>OX637576.1:12929663-13333329 GCA_951800085.1 Comarum palustre | reverse complement strand
AATTAAAAGAATGATGAATGACCTGTGGAAATTGGTAGTTGATGTCCCTTGCAAGACGAAGCCCATCAGCCCATGTATCCTTGTTTGGAGTGCCAATAACACTGCAAATCTTGTGCATCTCATCTGCTTCACTGCAAGAATGATGGAAAGTGTGAACATCCAAACTGAATAAACTGATACAACTGGGCAATTCTAGCATGCATGCCAAAAAGGTTATATCCTACAACAAATGCGATCAACAGGGGCCAACTTGATAGTTAATATGTAAGGAACAGATACCTAACACCAGGAAAGAGAGGGCGAAGACTAAACAACTCAGCCATGATTGCACCCATTGCCCACATATCTGATAGTCAAGTAGAAGTTAATTAGGGAATCCACACATATATATAAACTTTCTCCAAATCAAACACTCACCAACTTTAGAGCTATACAGGTATGACTGAAGCAGCACTTCAGGAGCTCGGTACCTAAATGTCGCCATTAAGAGTCACCATATAATTGAATCAGTACGTGTTCACAGAGAATAGTTGTAATGCTAGACTACACATCAAAGTATAAAACACTGACCAGCGTGTTGACACGTATTCAGTATAAGGTGGTTGGGATTCAATTTCCCGTGCAAGACCAAAGTCCGCTATTTTGATCAACTCTTTGGTAACCAACAAGTTCTCTGCAAAGACAGCGAGGCAGTATGATGTTAAAAAAGGGACGTTATCCAGGAGTTAAAACGGACAGCTTGAAGAGAAGAACAGAATGAGGAAATTTCCTCTAAAGATCACCCAAATAAGTAAAAGATAGAACCTGAGTAACACAGTTTTGTAAGAGCAAAGAGATGGGTATGGCAATTAAACACATCACTTAATTGTCCTATCTCATGTGACTCTCAAGTGTCAACCAAGATTGGGTATGTCAATCCATTTTTCAAATAAATTATGTCACATCTCCAGACTCGAGTGACACTAAAATTCATTTTTAAATTAATTATGTCACATAACCTGTTCTCTACAGACACTATCAGATAAATATGCCAACACATTTTTATTACAAGTTTCTTTAACAGAAAATGGGTGAGTATATGCATACAGCTTCAAAAAAGCAAAAAAAAAAGATATAACAGAGAGAGAGAAGGAGAAGAAATCATTTACCTCTAGACAGTGACCACAGCACGCAAGACAGTCTGCCAATCCTTGAAAGATCATACAGTACTTTTGAAAAGTCAAAGCATCTGCATTTTCATCCATAGCACCAGCATCCATCTCATGTTCATAACTGGTACAGATTTGACCGGTATTTTAGGACCTTCAATTGAGCAAAGGCCAATAAGCTGTTCAGGGTTTGAGACAAGAATGGCAATATATAAACAGCAGGAATCAATAAAGCACATACCTAACTCTACAAGTTCAAGTCAAGGAGCTGAGTTGTGGACTGTGAGATCAGCTCCCATCAATACTACAGGACTGACATATACAAGCGGTAAAAGGAAAAGGTCACAGGTTACAATAAGAAAAAGAATAGCAGTGTTTAACATTTGAGGAATCCCAAAAGAAAAGGTATCACAAACACTCCATCAAACATATAGTGACAACAAATAGAAATGTAACTAGATCAATTTGTAATTAGTCCCATAACCTAAGAGATGATATTATCCAAGAAAAGTCTCAGACAGATTAATCTGATTTTCAGAAGCTACAGTGGGAAGTATGGGGACAGCTTTCTCAACCAAAATGACAGTCACAATGGGAAGCTGCAGTAATTTGAATAACATAGTTGGGTTGTTAGTTGCTAAACATTTTCTTTCAAACTGCCTTTTTGAGAAAAAAAGAAGAAAAAAAAGCAGTATCACCATCCACTATGGTGAAACATTGCTTCAGTACATGTAGAACACTGTAGATTAACAAATAAACAAATTCCCATAGTAAATTCCCCACACTATATCTATATAAATTTATGTAACAATAACAAATAAGGATAGTTACATCCAAAAAGCTGCAGTAGTCTAGAAGAGTCCAAAATGTAACTATATAGTTATGTTTCTGATATGTTGTTTGACTGCATGATGTAATGCTTTGAAATTTACTAGGAGGACGAAATTTTTGTCCACCCACTACGGGAATCCATTGTTTCAGTATATGCAAGTAAGCAAATTGCATCAGGTTCCATGGTAAATTTTGCACAAGATATCAATTGTTATGCCTCCTTGCAAATAATTAAGCAAAGAACAAAATGAAAGAGCAAAAAAGAAGGTTGGATTAGAGGAAAGAAGAGCAGATGTAGAACATACAATTTAGTAGCAAATACAGAAGTTGCACGGCTTGTTGTCACACCTCAAAACCAGCTTCCTTTGCAAGGAATTTTGTGATGATTTCAAACACCAGTGTCTGGCCAAACCTGTCTCCAATGGAACTTCATTTAGACAATTAGTGTACCAGATAGGATATTTTGATAGAAAGAGGATAATTATTCTTACTTTTCCATCTCCACAAAGACATTACTTTTCATTACAATGACATTCATAACGGAGACTGCTTGTAGCCGCAGTGTTCTGTATAACTTGTGACAATTTGTATGATCAACTCAGAAAGGAAATTCCAATCTATGCATGAAACCAAATTCCAATCTATGCATGGAACCAAATTTGCAGCACCATTATTCCAATCTCAACTCTTGCTTTCAGTTTCAGCATAATAATTCAATACAAATGGAAGAGAGTCCACATAAGATATCTGATTCCTTCTAACGAGTCCCTCCGTGATGACATTATCCCTGAGTAGAGTGCATTGGAAAGATCAAATCAAAGTTCATAAGCATGTGGAAAAAAAGGAAACGAACAAACAACAACAAATGACAAGATCATCGTGACATCCCACACCAAACAGATATATTTCAGAAAATGAAAATATATTTTAGTAGAATTAAAAAAAGGCATATATCCCGTATATTTGTTTGTCCTATCACAATAAATCCAAATAACCAGGGCCCAATAGCGTTCATGCTCTGTATGATAAATCAACGAGCTTATCCACCCACCATCACATAACGATTGAGCCACTATTAGTAAATAATAAATAATAGTCCAACAGAGAATCATTTGAAAACCACAAAGACACGGTCAAAGCAATGAATCATCAATAACATATACAAGCGATACATTTCTAGCTCCAGCCTAATCATAACGAGAAGAGGTTTATATGAAGCAGAGTACATAATTTTTTATTGTAATTGGGTTTCTTTCTCCTTTTTTTCGTTTCTATTCTTCTTTCTATGTCTTAAAAGAGGGCTTACCAAATAAAGGATTTCTATTCTTCTTCCCTAGAACCGTCTTTGATTCTGCACTCTCTCCCTAAAGTTCACAAACCCAAGAGAAAAGGACAATTAAATAACAGAAATGATCACAATTACATGTAATAAAGTAAAACCCAAAAGAACAATCCTGCATTTCCTAACTAATAAAAAAAATCAGTTAACTACAGCAAGCTTGACACTAAAACACTTGCACATTTCATGTAAACCAGCAGACATAAACCAGTAGAAGCCCTAACCGCCCGGTTTTGCGATCCTTCTCACACTTCCAAAGGTGCCCGAAGCACAAGGAGGCGCCGCCCAAGAAGAAGCAGCCATCTGCGAAATCAACAAACAATACATATTACTCAATCATTTCCACAAATCCATAATAGGAGAGAGGAGTAGAAACGCATCCCTAACTTGGGATCTCCGAGGCGTTCTTGTTTTGAATCGAAGATGACTGGCTCACGAGTCTCATGTGGTGTTTTTGGGGCTTTACACGCTTGGGATTTTCTCTCACACGCTTGGGATTTTCTCTCAAAGGCTTTACACGTGTCAACTACAATTCTTCGGATTTTCTCTCAAATTTTCACCGCCTGTAAATACACACTGACTCGCTGTCAATTCTCACTGAGACTCAAACCTTCTTCTTCTTCTTCTTCAGTCCTCCGCTCGCGTTTCTCAAAAGCAGCTGAGACAAAGCTTCGGTTCTTCAAGCTCACATTGTCTGAGACAAAGCTTCGGTTCTTCAAGCTCACATTGTCTCCGATTCCCCTCATTTTTTCAATTTCGGAAATCCCTAATTTTCCGGTCCACTTAGCTTCAACGAGGCAAGTAATTGAGCATCGCGCTCTTTCCGTTTCATGTTATAATTGCCTAAATCTACGCCTGATTTGATTGTGCTTCGATTAGTGTTGATGATGTAAAGCTTTTGATGCATCCATTGGTTACCAAGAAAATGCGAAGGATACTTGATAATTCTTATGTTTGCCTCAACACAATTTGAGTCCTCTGAACGTGTTTGCTCAAGTGTTTAACCATAGTAGTAATAAAAAATAAAAAATAAAAATAAAAGAATAACCATAACCACCCTGTCAACAGAAATTGAGTCCTCTGAAGGTGTTTAACCATAGTAGTAACTAACCATCCTGTCACCAACTCTTAACTGTGAAGAATATAGTTGGATAAGCTCATATGATTACATTGCTAGCATTATAAAAATACAAAGTTTGATCTATTGTTTTCGTTTTCGTTTTATGAATCTATTTTGGAAAGATTGTTTTGTAAATCTCTCACTGAACAGGACCTTAGTATTCTACAATAAGATTTAAGTGATTTCTCTAATACAAATGCTATTAGAGAAATCACTTAAAAGAAAATTTTCATGTAAATACATATCACATCAAGTTTACATGCTCCTTCATTAGATTCCCAGTATTCTGGTGTGTCAAAACTAACAATTACCTTTATTTTGAGATAATTTATACCACATTGGATTACACCTCCCATACTGGTGGTGAACGTCTCATGTTACACCTTCACCTGAGAAAATGCCTGAAAGAGAAGGATAATTGATACTAGATTCTTATGTTTGGCCTTTAACAGAATTTGAGTCCTCTGAATGTAAGATTGTGATGATTTCAGATCATTTATGTTTATGTGTGATGCATCTGTAGTTCAACCAAAACATAATAATGAATTTAGGTTGGGGGAGAAATCACATTAACAACTGAAACGAAACAAATATTTATATTAGGTTGGAGGAGACTTTCACACTTACAATATGCTGTTGTAACGTTTCAGGATTTCTACTCTCAAACAAGCATGAACCAGCCCCTTGCACATCAAGTGACCCAAGCTACACTAGAGTCAGCTACATGGATGGCCCGGTACTTTTGTTCCATGGCTGCTGTTCCTGGAAACAAAGGAAAGGTCAGAATATTCCAAAGAGAGCTGACAAAAACAATCCAAGCTGAGGGAGAAAACTTCATGAATGCTTACTTCAATGATGTTTCAAGAAGCATCTTGGAAAGACTTCCACCCCCAGTAAACAAGAAGCTGGTGAGGTATTTTTTCGTGGGCAAGGAAGATTGGCTGAAGCCTTCATCAGATGAAGACTTTTTGAGGGAACAGACTCTAGGAGGAGAAGTAAGGAGATTCATCAGCATGATGCTGATACAGATCTCCAACCTTCAAGATTTCTTGGATGAAGGGGATGAGCCAAACAAGATCATTATACTGAATGAGATCCTGGAGCTAGAAATCCAGATCAGAAACATTGTTCAAAGTCGTGAACAAGAGCAAAATGTGGAGAACAATGTCCCCCAAGAGGTTCTTCAGTCAATTCGAATCATTGAGGAACCACTACTCCAGCTACTAAATCAGTAGATATGGTCACAACTGTGTAAGTAAAGACTTTTAAGCGTAATGTCAAAACAGTAGATATGAGACAAAACTGTGGGTAGGTATCAGCCAATATGGTGGTCCTTTTGTGGTTTATAGAGTTTTGACTGCTCTGGTCACAACTGTCTAAGTACAGACTTTTAAGTGTAATGTCAAAACAGCAGATATGAGACAAAACTGTGGGTAGGTATCAGCCAATATGGTGATCCTTTTGTGGTTTATAGAGTTTTGACTGCTCTCATCATCATACCAGGAAAGAAGACGGGTGAAAGATCATTTGTGACATCTGTACTTGACGCTATATAATATCATGTGTATTAGCTGGACATGTACAACATTAGCCTATATGGTATGGTCCTTTTGTGGTTCATCTATAACTAGGCAGATGCACACAGTTCTTGACCAATTATAGCAAGGGGTTGAAAGGCAATATGAATTGATATTCAAGACTCTTCCAAACCCCATAAAAGTTTTACTAATAGCCTGTGTTTCCCAAAACTCCACAACCCAGGTATCAGAGCATGCCAACAAGAGGGAAAGCAAAATCAAACTCATTTTCACCCTGAAAATCAGTACAGCTCTAGATGTACTTCTTTACTACAACTATTTCCTACAGTGTAAATACAGCATAGTGGCCATCATAATGAAAAGGAATGAGATACAATTCTTGCCTCCAATACAATATGCTTATTACACCCGCAAAAAGAAGAGTAGACATGAAACATAGAGCTTTAGTCTCTACTGTTTTAAGCAGAATGTCAAAACATTAAATGTGAGGCAACATTTTTCTGTTCCTGTTTTAATTATGCTAGAATGACACCCTAATTCACAGCCGGCAAACGAAGTTGGTTTTCCACTTTTCTTAATGGATTCTTTTATTAGAAAAGAAATGTTATTATATATATATATATAGTACAAAATGAAGAAACATACACTTCCTATCTTTGACTTTGATATTGTTTCAAGAGTTGCCGACTCTGCCTCCAGCACACAATGTACGAGAGGAACTCTGACTTTTAATTCTCCAGAGGCAATAGAAACTTAATAAAAAATTATATGTGAAAAGCAATTATGAGTAGCTTTAGCTATAAATCTTCACCTAAGAAACTAACAAAATACAATCTTACTGTCTTCCCTAGTTTCAATAATTATTATTCTAAAACCTAGGCCAAAGTTTAAGAATTTTAAGAGAGTTGACATGTCAAAAAGAGTGTGTTAGCTTAATATAGTTTGTTGGCACATGCCCCTACAGCTTAATCCATTACAATACTTTGAAAATTTTAGAAAAACTAGGACTGCGCCTCAAGAAATAACTACCTTCTAATAGAAACCGTCAACCAACAGATAACACTTTCGTGGACAAGCACTAGTTGCACAGCACCCCATACAAATGAAGTAACTAAACCCCTTTATTTCTTTGTGCAAGAGAAATGCAAACCAAAGGGATCTGCCTTCTACTTCCAGTTTAAGACTCGCGGACATATCTCAGTTCTTGAACATTCATATTATGACAAATGTAGACCCATCATTCTTCCCATCTTACACATCTGTTTAATATGAACCTTTATACCCCATTGCATGTTTCGTTGGAAAATAAATTCTGAGAGAGAAGGCATGGTGCAAAACAATGTCAACTTAACCTATGATACATACTAGCAAGCATTTTCCTTCAATCGTTCAGTGAATTCTTAGTATTATCATGCATTTTTTTTCAATCATTCAATGAAGTCTGAGTATGAAGTGCAGTTGCAGATTATAAATTTAACAGATAACTAAACCCTATCAAGTTCTAATACATGTAGTAAAGGGACAAGTGTGTATACGTAACATTCACCTCAGTCTCATGAGGCTTAAGCAGAAACAACACAAAATAACAGCGATGATAATCAGAAAATCTACAGGCTAAGGTAAAAAGAGAAGAAACATAACGAAATGCAAAAACACAAGTTCTTCACATTAGAGAGATAGCATCCTACCTTCAGAGTCAATGAGAACAATCACAGCCTCTTTGCCCAAACTTTTCCATGGAACCTATGAATAAAAAAAATAACCATTGAAAAAAAACTGGATGTAGGATCAACAAGAATTAATTACCAAAGGGTGACCAAATTGAGGGAAAAAACAGCTACCCTTAACTTCCATGGAACTATAAAACCAACTTTTACAGTGACAGGAAGTTTTAGTGAATTTAGGCCCCAGTCTATGCCTTTAATTTTAAACCTTTGAGAAATAATTTCAGAAAAATGTGTGTGTGTGTGTGTGTGTGAGAAAGGAACTCTGAATGTTGATTCTCCACAGGCAATGGAAACTTAATAAAAATTAATATGTGAAATGCACCTATGAGTAGTTTTAGCTATAAAGCTCCACCTAAGGAACAGACAAGATTCAATCTTACTGTCTTCCCTAATTTCAATAATTTTTATGCTAAAACCCAGGCCAAAGTTTGAGAATTTTAAGAGAGAGTGTTGACGTGTCTAAAAGAGTGTGATAGCTTGATATAGTTTGTTGGCTCATGCCACAACAGCTTAAACCTTTAGAGAACTTTGACAATATTAGAAAACCGAGGACCACCTCAAGAAATAACCACCTTTTCGTGATTTCTTGACAAACAGAAACCCTCCACCATCAGATAACACTTTCGTGGACAAGCATTAGTTGGACAACACCCCATATAAACCCAGTAACTAAACCCCTTTATTTATTTGTGCAAGAAAAATGCAAACCAAAGGAATCTGCCTTCTATTTCCGGTATAAGACTCACGGACGTATCTCAGTTCTTAAACATTCATATTATGACAATTGTTGATGCATCATTCTTCCCATCTTACACATCTGTTTTTATACCCCATTGCATGTTTCGTTGGAAATTAAATTCTGAGAGAGAAGGCAAGACGCAAAACAATGTCAACTTAACCTAAGTTACATACATATCACCATGCATTTTTCTTCAATCATTCAGTGAAGTCTCAGTATCATCATGCATTTTTCTTCAATCATTCAAAGAAGTCTTATAATGAAAGTGTACTCAGCAGATCATAAATTTAACAGAATACTGAACCCTCTCAAGTTCTAATACATGTAGTAAAGGGACAAGCGTGTATATGTAAAATTCACCTCAGTCTCTTGAGGTTTAGCTTCACATGGTTTGTCCCTGCCCTCCTATAAGCAGGATTAATAACAGTAATTAATGTGATATTAACAGCAATGATAATCGTAAAAACCTACAGGCTAAGAACAAAAGAGAAGAAATATACCAAAATGTAAAAACACAAGTTCTTCACATTAGAGAGAAAGCATCCTACCTTGAGAGTGCTGCCATCAGTAACAGGATGAGCAAGGATGAACACACGGTCAATGAGAACAATCACAGGTTCTTTGCCAAACTCTTCCATGGAACCCATGAATAAAAAAATATACTGAATGTAGGATCAACAAGAATTAGTTACCAAATCCAATAAGTGAGCAAACTGATTGAGAAACATCCCCTGTTAATTTCAGAAACATATGAATATATATATATTCATATGGGAAAACAAATAGATTATTCAAAAAAGAGAACCCATACAAATAATTTGTCTAAAGCATTGTATGTTTGTGTATGTTCGATACATGGAAGGTAGAGTGCTTATGAGTTCAGCAAGCAATATTGCAGCATGTATCAAACATAACGAATAGGAAGGATGAGGAGGTCCTAATACAGAGCTTTCCAGATACTTTTAAGGCTTCAACAGAAAGTCCTTTTGATATGTTCCCCTAAATGCCTTCTAAGAAACCGTACGGGGAATGTACTAGTTTCAAGTTCTAATGAAAATTTTTTGCCAACATTGCATCATATAAAATTCCTTAATGATAATATAACAAAAGCAAACGATGTCTGCTCTGGAAATCATTTGTCACAACTATACACATCATTTACACTTATTACCACATGTTTTAGACGACTATAAACTGGCTGTGCTAACACGCTACAGGGTTACATTTGAAAAAGCGAGAAGAAAATACATTTAAACCTATCCACACATGTTTTAGACAAAAGCAATTGTTAAAGTCAAGAACTTACCTAATACCAGTTGCACGGATGTTAAATTCAGGATGCATGCACGAGAGATGGGACTGAGAGGCTCTTCCTGAATTGCAACATTAACTCTTCAGAGAGAAAAATCACAAACTTCAATAAAAAGGAAGGAAAAAATGTTGGGGGAACAAAGGGAACAGAAACACTAAGAATAATGGAAGAATGTTTAAAATCCTTAGAATCTTTAGAAGCGGATGCCCATATTGATGCCCTATCTCGAGAACTGAATGCACAATATGGAACAAAAAAGATGTGCACAGGGAAGGTCTATCAGTTTCTTCGGCACAGTCGGGGACATACTCGGAGGGGTACCACAATTTGATTTATGGATGACGTAGACATGAGAGTGGGTACATATAAATATGCAGTAAACACCATATGATCCATGTCTATGCTCAAAACTACGAATAGAATGATCAAGAGGCTCCTTGAGGTCCTTTGCACTAAGCAAAGGGCTTTGCTGAAGGAAACCAAAGCTGGACAAGCTCAAGAGGAGGACTCGAGAAAGAAACACACCGGATATACTCAAGAGCAAATAAACCAAATGGTACCCTAAACTTAAAAGCACTGTGATAAGTCATTGTTTCAGTATAAACTTTGGTATATAATCCTGTGGAAGTAGAATATTAGCAGCCTTAATATATCTACACATGACCCTCTGACAACATACTCCTGAAGATGGAGGAAACCATCCGCCGCCCAAAAAAAGGAAATAAAACCAGTTGTATGACTTTTACACCAATCAAAGATCTCATTCTATGGATCATAAAGCTCCCCCAATTAGAGGTACGTGCACGCCAATTAGAAGTCAACAGGCAATTAACTAAGAACTTAGAACTCCAAGTTGAGATGGAAAGCCTGCAGTTTTGCCTATCCTTGAATAAAGACTCGGAGCTGTATATATTAGTCCAAGTAGTGACTGGGGATTTCAAGTGCAAGCAAGGATGCAGTACTGAAACTAAAAGAAGATATAATTTGAACACGCCAAAAGTACTAAACCAATCTCTATGGATATAGCTCCCCAGCTGCTCAAAGCTAAAATTTGTCCATCTAGCCTAACCATTCCCAGAGCAGAAAGAAGAGATGAGGTAAAAGATACATCTTTACGGAGGTACAGATATTGAATTTCTAAAATTTCAATCTTTTGAGAGGAAACCAATCTCTACGGATATAGCACGCTCCCCAGCTGCTCAAAACTAAAATTTGTCCATCTAGCCTAACCATTCTCAAAGCAGAGAGAAAAGATGAGGTAAAAGATACATCTTTACCGAGGTTCAGATATCAAATCTCTACAGATCTAGCACACTCCCCAGCAGCTAAAAGCTAATTCTCAAGGCATAGAGCCTAAAAGATGAGGTAAAAGATACAATCTTTACTGAGTTTCAGATCTCGAATTTCTGGATTTTTGATAGTCTGACCAAATATCTACGGATCTAGAACACCCCAGCTGCTCAAAGCTAAATCTCAGAGCAGAGAGACCAAGGTTCAGGATCTGTAAGCAGACAAACTCAACAATCTAAATCACACAAACCCTACAGCTGCCCCGGTTCACTTCAGCTGTACAAGGCAAATTATCAAGTTCAAATCAAATTTGAGTTTTTTTAAGGGAATTAGAATCGCTTCTTACCTTGTCTTTTGCTGTCCCCCCGTCGTCTCCGTGTTTGTCGGCAACAACACAGTTCTGGGCAAGTCTTCGTTCGTCTGTGGTTTTCTTTTCTCGTCCCGGGTCGGAAACTGTCCCATGCCATAAAAAGTCCGTTATTCCTTTATGGGCCCGCCTTTTGGTTCTGAGTCGCGTTTTTCACCAAAATATATTTATATATATATATATATATATTTATATTTAAATAAGTGACGGGTATTTACTCATTTTCCTCGATATCTCAAACTTACCGTTAAGTAAAATTATGTTCTATTGATTTGGTAATTAATCGAACTGGCAAGAATATGTTGAAACTTACGGAGCGCTTCAGAATGACGAAACATAGGTTTCACAAAGCTGGCGGCGGGCGCTATGCTCACCACACCAGGATGTGGCTGGACGACGATGTGATCCAAACCATGATTATTTCTTCTTGGCGGAGTCGTCCTTCAAAAGGCGTAGATCGTGCTTTGGGGATTTCTAGTGCAGAGGTCCTTCCTGATTGTGTTTGTTGATGGCCGCCCTGCCTTGGAGAGGTTTTACTGGAGGTGGGTGACGGAGGAAAAGGCTGTTGCAGGTCATTCAGATCCTATGCATGGATCTGGCTAGAAATAGAGGACCTTGGTGTCTGGGCTGATTTATGGCGGCAACCCGACTAGCTTGGTGGCTAATGCAGCAACTAAGACGCCGCTAGTCTGCAGGGGTGGGAGGCGTGATTGAGATCTGGGAACCAGAGAAGGCAGAAGGGCCCTCTAGCTCAAGGGTGTCGGTGCTGCAGGCTACATCGGCTACATTGGGTTGTGGACCCGGTGGTGATAAGTGAATACCTGACAAGGGAAGCTCAAAGGAGGGCCCAGCACTGACGGTGGAAATCGGAGAAGCAGCTAGGGTTTCGAGTCCTAACATGACGGCGGCAACAACTGCATAAGCAAATTGTCTTGAAGTCGGGCAACAATCTGGGCTCGGGTGGGCCTCATCTGGTTGGGCCAAATGGGCTTGTCCTAATGGGCTTCGCAAGGAGGGTCCAAGTTGGTTTCTGGACAGGTTTTTAGGCCTGGGTCTGGGCCTTTTTCAATTTGATGTTTTTTGTTTCATTAGCATATTAATATACTTATTGTGTTGTCAATAGGCTCACAATAAGTGAGCATTGGTATTATCGAATGATAGGTCTATTCTATGTATCGATGTGGTCTATGATTACAAACTTCTTATCTTCCCTTTGTCAGTAGAAGATGGATATGTAATGGTCATATCTGGTTTGAGATATAATATCAACATGATATTCTTCAAAAAATGTTTTATTAACTTAGTGCCTATGATTTGCATTCATTTTATAACAAGTTATATGAGTCCGAAAGAAACAAAGATATTATAAGGTCGAGAACAAAACTTTTATAATTTATTTTTGGTTACAAAAATGATGGTCGGGTGAGTTACTACTCCGGGATAGAAGCAATTTCAGGTATGGCATTTCCTAATGGATGTGTTTCACAAGCTGTGGTTTGAACAAAGGACCTCATATTACTAAGAGAATCTTTGATGCCTTACTGCAAGATTTGCATTCTAAGGGGCTAGTTTGAAAGCCAACATAACTGGTTCTTTAAGAGAATTAAAAAAACAATAACAAATGAAAAACAAGCTTGATTCGATTTCTCTCAAACCATATGCACCGCAACAAATTATAACTAGCAAAGTACCAAAGAAATTTTGTAGAAAGGCTCAAGTCAATAAGTTAAGATGGATCGAAGTAATCGACCAATGACATACTTGGGTGAAAGACTTGTTAGAACTACAATGACAACCAATCACACAAGGAAACAATAACTAAGCAATCCTAAAAAAAGTGTCGAGTTGACTCGATTGCCTGAAGGCAAAAGAAACATCGAGAACTTTAAGTGGACCCCTCTGTTTTGCAAAATTCACCTATCAGAACCTTGTTATGAAGAACTTTCCATGTCGTGTGGCTCTTATGAGATTGAATTGCAGTGTGCCAAATACGTTTACCTTAACTAAGTTCTTGAACAGTATCAAACAGATAACAGTAAGCATATTTGGCTGATAACGTACCTAAATTCGTCCTTGACAAGATCAACCGATCATCCTCGTTGCCAAGAGATAACGATACTCGTAAAATACTTTGACCAATGTCAGGATGAGCCATAGAAAGACACTCTGGCAAGACCCAACTCCCATCATTGATAAAATCGGACACTGTCACCAAAGAAACTAAAATGTTGCATATGAATATTAAGGACGCTTGCATTCGGCTGGCCTACCAATTATCCAACCAAAATCTCACAGTGCCCATTACCAATTTGTCAACGCATATTATGAACAAGAGTGCGACTATTGATACCTCCAAAATTGCTCACTAGACCTCATTCTAGCGTGAATTATTAAATGACAAATACATCTTTCTACAAAATGACTATTAAGAACAATTGTAAGGGTCCTTTTTTATTTGAGTATGACTAGGCCAAAATTAACCCAGAGAGTTAATCTTGTGTGTGATTCAAAGACAAAAGAAGCATGTAGTATGAGCCTGGTGTGGGAGCTAAAGAGTACTGCAATGAGAGAGAATTGGACTGGTTTTGAGGATTGGGGAATGAAGAACAAAGCTGGGTTTCTTAGAAAAATGGCTGAGTTTTAGAAGAAGAATTGGGAGGATGGCTAAGGCATAAGAGCTTGAGTATTTAAGGAGATTTGGAGTCTGTTGCTTGAAGGATGAAGACATGACTGTTTAGGGGCTTTCTGGACTGATTGCATAATGATCTATGCAGCTCCAAGCCCTTCCTTTTATAGGGCAAAATGGTGGGTTTTCTGGGATGAGTTTCAATGCTTTGGTTGTAAGGTGATAAGAATCCCCTCCTTGAGCATATAACTTCAGCCTTAAAATCTGGGATGAAGATGCATTGTGTAGAGCTGCTGGGAACAAGGAAAGAAAGTTTTTTGACTTCTAGGTAAAGCTGTGGAGAAAGTTTTCTGACTGCTGGGTAAAGCTACGGGGACAGTGAAAAAAGTCTTCTGACTATTGGGTAAAGCTGCGAGGACAGTGAAGAAAGTCTTCTGACTGCTGGGTAAAAGTTGTTGGGAAGTGGTCTGATTGATGTTTTGCCGATAAGGATGAGTAAAGAAAAAGGGATTGGGCTTTTGCTTAATAGTTTTGGGCTGAGAAGAAAAAGAAGGAGGTTTGGGCTTAGTCTTATAAAGGAATAAGATGTAATGGACTTTGAATTTGGAAATCTTCTTTTGGGTTTGTATCGTAATCCAATTCTCTGTTTCACCAATTTCGTCACCGATTTAAGTTGTTGAGCTTGGGTTCTGGGCCCAAGACCAGAACAATTTAACAACGTTAGACCGGTAAATAAGCGTTATGTACCTCTGTGACCGGTAGACGACCATGACCTCTAATGACCGGGTGATCGGTTCCTTTTCCAACACATGAGGAGGGTTTGCACTTTATGTTAACAAGTCCCCAAGTCCCCAGTCGATAAGGACTCTTGGGTGGAGAGTTTTATCAAGTTTATGTGCTGGAAGTATGAACCGTTCGAGAGTAAGGCATGGTCGTGAGTCCCCAAGTCCCCATGCGTGAGTTCATAGGGTGACTGAGGTGCTGTGATGGCAATCGGGTTCTGACAATAGGGCTCCCCATATGGAATAATAACGGTAAATAACACCAAGACTTTACCCGAATTACGTGATTTTTGAACCATATCTATATTTCACAATTCTGAACACATTATTTCACGATATTTTTGATAATTATGCTTCTATGTAGAGTTGGTTTTTAACGTTTTTTATTTATTGATTTTTTTTAATAAAATGACTTCGTTTTTTTTTTTCTAAGTTGACTGTTGACTTCAGTTTAACAGTCCGGTTTGGTTTTTGAAAGGACAAAACCGGAGACGGGACCAAATAGATCCGGTTTGGTCTGATTTTTATCTTTCGGTTTGGTTTTTTCTCATGTGCAGTTTAAACGGTTTCGGTTCATTTTTTCGGTTTTCGGTCCCGAAGAGCAACCCCTAATAAGTGTTACAATCCACCCACTATAAAGTATTATGTCACTATGGATGTCACTTTGTTTGAAGATATGAGTTATTTCTCCTCATCTGATATTGTTCTTGAGGGAGAGCATTCATATTTTGAAGAGTTGTATCATGTTGAGGAGGAGGAATCAAAAAGAGAAGTTAGACATGCAGGAGATACATCGATGGGTACATTTGAGATTATTACCCCATCAAATCCAAAAACTAAAACTGAAGTATTGATGCTTGCAGAAACAGAAGCACTGGTTGATCCAGTGATTCATCTAGACTCAGAAACACCGGTTTCAAGTACTAAAATGCAATTGATGACCTAACTGCCCCTCTTGCCTTCGCCACTCCTACCCTTGACCCATAGCTTACTGGTACTGAAGATCACTCATTTGAGGTATGTCCCCCCACTGGTACTAGTAGTAGTCATGAGTCTAATGGTGGTCAATATGTGTTACCAAATAGGTCTACTCGAGGTCAAGCACCCAAAAGATATGAACCCACTCTTCAAGCCAAATCAAAATACTCAGTAGCCAATTATATGTCTACTAAAAGATTATTTAAGTTATATGCATCATATGTGAATCAAATATCTGATGTTTCAGTACTTAACAAAGTGTCAGATGCATTGGAAGATCCAAAGTGGAGGAAAACAATGGAGGCATTACACAAGAATGATACATGAGAACTTATGCCTCCATCATATGACAAGATGGCTATAGGTTGTCGTTGGGTGTTTACTGTGAAACATAATGCAGATTGATTAATTAACCAGTACAAAGCACGTTTTGTTGCAAAAGGGTTTACTCAGACGTATGGTATAGACTATGATGAGGCTTTTACACCTGTTGCCAAAATAAACACCATACGGGTTCTGCTTTCCTTTGCTGCTAGTTTAAACTGGTTACTTTCATAATTTGATGTCAAAAATGTTTTTTTATGGAGAGTTGGCTGAGGAGGTGTACATAAGTCTACCACTTGGGTATGTAGATGCTTCTCCTGGTGAGTTTGTATGCAAATTGAGGAAGTCTTTATATGGTCTCAAACTGTCACATCGTGCTTAGTTTGTGAGATTTTCACAGTTCATGCGAAAGGTTGGTTACATACAAAGTAATTCAAACCACACATTGTTTCTCAAGCATCAACAAGGGAAGGTAACAACCTTAATTATTTATGTCGATGATATAGTAATTGTCGCATCCCGGAGACTATTCTCGGCCCCGGAACACGACGGTAACCGCCGTAACCCCGATCTAGCGAGTAATCAATACGTCATTTGACGTATTGATAACCCTCCGGACTGAAACTACAAGGCTATGAATAGAATAAACAACATATGAACAATATGGATGTCAAATACGAAATGACAAATACACAGAGTAGCATACAAATGTTATACAAGCGGAAGATAATGGAAAATACCCGAGACGAAAATAATACAAGAAAAAGTCTCGGAACAACGAGCCCGAATAATGTTTCAAAGTATCCAACAGATTATCAAACATCAAAGATACGGAAATCAAGTGATATGGAAACCACACCAGAATGGGTGTCCTCGAAAACGGAAATGCACGATAACCGTCGACGCTCCGCGATCTCCTAGTCCAGCTCCTCTAGTGATGGGTGCTGTAGACCTGAAAAGATGTAGAGGTGAGCAACTCGTCCTCGCTAACCCAAATGGGGCCAAAGCCAACCAAGTCGGGGTTTAAAACCCATGAGAAAACATTTAGCTTATATATGTAGGTACTCGTAAGTATACGAAAAGAGCATGTGGAAATGTAAATGCAAGCCACGCACACAAAGCTCGGTAAAACATGTGACCACACATGAAAGAACTTTCTGGATCTGGGCGGCCGAAATCCCGGGTTTGTCTTCACTGCAAACCGGGGCCAACTAACTAAGCGCCCGAGTGCGCAGAGTAGCGAGAGCGTCCATTTCCAGCTAACGCCCAACAACAGCAAGCCGCACTTACGTCACGCTTTACTCTGTACGAGGCGAGCGTAAGGGGATAAATAAATAAAATAAACAGGGCATAGCCCCTCCGGAGGTTCGCGGTCATCGACACTGCAGGAGTGCTAAATACTAGGTCCCGTCGCTCTCAGGCCACGAACCCGACCGGTATTTCAATACGATAAGTAGATACAATTTCCTTAAGTAGTTGAGAAAACACAAAGAAATTGAATCAAAATAATCTATTTCCCAGAGCCGAAGAAGCACCTGACAGCATCAAATAAGATCAGATCAGATATTATTAAGTTTATTCTTAAATTCGGCCTCTCTCCTCCTCCCTTCTTTACTGGATCCAACAATACTCCACCCACCAAAACCCAACAACTTGTGAAGCTATAGCCAAGGAAGGCTTAAACTACTCCAACTACATTGGAACAGAATGAGCAGCCTTCCAATTAATATTCAAACCCGATTATTACCAGTGTTTTTAAAGGCGTTTCGGGGCGGCGCTGGGGCGCGCCTTAGGGCGGAGCGAGGGAGAAAAGCCCCGCCGGTTCTTTTGCCGGGACGCCGCTGGAAAGGCGACCGCCGGAGCGACGGGGCGCTGCAGAAGCGAGGCGAGAACCCAGGAACCCAGAAAAACAGTAAAACAGTGAAATGAGAGATTCGAAATCGAAGCTCGAATCAGACATCAAGAGGAAAGGGAAGGAAGAGGAAGAGGAGAGGAGAAGGAATATACCAGTCACGCGCCGAACCGCCGCCTGGATCGCCGGATTCCGGCCGTTGACCGCCGAACGCAGTGGCGTCCGATCTCCCTGCACGGTGGTTGATTCCGGTTTCTGAGGGTTGGGTCAGGTAGAGGAGAAGGAGGGGAAGAAAGTGGTGGTAGAGCGCCGGCCAGTGGTGGCCGGATGGCGACTGTGGCGCGGCGAAGGACAGGGCGAAATCGCCCTCTGTTTCGGAGGAACCGATCGGGGAAAGTCTTCACCTCTTCCCTATTTATACAAAGATAAATGGCTGGGATCAAATCCCATAATGATCTAACGGTCTAGATTAAGTGGAGGTAAAAAGTAAAACTGAAATGGTTACTCTTTTTACCGAAATGGTAATTAAAATTACCAGAAACTTCAGAAATTCGTAGAAAATAAACAGAATGTCCGAAAAATAATCTGAAAATACCGGGAGACTCGTGTCAACACGTACTATGACATCGAGTCATTAAATCAGGTATTTGGAGAACTTTTAAAAACTCAAAAATGAACGTGGTCGTTCACTCGCGAAGTTACCGAATGCGACTTAAACCTCAGTAACTCGCCATTAAACACGGTTAAAATGTGCGGGGTCCTACAGAAGATCTTACTTTGCCTCCCCATACTAATGAATTGAACATTGATGATTGTGATGATATTCATGGTGTTAGTGGATATGATGCGGAAGATTGAAGTGTATCTTTTTAATTAAGTGTATCTTTCTAAACCCTAAACCCTAATTAGAACCTTGTTTTTGAACCTTGTGAAGTACTATTTGAGGATGAATTTATGGTTGTAATAACAATTAAATATTTTTTGTTATGTATTGAGATTATATGAATTTATTTATTATTTGTTGGAAAGGCGGTCACCCAGTCACCTCAAGGCTTTCGCCTCGCGGGACTTCCACAATTCACATTCGCTTTCGTTTTCGCCTTTGAAAACGTTGATTATTACCCCTAGCTAGCTACTTTCAAGAAGCAAATCTGCACCTAAAATTCTAGTGTCAAACTTATGTCATCTACCCAATTTTGACATCTGATTTAAACTCTGTTAACCCACGTCGTTAGCTTATAATAATAATACATTGTAACTAGGGATCAAGAGAAACCCATGTTCGACTCTACCTCTTCTTATCTTCTCTGCAAACTCTCCCCACAAAACCTAGAATTTTCTCTACTCCTCCAACGACATAGTATAGTATAGACTATCGGAAAAAACCCACAAAACCCTTATTGTTCTCCACTTCTCCAACTACCGTATTCTCATGCCCAACTCCTACAGACTTTAACTCTGTGCTTGGCATCTTTCTGGGTTTCTTGTTGGAATAAGATTTGATCAAATGAGTTCGATGGACTCTCTTGTATGGCGTTTATCCAAAACGAAGGGACTCATAATCCCAGAAGAATTCCATATTGAAGAAAATATATTCAAACCTGATAAGTAGATCTTTGATATTTTGGGTTGAGTTCTGATGAAAATTGCAAAGTCGGTGGCTTTTCAATTGAGCAAAGTGATCGTTGATATTTGGGGTTAAGATCTGATGGAAATTGCAAACATATAAAGAGTCGGTGGCTAGAAAGTCCTCTTCAAGTCCTTTTCCTTAAAGGAGGAGGAGGAGGGAGATTGGGGTTTTGATTTGTATAAATACGTGAAGTGGTGGCCAACCCAACCTCAGTTATGGGATCAGAAGCACAGATGAAGGTCGACGAGAGACAATATTTTACTTGTTTGGGCATATATCAAGCTTTTCGTCCCCTGCCCGACGACCATCCCCCCTCCGACGTCCATGGGCTTGACATGGTTCCGATCAAGTTTACTCTGACGAATGAGTGGTTTAGGGCTCCTGTAACAGAGACTGGTCGGCCATTGACTGTTTATCCAATTTCTGAAAGGCCTATCACGGTCGTGAGAAAGGAAGTCATTTGGGTTTCTCTGTCGAGCCTCAGGCTTTCATCTCTGAGACGTGAGCAGACAGAGACCTTGAGCGAGACTGTTTCCCTAATATTCAATCATATAGTAGAAGAAAGAGTTGTCGCTATTGTTGATTCCATTTTTAAGGTGATTGATAGTAAAAAGACAGTCCCCTTGAACCCTATTCTTGTGAATGGACGGAACACACGTTTGAGTGTGTACTGTTCGGGGGCTCTAACTGTTCCAGTGGATACCATTCGCCTCCCATTTGTTCCTCCTACTCCTGGATTTAATTCATCACCGCCGGTTTTCGATTCTCCGCTCAAATTGGAGAAGGTGATACTCAATAGTTTGGAAGCTGCAGGGAAAACATGTCCTATTTGCATCGAAGACTTGGAGGCCGGTGGTACCGGTGGTACCGTTGGCTTGTTCCCACCTGTACCATGAAGGATGCATCGCTCGGTGGATCAGGAAAGGAACTTGTCCCATGTGTCGATCTCCATTCTTTAAGATGAAGTGCTCAAGGCTAGAGAGAGCTCGATCGCGATTGAAGATGGCCAGGGCTTCCCCTTATGCTACCTAGCTAGGCTTTCTGTTATAACTTTTACCGTTCTAATAAATGACTCTATCACTTGTTCTATTTTGACCTGATTCAGTTTATGTTCTATTTTCTGATTTTCCATGTGCCAAGGCGTATGTTTACTTTCAAAACTGTCCCAGCTATTGCTCTTCTAGATCAAAGTTGACTTAGGAATGTCTTATATTTGGTACCAATAGCGAACACTGAAGATTACCTTGTTCAAACATGTATTAAACCTTCGCTTCAATTTATTGTCCGGTAAACTACTGAAACCAGCACAGCCTTCAGAAGTAGCAGGCCATTGTTAAAAGCACGACTGTATGAAACTGAACCAACACAACTCACTCATAATATACAGGCAGCACAACATGCCACTACGTTATAAACTTATTACACACCAGAACCAAATGCCAAGGCAGATATATACTTCAGTTGTAACATGAAACTCAGGACGACAATTGATTCCACATAACAGCAGCCGGTGATAGATACCAGAGGATATGTAGATAATACATATAGCTTCTCACTCATCCAGCAACTTTCCGAGAATACGCTCGTCCAGGTTGGATCTCTTGAACGGGCCTGAGATACAGGTTTCCTGTCTCGCCAATCCATTGGGCTCCAGCTTTCATGGGAGGTGGGCGCAGAGGTTGCCCCACAGATTGCCAGCGGGAACCAATTGACATGTTGGATAGCTTCTCAGATGCATCTGAGACTCCACGTGCAACCCTTCCCTTGTTCACAGAGGCTGCTAACAAACAATGTTCAAAGTTATTTAGAATGGCTAACTGGCTACATGAATGTCACAAAAATTCAACATAACGAATCGACTTACTGGGACTGCTCTTTCCTGGGGGACGATATTTTTGTTGATTGGTAGAGCTCTTCAAGTATTTATCATTCTTTTTAGCATCCTATCAAGTTTAAAAGGAACCATCAGTAGCAACAAAAGCATATACAAGACTACCATGACTGACATGATCAATATCACAAAATGCATTTCTCACCTGGTTAGCCATATCCAGCTTGCGGTGCACACCTGCAAGAATTAATTAAAACATTTCATACGCAAGAATTAATTAAAACATTGCAAGTTCAACAGGCAAAATGATGAAAAATCCACAGTAATTTACTTCAAATTACATCTACATTTTTATAAAACACAATCATAAGAAGTTCCCATCTAATTGTCACCATCAATGCAAAACTGTTTTCTGAACCAACAGTGGTAGCTACTAAAATCTAGGGGTCCAACCACCTACTCGTTGACTGTTTCAAATAAAAATGAAATGATAATATAATATAATTTTCATACAAGTAAGACATAATATATCGCTCTCCCATTATTATAAGTCCATACTAAAACCTAGGGATCACACTGCCAAGTGGTGAATTCCATCAATGGTAAGCAATACCTTCATACATACAGATTTCACCACAATCAACCAAAGTTGTAATATACAGATTTCAAACATACAGAATTTTGCCAGACTTTCCCATAACTACAGTACCTTGGCAAAAAACAAGTGAAGACTCGAAATAGTATTCGACAACAAAACAATTCGATCAAAATTCATGAAATTGTTCAGGTGATTATAATTCAAAATCACCTGTGCCTATAGAAGCATGCAACTTTTGAGACGGAAAACTACTAGTGAGCTTTGAATTGGATATAGTCCCAGAGACCTTTCTAGCAGATTGCTGCTCCATTGCTCCCCTTGTTCCAGCTGTTTGAAATACCAAAATTTAAATCCAAATTAAGTTAAGTATATAATGGAACTGCCAGCCAATTAAAACAGTGTTTATCAGATTAGACGACAAACCAAATGGTGGTATCCTAGCAGTCGTTTTGGGACGAAGGGATGGTGGAACATAATAGCAACTCTGCCACAAGAAAGGAAGTGCACCTCAGAGTAGGATAACACTTACAAATTAATAAATTCATCATTCTCAATGTTCCAAATCCGTACCTGAAAGAAAGGATGCTGGAGGGCCTCTGCAGCTGCTGGCCTCTTGGAAGGGTCCCAAGAACAGAGTGACTGTATTTAGAAGATATAGCACAAGGGAAGGCAAGTTTCAAGTCAGACGGCTACTCGCAAATATAAATATTAAATAGTATTCTCTGCTACCAAAATTTAACCCATGTACAAATCAAATACAAACATAGGACTTACTCTAATGAGGCTAATTGCATGATCACTAGCAGATGGAATCAGAGAAGAAAGATGAACACCAGCAAACTGCATTGAACACGGTGCAAAAAATCCAATTTCGGGACATGTGAATATCAGATGGAAAAAAACCTTGTAAAACTAATTCTCATTGAGAAAGAGAAAGACGAAGCCCATTAATTAAAAGAATGATGAATGACCTGTGGAAATTGGTAGTTGATGCCCCTTGCAAGACGAAGCCCATCAGCCCATGTATCCTTGTTTGGAGTGCCAATAACACTGCAAATCTTGTGCATCTCATCTGCTTCACTGCAAGAATGATGGAAAGTGTGAACATCCAAACTGAATAAACTGATACAACTGGGCAATTCTAGCATGCATGCCAAAAAGGTTATATCCTACAACAAATGCGATCAACAGGGGCCAACTTGATAGTTAATATGTAAGGAACAGATACCTAACACCAGGAAAGAGAGGGCGAAGACTAAACAACTCAGCCATGATTGCACCCATTGCCCACATATCTGATAGTCAAGTAGAAGTTAATTAGGGAATCCACACATATATATAAACTTGCTCCAAATCAAACACTCACCAACTTTAGAGCTATACAGGTATGACTGAAGCAGCACTTCAGGAGCTCGGTACCTAAATGTCGCCATTAAGAGTCACCATATAATTGAATCAGTACGTGTTCACAGAGAATAGTTGTAATGCTAGACTACACAAAGTATAAAACACTGACCAGCGTGTTGACACGTATTCAGTATAAGGTGGTTGGGATTCAATTTCCCGTGCAAGACCAAAGTCAGCTATTTTGATCAACTCTTTGGTAACCAACAAGTTCTCTGCAAAGACAGCGAGGCAGTATGATGTTAAAAAAGGGACGTTATCCAGGAGTTAAAACGGACAGCTTGAAGAGAAGAACAGAATGAGGAAATTTCCTCTAAAGATCACCCAAATAAGTAAAAGATAGAACCTGAGTAACACAGTTTTGTAAGAGCAAAGAGATGGGTATGGCAATTAAACACATACTTAATTGTCCTATCTCATGTGACTCTCAAGTGTCAACCAAGATTGGGTATGTCAATCCATTTTTCAAATAAATTATGTCACATCTCCAGACTCGAGTGACACTATAATTCATTTTTAAATTAATTATGTCACATAACCTGTTCTCTACAGACACTATCAGATAAATATGCCAACACATTTTTATTACAAGTTTCTTTAACAGAAAATGGGTGAGTATATGCATACAGCTTCAAAAAAGCAAAAAAAAAAGATATAACAGAGAGAGAGAAGGAGAAGAAATCATTTACCTCTAGACAGTGACCACAGCACGCAAGACAGTCTGCCAATCCTTGAAAGATCATACAGTACTTTTGAAAAGTCAAAGCATCTGCATTTTCATCCATAGCACCAGCATCCATCTCATGTTCATAACTGGTACAGATTTGACCGGTATTTTAGGACCTTCAATTGAGCAAAGGCCAATAAGCTGTTCAGGGTTTGAGACAAGAATGGCAATATATAAACAGCAGGAATCAATAAAGCACATACCTAACTCTACAAGTTCAAGTCAAGGAGCTGAGTTGTGGACTGTGAGATCAGCTCCCATCAATACTACAGGACTGACATATACAAGCGGTAAAAGGAAAAGGTCACAGGTTACAATAAGAAAAAGAATAGTAGTGTTTAACATTTGAGGAATCCCAAAAGAAAAGGTATCACAAACACTCCATCAAACATATAGTGACAACAAATAGAAATGTAACTAGATCAATTTGTAATTAGTCCCATAACCTAAGAGAAGATATTATCCAAGAAAAGTCTCAGACAGATTAATCTGATTTTCAGAAGCTACAGTGGGAAGTATGGGGACAGCTTTCTCAACCAAAATGCCAGTCACAATGGGAAGCTGCAGTAATTTGAATAACATAGTTGGGTTGTTAGTTGCTAAACATTTTCTTTCAAACTGCCTTTTTGAGAAAAAAAAAAGAAAAAAAAGCAGTATCACCATCCACTATGGTGAAACATTGCTTCAGTACATGCAGAACACTGTAGATTAACAAATAAACAAATTCCCATAGTAAATTCCCCACACTATATCTATATAAATTTATGTAACAATAACAAATAAGGATAGTTACATCCAAAAAGCTGCAGTAGTCTAGAAGAGTCCAAAATGTAACTATATAGTTATGTTTCTGATATGTTGTTTGACTGCATGATGTAATGCTTTGAAATTTACTAGGAGGACGAAATTTTTGTCCACCCACTACAGGAATCCATTGTTTCAGTATATGCAAGTAAGCAAATTGCATCAGGTTCCATGGTAAATTTTGCACAAGATATCAATTGTTATGCCTCCTTGCAAATAATTAAGCAAAGAACAAAATGAAAGAGCAAAAAAGAAGGTTGGATTAGAGGAAAGAAGAGCAGATGTAGAACATACAATTTAGTAGCAAATACAGAAGTTGCACGGCTTGTTGTCACACCTCAAAACCAGCTTCCTTTGCAAGGAATTTTGTGATGATTTCAAACACCAGTGTCTGGCCAAACCTGTCTCCAATGGAACTTCATTTAGACAATTAGTGTACCAGATAGGATATTTTGATAGAAAGAGGATAATTATTCTTACTTTTCCATCTCCACAAAGACATTACTTTTCATTACAATGACATTCATAACGGAGACTGCTTGTAGCCGCAGTGTTCTGTATAACTTGTGACAATTTGTATGATCAACTCAGAAAGGAAATTCCAATCTACCAGTTGCACGGATGTTAAATTCACGATGCATGCACGAGAGATGGGACTGAGAGGCTCTTCCTGAATTGCAACATTAACTCTTCAGAGAGAAAAATCACAAACTTCAATAAAAAGGAAGGAAAAAATGTTGGGGGAACAAAGGGAACAGAAACACTAAGAATAATGGAAGAATGTTTAAAATCCTTAGAATCTTTAGAAGCGGATGCCCATATTGATGCCCTATCTCGAGAACTGAATGCACAATATGGAACAAAAAAGATGTGCACAGGGAAGGTCTATCAGTTTCTTCGGCACAGTCGGGGACATACTCGGAGGGGTACCACAATTTGATTTATGGATGACGTAGACATGAGAGTGGGTACATATAAATATGCAGTAAACACCATATGATCCATGTCTATGCTCAAAACTACGAATAGAATGATCAAGAGGCTCCTTGAGGTCCTTTGCACTAAGCAAAGGGCTTTGCTGAAGGAAACCAAAGCTGGACAAGCTCAAGAGGAGGACTCGAGAAAGAAACACACCGGATATACTCAAGAGCAAATAAACCAAATGGTACCCTAAACTTAAAAGCACTGTGATAAGTCATTGTTTCAGTATAAACTTTGGTATATAATCCTGTGGAAGTAGAATATTAGCAGCCTTAATATATCTACACATGACCCTCTGACAACATACTCCCGAAGATGGAGGAAACCATCCGCCGCCCAAAAAAAGGAAATAAAACCAGTTGTATGACTTTTACACCAATCAAAGATCTCATTCTATGGATCATAAAGCTCCCCCAATTAGAGGTACGTGCACGCCAATTAGAAGTCAACAGGCAATTAACTAAGAACTTAGAACTCCAAGTTGAGATGGAAAGCCTGCAGTTTTGCCTATCCTTGAATAAAGACTCGGAGCTGTATATATTAGTCCAAGTAGTGACTGGGGATTTCAAGTGCAAGCAAGGATGCAGTACTGAAACTAAAAGAAGATATAATTTGAACACGCCAAAAGTACTAAACCAATCTCTATGGATATAGCTCCCCAGCTGCTCAAAGCTAAAATTTGTCCATCTAGCCTAACCATTCCCAGAGCAGAAAGAAGAGATGAGGTAAAAGATACATCTTTACGGAGGTACAGATATTGAATTTCTAAAATTTCAATCTTTTGAGAGGAAACCAATCTCTACGGATATAGCACGCTCCCCAGCTGCTCAAAACTAAAATTTGTCCATCTAGCCTAACCATTCTCAAAGCAGAGAGAAAAGATGAGGTAAAAGATACATCTTTACCGAGGTTCAGATATCAAATCTCTACAGATCTAGCACACTCCCCAGCAGCTAAAAGCTAATTCTCAAGGCATAGAGCCTAAAAGATGAGGTAAAAGATACAATCTTTACTGAGTTTCAGATCTCGAATTTCTGGATTTTTGATAGTCTGACCAAATATCTACGGATCTAGAACACCCCAGCTGCTCAAAGCTAAATCTCAGAGCAGAGAGACCAAGGTTCAGGATCTGTAAGCAGACAAACTCAACAATCTAAATCACACAAACCCTACAGCTGCCCCGGTTCACTTCAGCTGTACAAGGCAAATTATCAAGTTCAAATCAAATTTGAGTTTTTTTAAGGGAATTAGAATCGCTTCTTACCTTGTCTTTTGCTGTCCCCCCGTCGTCTCCGTGTTTGTCGGCAACAACACAGTTCTGGGCAAGTCTTCGTTCGTCTGTGGTTTTCTTTTCTCGTCCCGGGTCGGAAACTGTCCCATGCCATAAAAAGTCCGTTATTCCTTTATGGGCCCGCCTTTTGGTTCTGAGTCGCGTTTTTCACCAACCCTTCATTTCCTACACCCGCTGCAAAAGGACATCAGCTACAAAAAAAGATAGAAAGTCCTCTTCAAATCCTTTTCCTTAAAGGAGGAGGAGGAGGGAGATTGGGGTTTTGATTTGTATAAATACGTGAAGTGGTGGCCAACCCAACCTCAGTTATGGGATCAGAAGCACAGATGAAGGTCGACGAGAGACAATATTTTACTTGTTTGGGCATATATCAAGCTTTTCGTCCCCTGCCCGACGACCATCCCCCCTCCGACGTCCATGGGCTTGACATGGTTCCGATCAAGTTTACTCTGACGAATGAGTGGTTTAGGGCTCCTGTAACAGAGACTGGTCGGCCATTGACTGTTTATCCAATTTCTGAAAGGCCTATCACGGTCGTGAGAAAGGAAGTCATTTGGGTTTCTCTGTCGAGCCTCAGGCTTTCATCTCTGAGACGTGAGCAGACAGAGACCTTGAGCGAGACTGTTTCCCTAATATTCAATCATATAGTAGAAGAAAGAGTTGTCGCTATTGTTGATTCCATTTTTAAGGTGATTGATAGTAAAAAGACAGTCCCCTTGAACCCTATTCTTGTGAATGGACGGAACACACGTTTGAGTGTGTACTGTTCGGGGGCTCTAACTGTTCCAGTGGATACCATTCGCCTCCCATTTGTTCCTCCTACTCCTGGATTTAATTCATCACCGCCGGTTTTCGATTCTCCGCTCAAATTGGAGAAGGTGATACTCAATAGTTTGGAAGCTGCAGGGAAAACATGTCATATTTGCATCGAAGACTTGGAGGCCGGTGTACCGGTGGTACCGTTGGCTTGTTCCCACCTGTACCATGAAGGATGCATCGCTCGGTGGATCAGGAAAGGAACTTGTCCCATGTGTCGATCTCCATTCTTTAAGATGAAGTGCTCAAGGCTAGAGAGAGCTCGATCGCGATTGAAGATGGCCAGGGCTTCCCCTTATGCTACCTAGCTAGGCTTTCTGTTATAACTTTTACCGTTCTAATAAATGACTCTATCACTTGTTCTATTTTGACCTGATTCAGTTTATGTTCTATTTTCTGATTTTCCATGTGCCAAGGCGTATGTTTACTTTCAAAACTGTCCCAGCTATTGCTCTTCTAGATCAAAGTTGACTTAGGAATGTCTTATATTTGGTACCAATAGCGAACACTGAAGATTACCTTGTTCAAACATGTATTAAACCTTCGCTTCAATTTATTGTCCGGTAAACTACTGAAACCAGCACAGCCTTCAGAAGTAGCAGGCCATTGTTAAAAGCACGACTGTATGAAACTGAACCAACACAACTCACTCATAATATACAGGCAGCACAACATGCCACTACGTTATAAACTTATTACACACCAGAACCAAATGCCAAGGCAGATATATACTTCAGTTGTAACATGAAACTCAGGACGACAATTGATTCCACATAACAGCAGCCGGTGATAGATACCAGAGGATATGTAGATAATACATATAGCTTCTCACTCATCCAGCAACTTTCCGAGAATACGCTCGTCCAGGTTGGATCTCTTGAACGGGCCTGAGATACAGGTTTCCTGTCTCGCCAATCCATTGGGCTCCAGCTTTCATGGGAGGTGGGCGCAGAGGTTGCCCCACAGATTGCCAGCGGGAACCAATTGACATGTTGGATAGCTTCTCAGATGCATCTGAGACTCCACGTGCAACCCTTCCCTTGTTCACAGAGGCTGCTAACAAACAATGTTCAAAGTTATTTAGAATGGCTAACTGGCTACATGAATGTCACAAAAATTCAACATAACGAATCGACTTACTGGGACTGCTCTTTCCTGGGGGACGATATTTTTGTTGATTGGTAGAGCTCTTCAAGTATTTATCATTCTTTTTAGCATCCTATCAAGTTTAAAAGGAACCATCAGTAGCAACAAAAGCATATACAAGACTACCATGACTGACATGATCAATATCACAAAATGCATTTCTCACCTGGTTAGCCATATCCAGCTTGCGGTGCACACCTGCAAGAATTAATTAAAACATTTCATACGCAAGAATTAATTAAAACATTGCAAGTTCAACAGGCAAAATGATGAAAAATCCACAGTAATTTACTTCAAATTACATCTACATTTTAATAAAACACAATCATAAGAAGTTCCCATCTAATTGTCACCATCAATGCAAAACTGTTTTCTGAACCAACAGTGGTAGCTACTAAAATCTAGGGGTCCAACCACCTACTCGTTGACTGTTTCAAATAAAAATGAAATGATAATATAATATAATTTTCATACAACTAAGACATAATATATCGCTCTCCCATTATTATAAGTCCATACTAAAACCTAGGGATCACACTGCCAAGTGGTGAATTCCATCAATGGTAAGCAATACCTTCATACATACAGATTTCACCACAATCAACCAAAGTTGTAATATACAGATTTCAAACATACAGAATTTTGCCAGACTTTCCCATAACTACAGTACCTTGGCAAAAAACAAGTGAAGACTCGAAATAGTATTCGACAACAAAACAATTCGATCAAAATTCATGAAATTGTTCAGGTGATTATAATTCAAAATCACCTGTGCCTATAGAAGCATGCAACTTTTGAGACGGAAAACTACTAGTGAGCTTTGAATTGGATATAGTCCCAGAGACCTTTCTAGCAGATTGCTGCTCCATTGCTCCCCTTGTTCCAGCTGTTTGAAATACCAAAATTTAAATCCAAATTAAGTTAAGTATATAATGGAACTGCCAGCCAATTAAAACAGTGTTTATCAGATTAGACGACAAACCAAATGGTGGTATCCTAGCAGTCGTTTTGGGACGAAGGGATGGTGGAACATAATAGCAACTCTGCCACAAGAAAGGAAGTGCACCTCAGAGTAGGATAACACTTACAAATTAATAAATTCATCATTCTCAATGTTCCAAATCCGTACCTGAAAGAAAGGATGCTGGAGGGCCTCTGCAGCTGCTGGCCTCTTGGAAGGGTCCCAAGAACAGAGTGACTGTATTTAGAAGATATAGCACAAGGGAAGGCAAGTTTCAAGTCAGACGGCTACTCGCAAATATAAATATTAAATAGTATTCTCTGCTACCAAAATTTAACCCATGTACAAATCAAATACAAACATAGGACTTACTCTAATGAGGCTAATTGCATGATCACTAGCAGATGGAATCAGAGAAGAAAGATGAACACCAGCAAACTGCATTGAACACGGTGCAAAAAATCCAATTTCGGGACATGTGAATATCAGATGGAAAAAAACCTTGTAAAACTAATTCTCATTGAGAAAGAGAAAGACGAAGCCCATTAATTAAAAGAATGATGAATGACCTGTGGAAATTGGTAGTTGATGTCCCTTGCAAGACGAAGCCCATCAGCCCATGTATCCTTGTTTGGAGTGCCAATAACACTGCAAATCTTGTGCATCTCATCTGCTTCACTGCAAGAATGATGGAAAGTGTGAACATCCAAACTGAATAAACTGATACAACTGGGCAATTCTAGCATGCATGCCAAAAAGGTTATATCCTACAACAAATGCGATCAACAGGGGCCAACTTGATAGTTAATATGTAAGGAACACATACCTAACACCAGGAAAGAGAGGGCGAAGACTAAACAACTCAGCCATGATTGCACCCATTGCCCACATATCTGATAGTCAAGTAGAAGTTAATTAGGGAATCCACACATATATATAAACTTTCTCCAAATCAAACACTCACCAACTTTAGAGCTATACAGGTATGACTGAAGCAGCACTTCAGGAGCTCGGTACCTAAATGTCGCCATTAAGAGTCACCATATAATTGAATCAGTACGTGTTCACAGAGAATAGTTGTAATGCTAGACTACACATCAAAGTATAAAACACTGACCAGCGTGTTGACACGTATTCAGTATAAGGTGGTTGGGATTCAATTTCCCGTGCAAGACCAAAGTCCGCTATTTTGATCAACTCTTTGGTAACCAACAAGTTCTCTGCAAAGACAGCGAGGCAGTATGATGTTAAAAAAGGGACGTTATCCAGGAGTTAAAACGGACAGCTTGAAGAGAAGAACAGAATGAGGAAATTTCCTCTAAAGATCACCCAAATAAGTAAAAGATAGAACCTGAGTAACACAGTTTTGTAAGAGCAAAGAGATGGGTATGGCAATTAAACACATCACTTAATTGTCCTATCTCATGTGACTCTCAAGTGTCAACCAAGATTGGGTATGTCAATCCATTTTTCAAATAAATTATGTCACATCTCCAGACTCGAGTGACACTAAAATTCATTTTAAAATTAATTATGTCACATAACCTGTTCTCTACAGACACTATCAGATAAATATGCCAACACATTTTTATTACAAGTTTCTTTAACAGAAAATGGGTGAGTATATGCATACAGCTTCAAAAAAGCAAAAAAAAAAGATATAACAGAGAGAGAGAAGGAGAAGAAATCATTTACCTCTAGACAGTGACCACAGCACGCAAGACAGTCTGCCAATCCTTGAAAGATCATACAGTACTTTTGAAAAGTCAAAGCATCTGCATTTTCATCCATAGCACCAGCATCCATCTCATGTTCATAACTGGTACAGATTTGACCGGTATTTTAGGACCTTCAATTGAGCAAAGGCCAATAAGCTGTTCAGGGTTTGAGACAAGAATGGCAATATATAAACAGCAGGAATCAATAAAGCACATACCTAACTCTACAAGCGTGTATATGTAAAATTCACCTCAGTCTCTTGAGGTTTAGCTTCACATGGTTTGTCCCTGCCCTCCTATAAGCAGGATTAATAACAGTAATTAATGTGATATTAACAGCAATGATAATCGTAAAAACCTACAGGCTAAGAACAAAAGAGAAGAAATATACCAAAATGTAAAAACACAAGTTCTTCACATTAGAGAGAAAGCATCCTACCTTGAGAGTGCTGCCATCAGTAACAGGATGAGCAAGGATGAACACACGGTCAATGAGAACAATCACAGGTTCTTTGCCAAACTCTTCCATGGAACCCATGAATAAAAAAATATACTGAATGTAGGATCAACAAGAATTAGTTACCAAATCCAATAAGTGAGCAAACTGATTGAGAAACATCCCCTGTTAATTTCAGAAACATATGAATATATATATATTCATATGGGAAAACAAATAGATTATTCAAAAAAGAGAACCCATACAAATAATTTGTCTAAAGCATTGTATGTTTGTGTATGTTCGATACATGGAAGGTAGAGTGCTTATGAGTTCAGCAAGCAATATTGCAGCATGTATCAAACATAACGAATAGGAAGGATGAGGAGGTCCTAATACAGAGCTTTCCAGATACTTTTAAGGCTTCAACAGAAAGTCCTTTTGATATGTTCCCCTAAATGCCTTCTAAGAAACCGTACGGGGAATGTACTAGTTTCAAGTTCTAATGAAAATTTTTTGCCAACATTGCATCATATAAAATTCCTTAATGATAATATAACAAAAGCAAACGATGTCTGCTCTGGAAATCATTTGTCACAACTATACACATCATTTACACTTATTACCACATGTTTTAGACGACTATAAACTGGCTGTGCTAACACGCTACAGGGTTACATTTGAAAAAGCGAGAAGAAAATACATTTAAACCTATCCACACATGTTTTAGACAAAAGCAATTGTTAAAGTCAAGAACTTACCTAATACCAGTTGCACGGATGTTAAATTCAGGATGCATGCACGAGAGATGGGACTGAGAGGCTCTTCCTGAATTGCAACATTAACTCTTCAGAGAGAAAAATCACAAACTTCAATAAAAAGGAAGGAAAAAATGTTGGGGGAACAAAGGGAACAGAAACACTAAGAATAATGGAAGAATGTTTAAAATCCTTAGAATCTTTAGAAGCGGATGCCCATATTGATGCCCTATCTCGAGAACTGAATGCACAATATGGAACAAAAAAGATGTGCACAGGGAAGGTCTATCAGTTTCTTCGGCACAGTCGGGGACATACTCGGAGGGGTACCACAATTTGATTTATGGATGACGTAGACATGAGAGTGGGTACATATAAATATGCAGTAAACACCATATGATCCATGTCTATGCTCAAAACTACGAATAGAATGATCAAGAGGCTCCTTGAGGTCCTTTGCACTAAGCAAAGGGCTTTGCTGAAGGAAACCAAAGCTGGACAAGCTCAAGAGGAGGACTCGAGAAAGAAACACACCGGATATACTCAAGAGCAAATAAACCAAATGGTACCCTAAACTTAAAAGCACTGTGATAAGTCATTGTTTCAGTATAAACTTTGGTATATAATCCTGTGGAAGTAGAATATTAGCAGCCTTAATATATCTACACATGACCCTCTGACAACATACTCCTGAAGATGGAGGAAACCATCCGCCGCCCAAAAAAAGGAAATAAAACCAGTTGTATGACTTTTACACCAATCAAAGATCTCATTCTATGGATCATAAAGCTCCCCCAATTAGAGGTACGTGCACGCCAATTAGAAGTCAACAGGCAATTAACTAAGAACTTAGAACTCCAAGTTGAGATGGAAAGCCTGCAGTTTTGCCTATCCTTGAATAAAGACTCGGAGCTGTATATATTAGTCCAAGTAGTGACTGGGGATTTCAAGTGCAAGCAAGGATGCAGTACTGAAACTAAAAGAAGATATAATTTGAACACGCCAAAAGTACTAAACCAATCTCTATGGATATAGCTCCCCAGCTGCTCAAAGCTAAAATTTGTCCATCTAGCCTAACCATTCCCAGAGCAGAAAGAAGAGATGAGGTAAAAGATACATCTTTACGGAGGTACAGATATTGAATTTCTAAAATTTCAATCTTTTGAGAGGAAACCAATCTCTACGGATATAGCACGCTCCCCAGCTGCTCAAAACTAAAATTTGTCCATCTAGCCTAACCATTCTCAAAGCAGAGAGAAAAGATGAGGTAAAAGATACATCTTTACCGAGGTTCAGATATCAAATCTCTACAGATCTAGCACACTCCCCAGCAGCTAAAAGCTAATTCTCAAGGCATAGAGCCTAAAAGATGAGGTAAAAGATACAATCTTTACTGAGTTTCAGATCTCGAATTTCTGGATTTTTGATAGTCTGACCAAATATCTACGGATCTAGAACACCCCAGCTGCTCAAAGCTAAATCTCAGAGCAGAGAGACCAAGGTTCAGGATCTGTAAGCAGACAAACTCAACAATCTAAATCACACAAACCCTACAGCTGCCCCGGTTCACTTCAGCTGTACAAGGCAAATTATCAAGTTCAAATCAAATTTGAGTTTTTTTAAGGGAATTAGAATCGCTTCTTACCTTGTCTTTTGCTGTCCCCCCGTCGTCTCCGTGTTTGTCGGCAACAACACAGTTCTGGGCAAGTCTTCGTTCGTCTGTGGTTTTCTTTTCTCGTCCCGGGTCGGAAACTGTCCCATGCCATAAAAAGTCCGTTATTCCTTTATGGGCCCGCCTTTTGGTTCTGAGTCGCGTTTTTCACCAAAATATATTTATATATATATATATATATATATTTATATTTAAATAAGTGACGGGTATTTACTCATTTTCCTCGATATCTCAAACTTACCGTTAAGTAAAATTATGTTCTATTGATTTGGTAATTAATCGAACTGGCAAGAATATGTTGAAACTTACGGAGCGCTTCAGAATGACGAAACATAGGTTTCACAAAGCTGGCGGCGGGCGCTATGCTCACCACACCAGGATGTGGCTGGACGACGATGTGATCCAAACCATGATTATTTCTTCTTGGCGGAGTCGTCCTTCAAAAGGCGTAGATCGTGCTTTGGGGATTTCTAGTGCAGAGGTCCTTCCTGATTGTGTTTGTTGATGGCCGCCCTGCCTTGGAGAGGTTTTACTGGAGGTGGGTGACGGAGGAAAAGGCTGTTGCAGGTCATTCAGATCCTATGCATGGATCTGGCTAGAAATAGAGGACCTTGGTGTCTGGGCTGATTTATGGCGGCAACCCGACTAGCTTGGTGGCTAATGCAGCAACTAAGACGCCGCTAGTCTGCAGGGGTGGGAGGCGTGATTGAGATCTGGGAACCAGAGAAGGCAGAAGGGCCCTCTAGCTCAAGGGTGTCGGTGCTGCAGGCTACATCGGCTACATTGGGTTGTGGACCCGGTGGTGATAAGTGAATACCTGACAAGGGAAGCTCAAAGGAGGGCCCAGCACTGACGGTGGAAATCGGAGAAGCAGCTAGGGTTTCGAGTCCTAACATGACGGCGGCAACAACTGCATAAGCAAATTGTCTTGAAGTCGGGCAACAATCTGGGCTCGGGTGGGCCTCATCTGGTTGGGCCAAATGGGCTTGTCCTAATGGGCTTCGCAAGGAGGGTCCAAGTTGGTTTCTGGACAGGTTTTTAGGCCTGGGTCTGGGCCTTTTTCAATTTGATGTTTTTTGTTTCATTAGCATATTAATATACTTATTGTGTTGTCAATAGGCTCACAATAAGTGAGCATTGGTATTATCGAATGATAGGTCTATTCTATGTATCGATGTGGTCTATGATTACAAACTTCTTATCTTCCCTTTGTCAGTAGAAGATGGATATGTAATGGTCATATCTGGTTTGAGATATAATATCAACATGATATTCTTCAAAAAATGTTTTATTAACTTAGTGCCTATGATTTGCATTCATTTTATAACAAGTTATATGAGTCCGAAAGAAACAAAGATATTATAAGGTCGAGAACAAAACTTTTATAATTTATTTTTGGTTACAAAAATGATGGTCGGGTGAGTTACTACTCCGGGATAGAAGCAATTTCAGGTATGGCATTTCCTAATGGATGTGTTTCACAAGCTGTGGTTTGAACAAAGGACCTCATATTACTAAGAGAATCTTTGATGCCTTACTGCAAGATTTGCATTCTAAGGGGCTAGTTTGAAAGCCAACATAACTGGTTCTTTAAGAGAATTAAAAAAACAATAACAAATGAAAAACAAGCTTGATTCGATTTCTCTCAAACCATATGCACCGCAACAAATTATAACTAGCAAAGTACCAAAGAAATTTTGTAGAAAGGCTCAAGTCAATAAGTTAAGATGGATCGAAGTAATCGACCAATGACATACTTGGGTGAAAGACTTGTTAGAACTACAATGACAACCAATCACACAAGGAAACAATAACTAAGCAATCCTAAAAAAAGTGTCGAGTTGACTCGATTGCCTGAAGGCAAAAGAAACATCGAGAACTTTAAGTGGACCCCTCTGTTTTGCAAAATTCACCTATCAGAACCTTGTTATGAAGAACTTTCCATGTCGTGTGGCTCTTATGAGATTGAATTGCAGTGTGCCAAATACGTTTACCTTAACTAAGTTCTTGAACAATATCAAACAGATAACAGTAAGCATATTTGGCTGATAACGTACCTAAATTCGTCCTTGACAAGATCAACCGATCATCCTCGTTGCCAAGAGATAACGATACTCGTAAAATACTTTGACCAATGTCAGGATGAGCCATAGAAAGACACTCTGGCAAGACCCAACTCCCATCATTGATAAAATCGGACACTGTCACCAAAGAAACTAAAATGTTGCATATGAATATTAAGGACGCTTGCATTCGGCTGGCCTACCAATTATCCAACCAAAATCTCACAGTGCCCATTACCAATTTGTCAACGCATATTATGAACAAGAGTGCGACTATTGATACCTCCAAAATTGCTCACTAGACCTCATTCTAGCGTGAATTATTAAATGACAAATACATCTTTCTACAAAATGACTATTAAGAACAATTGTAAGGGTCCTTTTTTATTTGAGTATGACTAGGCCAAAATTAACCCAGAGAGTTAATCTTGTGTGTGATTCAAAGACAAAAGAAGCATGTAGTATGAGCCTGGTGTGGGAGCTAAAGAGTACTGCAATGAGAGAGAATTGGACTGGTTTTGAGGATTGGGGAATGAAGAACAAAGCTGGGTTTCTTAGAAAAATGGCTGAGTTTTAGAAGAAGAATTGGGAGGATGGCTAAGGCATAAGAGCTTGAGTATTTAAGGAGATTTGGAGTCTGTTGCTTGAAGGATGAAGACATGACTGTTTAGGGGCTTTCTGGACTGATTGCATAATGATCTATGCAGCTCCAAGCCCTTCCTTTTATAGGGCAAAATGGTGGGTTTTCTGGGATGAGTTTCAATGCTTTGGTTGTAAGGTGATAAGAATCCCCTCCTTGAGCATATAACTTCAGCCTTAAAATCTGGGATGAAGATGCATTGTGTAGAGCTGCTGGGAACAAGGAAAGAAAGTTTTTTGACTTCTAGGTAAAGCTGTGGAGAAAGTTTTCTGACTGCTGGGTAAAGCTACGGGGACAGTGAAAAAAGTCTTCTGACTATTGGGTAAAGCTGCGAGGACAGTGAAGAAAGTCTTCTGACTGCTGGGTAAAAGTTGTTGGGAAGTGGTCTGATTGATGTTTTGCCGATAAGGATGAGTAAAGAAAAAGGGATTGGGCTTTTGCTTAATAGTTTTGGGCTGAGAAGAAAAAGAAGGAGGTTTGGGCTTAGTCTTATAAAGGAATAAGATGTAATGGACTTTGAATTTGGAAATCTTCTTTTGGGTTTGTATCGTAATCCAATTCTCTGTTTCACCAATTTCGTCACCGATTTAAGTTGTTGAGCTTGGGTTCTGGGCCCAAGACCAGAACAATTTAACAACGTTAGACCGGTAAATAGGCGTTATGTACCTCTGTGACCGGTAGACGACCATGACCTCTAATGACCGGGTGATCGGTTCCTTTTCCAACACATGAGGAGGGTTTGCACTTTATGTTAACAAGTCCCCAAGTCCCCAGTCGATAAGGACTCTTGGGTGGAGAGTTTTATCAAGTTTATGTGCTGGAAGTATGAACCGTTCGAGAGTAAGGCATGGTCGTGAGTCCCCAAGTCCCCATGCGTGAGTTCATAGGGTGACTGAGGTGCTGTGATGGCAATCGGGTTCTGACAATAGGGCTCCCCATATGGAATAATAACGGTAAATAACACCAAGACTTTACCCGAATTACGTGATTTTTGAACCATATCTATATTTCACAATTCTGAACACATTATTTCACGATATTTTTGATAATTATGCTTCTATGTAGAGTTGGTTTTTAACGTTTTTTATTTATTGATTTTTTTTAATAAAATGACTTCGTTTTTTTTTTCTAAGTTGACTGTTGACTTCAGTTTAACAGTCCGGTTTGGTTTTTGAAAGGACAAAACCGGAGACGGGACCAAATAGATCCGGTTTGGTCTGATTTTTATCTTTCGGTTTGGTTTTTTCTCATGTGCGGTTTAAACGGTTTCGGTTCATTTTTTCGGTTTTCGGTCCCGAAGAGCAACCCCTAATAAGTGTTACAATCCACCCACTATAAAGTATTATGTCACTATGGATGTCACTTTGTTTGAAGATATGAGTTATTTCTCCTCATCTGATATTGTTCTTGAGGGAGAGCATTCATATTTTGAAGAGTTGTATCATGTTGAGGAGGAGGAATCAAAAAGAGAAGTTAGACATGCAGGAGATACATCGATGGGTACATTTGAGATTATTACCCCATCAAATCCAAAAACTAAAACTGAAGTATTGATGCTTGCAGAAACAGAAGCACTGGTTGATCCAGTGATTCATCTAGACTCAGAAACACCGGTTTCAAGTACTAAAATGCAATTGATGACCTAACTGCCCCTCTTGCCTTCGCCACTCCTACCCTTGACCCATAGCTTACTGGTACTGAAGATCACTCATTTGAGGTATGTCCCCCCACTGGTACTAGTAGTAGTCATGAGTCTAATGGTGGTCAATATGTGTTACCAAATAGGTCTACTCGAGGTCAAGCACCCAAAAGATATGAACCCACTCTTCAAGCCAAATCAAAATACTCAATAGCCAATTATATGTCTACTAAAAGATTATTTAAGTTATATGCATCATATGTGAATCAAATATCTGATGTTTCAGTACTTAACAAAGTGTCAGATGCATTGGAAGATCCAAAGTGGAGGAAAACAATGGAGGCATTACACAAGAATGATACATGAGAACTTATGCCTCCATCATATGACAAGATGGCTATAGGTTGTCGTTGGGTGTTTACTGTGAAACATAATGCAGATTGATTAATTAACCAGTACAAAGCACGTTTTGTTGCAAAAGGGTTTACTCAGACGTATGGTATAGACTATGATGAGGCTTTTACACCTGTTGCCAAAATAAACACCATACGGGTTCTGCTTTCCTTTGCTGCTAGTTTAAACTGGTTACTTTCATAATTTGATGTCAAAAATGTTTTTTTATGGAGAGTTGGCTGAGGAGGTGTACATAAGTCTACCACTTGGGTATGTAGATGCTTCTCCTGGTGAGTTTGTATGCAAATTGAGGAAGTCTTTATATGGTCTCAAACTGTCACATCGTGCTTAGTTTGTGAGATTTTCACAGTTCATGCGAAAGGTTGGTTACATACAAAGTAATTCAAACCACACATTGTTTCTCAAGCATCAACAAGGGAAGGTAACAACCTTAATTATTTATGTCGATGATATAGTAATTGTCGCATCCCGGAGACTATTCTCGGCCCCGGAACACGACGGTAACCGCCGTAACCCCGATCTAGCGAGTAATCAATACGTCATTTGACGTATTGATAACCCTCCGGACTGAAACTACAAGGCTATGAATAGAATAAACAACATATGAACAATATGGATGTCAAATACGAAATGACAAATACACAGAGTAGCATACAAATGTTATACAAGCGGAAGATAATGGAAAATACCCGAGACGAAAATAATACAAGAAAAAGTCTCGGAACAACGAGCCCGAATAATGTTTCAAAGTATCCAACAGATTATCAAACATCAAAGATACGGAAATCAAGTGATATGGAAACCACACCAGAATGGGTGTCCTCGAAAACGGAAATGCACGATAACCGTCGACGCTCCGCGATCTCCTAGTCTAGCTCCTCTAGTGATGGGTGCTGTAGACCTGAAAAGATGTAGAGGTGAGCAACTCGTCCTCGCTAACCCAAATGGGGCCAAAGCCAACCAAGTCGGGGTTTAAAACCCATGAGAAAACATTTAGCTTATATATGTAGGTACTCGTAAGTATACGAAAAGAGCATGTGGAAATGTAAATGCAAGCCACGCACACAAAGCTCGGTAAAACATGTGACCACACATGAAAGAACTTTCTGGATCTGGGCGGCCGAAATCCCGGGTTTGTCTTCACTGCAAACCGGGGCCAACTAACTAAGCGCCCGAGTGCGCAGAGTAGCGAGAGCGTCCATTTCCAGCTAACGCCCAACAACAGCAAGCCGCACTTACGTCACGCTTTACTCTGTACGAGGCGAGCGTAAGCGGGATAAATAAATAAAATAAACAGGGCATAGCCCCTCCGGAGGTTCGCGGTCATCGACACTGCAGGAGTGCTAAATACTAGGTCCCGTCGCTCTCAGGCCACGAACCCGACCGGTATTTCAATACGATAAGTAGATACAATTTCCTTAAGTAGTTGAGAAAACACAAAGAAATTGAATCAAAATAATCTATTTCCCAGAGCCGAAGAAGCACCTGACAGCATCAAATAAGATCAGATCAGATATTATTAAGTTTATTCTTAAATTCGGCCTCTCTCCTCCTCCCTTCTTTACTGGATCCAACAATACTCCACCCACCAAAACCCAACAACTTGTGAAGCTATAGCCAAGGAAGGCTTAAACTACTCCAACTACATTGGAACAGAATGAGCAGCCTTCCAATTAATATTCAAACCCGATTATTACCAGTGTTTTTAAAGGCGTTTCGGGGCGGCGCTGGGGCGCGCCTTAGGGCGGAGCGAGGGAGAAAAGCCCCGCCGGTTCTTTTGCCGGGACGCCGCTGGAAAGGCGACCGCCGGAGCGACGGGGCGCTGCAGAAGCGAGGCGAGAACCCAGGAACCCAGAAAAACAGTAAAACAGTGAAATGAGAGATTCGAAATCGAAGCTCGAATCAGACATCAAGAGGAAAGGGAAGGAAGAGGAAGAGGAGAGGAGAAGGAATATACCAGTCACGCGCCGAACCGCCGCCTGGATCGCCGGATTCCGGCCGTTGACCGCCGAACGCAGTGGCGTCCGATCTCCCTGCACGGTGGTTGATTCCGGTTTCTGAGGGTTGGGTCAGGTAGAGGAGAAGGAGGGGAAGAAAGTGGTGGTAGAGCGCCGGCCAGTGGTGGCCGGATGGCGACTGTGGCGCGGCGAAGGACAGGGCGAAATCGCCCTCTGTTTCGGAGGAACCGATCGGGGAAAGTCTTCACCTCTTCCCTATTTATACAAAGATAAATGGCTGGGATCAAATCCCATAATGATCTAACGGTCTAGATTAAGTGGAGGTAAAAAGTAAAACTGAAATGGTTACTCTTTTTACCGAAATGGTAATTAAAATTACCAGAAACTTCAGAAATTCGTAGAAAATAAACAGAATGTCCGAAAAATAATCTGAAAATACCGGGAGACTCGTGTCAACACGTACTATGACATCGAGTCATTAAATCAGGTATTTGGAGAACTTTTAAAAACTCAAAAATGAACGTGGTCGTTCACTCGCGAAGTTACCGAATGCGACTTAAACCTCAGTAACTCGCCATTAAACACGGTTAAAATGTGCGGGGTCCTACAGAAGATCTTACTTTGCCTCCCCATACTAATGAATTGAACATTGATGATTGTGATGATATTCATGGTGTTAGTGGATATGATGCGGAAGATTGAAGTGTATCTTTTTAATTAAGTGTATCTTTCTAAACCCTAAACCCTAATTAGAACCTTGTTTTTGAACCTTGTGAAGTACTATTTGAGGATGAATTTATGGTTGTAATAACAATTAAATATTTTTTGTTATGTATTGAGATTATATGAATTTATTTATTATTTGTTGGAAAGGCGGTCACCCAGTCACCTCAAGGCTTTCGCCTCGCGGGACTTCCACAATTCACATTCGCTTTCGTTTTCGCCTTTGAAAACGTTGATTATTACCCCTAGCTAGCTACTTTCAAGAAGCAAATCTGCACCTAAAATTCCAGTGTCAAACTTATGTCATCTACCCAATTTTGACATCTGATTTAAACTCTGTTAACCCACGTCGTTAGCTTATAATAATAATACATTGTAACTAGGGATCAAGAGAAACCCATGTTCGACTCTACCTCTTCTTATCTTCTCTGCAAACTCTCCCCACAAAACCTAGAATTTTCTCTACTCCTCCAACGACATAGTATAGTATAGACTATCGGAAAAAACCCACAAAACCCTTATTGTTCTCCACTTCTCCAACTACCGTATTCTCATGCCCAACTCCTACAGACTTTAACTCTGTGCTTGGCATCTTTCTGGGTTTCTTGTTGGAATAAGATTTGATCAAATGAGTTCGATGGACTCTCTTGTATGGCGTTTATCCAAAACGAAGGGACTCATAATCCCAGAAGAATTCCATATTGAAGAAAATATATTCAAACCTGATAAGTAGATCTTTGATATTTTGGGTTGAGTTCTGATGAAAATTGCAAAGTCGGTGGCTTTTCAATTGAGCAAAGTGATCGTTGATATTTGGGGTTAAGATCTGATGGAAATTGCAAACATATAAAGAGTCGGTGGCTAGAAAGTCCTCTTCAAGTCCTTTTCCTTAAAGGAGGAGGAGGAGGGAGATTGGGGTTTTGATTTGTATAAATACGTGAAGTGGTGGCCAACCCAACCTCAGTTATGGGATCAGAAGCACAGATGAAGGTCGACGAGAGACAATATTTTACTTGTTTGGGCATATATCAAGCTTTTCGTCCCCTGCCCGACGACCATCCCCCCTCCGACGTCCATGGGCTTGACATGGTTCCGATCAAGTTTACTCTGACGAATGAGTGGTTTAGGGCTCCTGTAACAGAGACTGGTCGGCCATTGACTGTTTATCCAATTTCTGAAAGGCCTATCACGGTCGTGAGAAAGGAAGTCATTTGGGTTTCTCTGTCGAGCCTCAGGCTTTCATCTCTGAGACGTGAGCAGACAGAGACCTTGAGCGAGACTGTTTCCCTAATATTCAATCATATAGTAGAAGAAAGAGTTGTCGCTATTGTTGATTCCATTTTTAAGGTGATTGATAGTAAAAAGACAGTCCCCTTGAACCCTATTCTTGTGAATGGACGGAACACACGTTTGAGTGTGTACTGTTCGGGGGCTCTAACTGTTCCAGTGGATACCATTCGCCTCCCATTTGTTCCTCCTACTCCTGGATTTAATTCATCACCGCCGGTTTTCGATTCTCCGCTCAAATTGGAGAAGGTGATACTCAATAGTTTGGAAGCTGCAGGGAAAACATGTCCTATTTGCATCGAAGACTTGGAGGCCGGTGTACCGGTGGTACCGTTGGCTTGTTCCCACCTGTACCATGAAGGATGCATCGCTCGGTGGATCAGGAAAGGAACTTGTCCCATGTGTCGATCTCCATTCTTTAAGATGAAGTGCTCAAGGCTAGAGAGAGCTCGATCGCGATTGAAGATGGCCAGGGCTTCCCCTTATGCTACCTAGCTAGGCTTTCTGTTATAACTTTTACCGTTCTAATAAATGACTCTATCACTTGTTCTATTTTGACCTGATTCAGTTTATGTTCTATTTTCTGATTTTCCATGTGCCAAGGCGTATGTTTACTTTCAAAACTGTCCCAGCTATTGCTCTTCTAGATCAAAGTTGACTTAGGAATGTCTTATATTTGGTACCAATAGCGAACACTGAAGATTACCTTGTTCAAACATGTATTAAACCTTCGCTTCAATTTATTGTCCGGTAAACTAACCAGCACAGCCTTCAGAAGTAGCAGGCCATTGTTAAAAGCACGACTGTATGAAACTGAACCAACACAACTCACTCATAATATACAGGCAGCACAACATGCCACTACGTTATAAACTTATTACACACCAGAACCAAATGCCAAGGCAGATATATACTTCAGTTGTAACATGAAACTCAGGACGACAATTGATTCCACATAACAGCAGCCGGTGATAGATACCAGAGGATATGTAGATAATACATATAGCTTCTCACTCATCCAGCAACTTTCCGAGAATACGCTCGTCCAGGTTGGATCTCTTGAACGGGCCTGAGATACAGGTTTCCTGTCTCGCCAATCCATTGGGCTCCAGCTTTCATGGGAGGTGGGCGCAGAGGTTGCCCCACAGATTGCCAGCGGGAACCAATTGACATGTTGGATAGCTTCTCAGATGCATCTGAGACTCCACGTGCAACCCTTCCCTTGTTCACAGAGGCTGCTAACAAACAATGTTCAAAGTTATTTAGAATGGCTAACTGGCTACATGAATGTCACAAAAATTCAACATAACGAATCGACTTACTGGGACTGCTCTTTCCTGGGGGACGATATTTTTGTTGATTGGTAGAGCTCTTCAAGTATTTATCATTCTTTTTAGCATCCTATCAAGTTTAAAAGGAACCATCAGTAGCAACAAAAGCATATACAAGACTACCATGACTGACATGATCAATATCACAAAATGCATTTCTCACCTGGTTAGCCATATCCAGCTTGCGGTGCACACCTGCAAGAATTAATTAAAACATTTCATACGCAAGAATTAATTAAAACATTGCAAGTTCAACAGGCAAAATGATGAAAAATCCACAGTAATTTACTTCAAATTACATCTACATTTTTATAAAACACAATCATAAGAAGTTCCCATCTAATTGTCACCATCAATGCAAAACTGTTTTCTGAACCAACAGTGGTAGCTACTAAAATCTAGGGGTCCAACCACCTACTCGTTGACTGTTTCAAATAAAAATGAAATGATAATATAATATAATTTTCATACAACTAAGACATAATATATCGCTCTCCCATTATTATAAGTCCATACTAAAACCTAGGGATCACACTGCCAAGTGGTGAATTCCATCAATGGTAAGCAATACCTTCATACATACAGATTTCACCACAATCAACCAAAGTTGTAATATACAGATTTCAAACATACAGAATTTTGCCAGACTTTCCCATAACTACAGTACCTTGGCAAAAAACAAGTGAAGACTCGAAATAGTATTCGACAACAAAACAATTCGATCAAAATTCATGAAATTGTTCAGGTGATTATAATTCAAAATCACCTGTGCCTATAGAAGCATGCAACTTTTGAGACGGAAAACTACTAGTGAGCTTTGAATTGGATATAGTCCCAGAGACCTTTCTAGCAGATTGCTGCTCCATTGCTCCCCTTGTTCCAGCTGTTTGAAATACCAAAATTTAAATCCAAATTAAGTTAAGTATATAATGGAACTGCCAGCCAATTAAAACAGTGTTTATCAGATTAGACGACAAACCAAATGGTGGTATCCTAGCAGTCGTTTTGGGACGAAGGGATGGTGGAACATAATAGCAACTCTGCCACAAGAAAGGAAGTGCACCTCAGAGTAGGATAACACTTACAAATTAATAAATTCATCATTCTCAATGTTCCAAATCCGTACCTGAAAGAAAGGATGCTGGAGGGCCTCTGCAGCTGCTGGCCTCTTGGAAGGGTCCCAAGAACAGAGTGACTGTATTTAGAAGATATAGCACAAGGGAAGGCAAGTTTCAAGTCAGACGGCTACTCGCAAATATAAATATTAAATAGTATTCTCTGCTACCAAAATTTAACCCATGTACAAATCAAATACAAACATAGGACTTACTCTAATGAGGCTAATTGCATGATCACTAGCAGATGGAATCAGAGAAGAAAGATGAACACCAGCAAACTGCATTGAACACGGTGCAAAAAATCCAATTTCGGGACATGTGAATATCAGATGGAAAAAAACCTTGTAAAACTAATTCTCATTGAGAAAGAGAAAGACGAAGCCCATTAATTAAAAGAATGATGAATGACCTGTGGAAATTGGTAGTTGATGTCCCTTGCAAGACGAAGCCCATCAGCCCATGTATCCTTGTTTGGAGTGCCAATAACACTGCAAATCTTGTGCATCTCATCTGCTTCACTGCAAGAATGATGGAAAGTGTGAACATCCAAACTGAATAAACTGATACAACTGGGCAATTCTAGCATGCATGCCAAAAAGGTTATATCCTACAACAAATGCGATCAACAGGGGCCAACTTGATAGTTAATATGTAAGGAACAGATACCTAACACCAGGAAAGAGAGGGCGAAGACTAAACAACTCAGCCATGATTGCACCCATTGCCCACATATCTGATAGTCAAGTAGAAGTTAATTAGGGAATCCACACATATATATAAACTTGCTCCAAATCAAACACTCACCAACTTTAGAGCTATACAGGTATGACTGAAGCAGCACTTCAGGAGCTCGGTACCTAAATGTCGCCATTAAGAGTCACCATATAATTGAATCAGTACGTGTTCACAGAGAATAGTTGTAATGCTAGACTACACAAAGTATAAAACACTGACCAGCGTGTTGACACGTATTCAGTATAAGGTGGTTGGGATTCAATTTCCCGTGCAAGACCAAAGTCAGCTATTTTGATCAACTCTTTGGTAACCAACAAGTTCTCTGCAAAGACAGCGAGGCAGTATGATGTTAAAAAAGGGACGTTATCCAGGAGTTAAAACGGACAGCTTGAAGAGAAGAACAGAATGAGGAAATTTCCTCTAAAGATCACCCAAATAAGTAAAAGATAGAACCTGAGTAACACAGTTTTGTAAGAGCAAAGAGATGGGTATGGCAATTAAACACATCACTTAATTGTCCTATCTCATGTGACTCTCAAGTGTCAACCAAGATTGGGTATGTCAATCCATTTTTCAAATAAATTATGTCACATCTCCAGACTCGAGTGACACTATAATTCATTTTTAAATTAATTATGTCACATAACCTGTTCTCTACAGACACTATCAGATAAATATGCCAACACATTTTTATTACAAGTTTCTTTAACAGAAAATGGGTGAGTATATGCATACAGCTTCAAAAAAGCAAAAAAAAAAGATATAACAGAGAGAGAGAAGGAGAAGAAATCATTTACCTCTAGACAGTGACCACAGCACGCAAGACAGTCTGCCAATCCTTGAAAGATCATACAGTACTTTTGAAAAGTCAAAGCATCTGCATTTTCATCCATAGCACCAGCATCCATCTCATGTTCATAACTGGTACAGATTTGACCGGTATTTTAGGACCTTCAATTGAGCAAAGGCCAATAAGCTGTTCAGGGTTTGAGACAAGAATGGCAATATATAAACAGCAGGAATCAATAAAGCACATACCTAACTCTACAAGTTCAAGTCAAGGAGCTGAGTTGTGGACTGTGAGATCAGCTCCCATCAATACTACAGGACTGACATATACAAGCGGTAAAAGGAAAAGGTCACAGGTTACAATAAGAAAAAGAATAGTAGTGTTTAACATTTGAGGAATCCCAAAAGAAAAGGTATCACAAACACTCCATCAAACATATAGTGACAACAAATAGAAATGTAACTAGATCAATTTGTAATTAGTCCCATAACCTAAGAGAAGATATTATCCAAGAAAAGTCTCAGACAGATTAATCTGATTTTCAGAAGCTACAGTGGGAAGTATGGGGACAGCTTTCTCAACCAAAATGCCAGTCACAATGGGAAGCTGCAGTAATTTGAATAACATAGTTGGGTTGTTAGTTGCTAAACATTTTCTTTCAAACTGCCTTTTTGAGAAAAAAGAAAAAAAGAAAAAAAAGCAGTATCACCATCCACTATGGTGAAACATTGCTTCAGTACATGCAGAACACTGTAGATTAACAAATAAACAAATTCCCATAGTAAATTCCCCACACTATATCTATATAAATTTATGTAACAATAACAAATAAGGATAGTTACATCCAAAAAGCTGCAGTAGTCTAGAAGAGTCCAAAATGTAACTATATAGTTATGTTTCTGATATGTTGTTTGACTGCATGATGTAATGCTTTGAAATTTACTAGGAGGACGAAATTTTTGTCCACCCACTACGGGAATCCATTGTTTCAGTATATGCAAGTAAGCAAATTGCATCAGGTTCCATGGTAAATTTTGCACAAGATATCAATTGTTATGCCTCCTTGCAAATAATTAAGCAAAGAACAAAATGAAAGAGCAAAAAAGAAGGTTGGATTAGAGGAAAGAAGAGCAGATGTAGAACATACAATTTAGTAGCAAATACAGAAGTTGCACGGCTTGTTGTCACACCTCAAAACCAGCTTCCTTTGCAAGGAATTTTGTGATGATTTCAAACACCAGTGTCTGGCCAAACCTGTCTCCAATGGAACTTCATTTAGACAATTAGTGTACCAGATAGGATATTTTGATAGAAAGAGGATAATTATTCTTACTTTTCCATCTCCACAAAGACATTACTTTTCATTACAATGACATTCATAACGGAGACTGCTTGTAGCCGCAGTGTTCTGTATAACTTGTGACAATTTGTATGATCAACTCAGAAAGGAAATTCCAATCTATGCATGAAACCAAATTCCAATCTATGCATGGAACCAAATTTGCAGCACCATTATTCCAATCTCAACTCTTGCTTTCAGTTTCAGCATAATAATTCAATACAAATGGAAGAGAGTCCACATAAGATATCTGATTCCTTCTAACGAGTCCCTCCGTGATGACATTATCCCTGAGTAGAGTGCATTGGAAAGATCAAATCAAAGTTCATAAGCATGTGGAAAAAAAGGAAACGAACAAACAACAACAAATGACAAGATCATCGTGACATCCCACACCAAACAGATATATTTCAGAAAATGAAAATATATTTTAGTAGAATTAAAAAAAGGCATATATCCCGTATATTTGTTTGTCCTATCACAATAAATCCAAATAACCAGGGCCCAATAGCGTTCATGCTCTGTATGATAAATCAACGAGCTTATCCACCCACCATCACATAACGATTGAGCCACTATTAGTAAATAATAAATAATAGTCCAACAGAGAATCATTTGAAAACCACAAAGACACGGTCAAAGCAATGAATCATCAATAACATATACAAGCGATACATTTCTAGCTCCAGCCTAATCATAACGAGAAGAGGTTTATATGAAGCAGAGTACATAATTTTTTATTGTAATTGGGTTTCTTTCTCCTTTTTTTCGTTTCTATTCTTCTTTCTATGTCTTAAAAGAGGGCTTACCAAATAAAGGATTTCTATTCTTCTTCCCTAGAACCGTCTTTGATTCTGCACTCTCTCCCTAAAGTTCACAAACCCAAGAGAAAAGGACAATTAAATAACAGAAATGATCACAATTACATGTAATAAAGTAAAACCCAAAAGAACAATCCTGCATTTCCTAACTAATAAAAAAAATCAGTTAACTACAGCAAGCTTGACACTAAAACACTTGCACATTTCATGTAAACCAGCAGACATAAACCAGTAGAAGCCCTAACCGCCCGGTTTTGCGATCCTTCTCACACTTCCAAAGGTGCCCGAAGCACAAGGAGGCGCCGCCCAAGAAGAAGCAGCCATCTGCGAAATCAACAAACAATACATATTACTCAATCATTTCCACAAATCCATAATAGGAGAGAGGAGTAGAAACGCATCCCTAACTTGGGATCTCCGAGGCGTTCTTGTTTTGAATCGAAGATGACTGGCTCACGAGTCTCATGTGGTGTTTTTGGGGCTTTACACGCTTGGGATTTTCTCTCACACGCTTGGGATTTTCTCTCAAAGGCTTTACACGTGTCAACTACAATTCTTCGGATTTTCTCTCAAATTTTCACCGCCTGTAAATACACACTGACTCGCTGTCAATTCTCACTGAGACTCAAACCTTCTTCTTCTTCTTCTTCTTCAGTCCTCCGCTCGCGTTTCTCAAAAGCAGCTGAGACAAAGCTTCGGTTCTTCAAGCTCACATTGTCTGAGACAAAGCTTCGGTTCTTCAAGCTCACATTGTCTCCGATTCCCCTCATTTTTTCAATTTCGGAAATCCCTAATTTTCCGGTCCACTTAGCTTCAACGAGGCAAGTAATTGAGCATCGCGCTCTTTCCGTTTCATGTTATAATTGCCTAAATCTACGCCTGATTTGATTGTGCTTCGATTAGTGTTGATGATGTAAAGCTTTTGATGCATCCATTGGTTACCAAGAAAATGCGAAGGATACTTGATAATTCTTATGTTTGCCTCAACACAATTTGAGTCCTCTGAACGTGTTTGCTCAAGTGTTTAACCATAGTAGTAATAAAAAATAAAAAATAAAAATAAAAGAATAACCATAACCACCCTGTCAACAGAAATTGAGTCCTCTGAAGGTGTTTAACCATAGTAGTAACTAACCATCCTGTCACCAACTCTTAACTGTGAAGAATATAGTTGGATAAGCTCATATGATTACATTGCTAGCATTATAAAAATACAAAGTTTGATCTATTGTTTTCGTTTTCGTTTTATGAATCTATTTTGGAAAGATTGTTTTGTAAATCTCTCACTGAACAGGACCTTAGTATTCTACAATAAGATTTAAGTGATTTCTCTAATACAAATGCTATTAGAGAAATCACTTAAAAGAAAATTTTCATGTAAATACATATCACATCAAGTTTACATGCTCCTTCATTAGATTCCCAGTATTCTGGTGTGTCAAAACTAACAATTACCTTTATTTTGAGATAATTTATACCACATTGGATTACACCTCCCATACTGGTGGTGAACGTCTCATGTTACACCTTCACCTGAGAAAATGCCTGAAAGAGAAGGATAATTGATACTAGATTCTTATGTTTGGCCTTTAACAGAATTTGAGTCCTCTGAATGTAAGATTGTGATGATTTCAGATCATTTATGTTTATGTGTGATGCATCTGTAGTTCAACCAAAACATAATAATGAATTTAGGTTGGGGGAGAAATCACATTAACAACTGAAACGAAACAAATATTTATATTAGGTTGGAGGAGACTTTCACACTTACAATATGCTGTTGTAACGTTTCAGGATTTCTACTCTCAAACAAGCATGAACCAGCCCCTTGCACATCAAGTGACCCAAGCTACACTAGAGTCAGCTACATGGATGGCCCGGTACTTTTGTTCCATGGCTGCTGTTCCTGGAAACAAAGGAAAGGTCAGAATATTCCAAAGAGAGCTGACAAAAACAATCCAAGCTGAGGGAGAAAACTTCATGAATGCTTACTTCAATGATGTTTCAAGAAGCATCTTGGAAAGACTTCCACCCCCAGTAAACAAGAAGCTGGTGAGGTATTTTTTCGTGGGCAAGGAAGATTGGCTGAAGCCTTCATCAGATGAAGACTTTTTGAGGGAACAGACTCTAGGAGGAGAAGTAAGGAGATTCATCAGCATGATGCTGATACAGATCTCCAACCTTCAAGATTTCTTGGATGAAGGGGATGAGCCAAACAAGATCATTATACTGAATGAGATCCTGGAGCTAGAAATCCAGATCAGAAACATTGTTCAAAGTCGTGAACAAGAGCAAAATGTGGAGAACAATGTCCCCCAAGAGGTTCTTCAGTCAATTCGAATCATTGAGGAACCACTACTCCAGCTACTAAATCAGTAGATATGGTCACAACTGTGTAAGTAAAGACTTTTAAGCGTAATGTCAAAACAGTAGATATGAGACAAAACTGTGGGTAGGTATCAGCCAATATGGTGGTCCTTTTGTGGTTTATAGAGTTTTGACTGCTCTGGTCACAACTGTCTAAGTACAGACTTTTAAGTGTAATGTCAAAACAGCAGATATGAGACAAAACTGTGGGTAGGTATCAGCCAATATGGTGATCCTTTTGTGGTTTATAGAGTTTTGACTGCTCTCATCATCATACCAGGAAAGAAGACGGGTGAAAGATCATTTGTGACATCTGTACTTGACGCTATATAATATCATGTGTATTAGCTGGACATGTACAACATTAGCCTATATGGTATGGTCCTTTTGTGGTTCATCTATAACTAGGCAGATGCACACAGTTCTTGACCAATTATAGCAAGGGGTTGAAAGGCAATATGAATTGATATTCAAGACTCTTCCAAACCCCATAAAAGTTTTACTAATAGCCTGTGTTTCCCAAAACTCCACAACCCAGGTATCAGAGCATGCCAACAAGAGGGAAAGCAAAATCAAACTCATTTTCATCCTGAAAATCAGTACAGCTCTAGATGTACTTCTTTACTACAACTATTTCCTACAGTGTAAATACAGCATAGTGGCCATCATAATGAAAAGGAATGAGATACAATTCTTGCCTCCAATACAATATGCTTATTACACCCGCAAAAAGAAGAGTAGACATGAAACATAGAGCTTTAGTCTCTACTGTTTTAAGCAGAATGTCAAAACATTAAATGTGAGGCAACATTTTTCTGTTCCTGTTTTAATTATGCTAGAATGACACCCTAATTCACAGCCGGCAAACGAAGTTGGTTTTCCACTTTTCTTAATGGATTCTTTTATTAGAAAAGAAATGTTATTATATATATATAGTACAAAATGAAGAAACATACACTTCCTATCTTTGACTTTGATATTGCTTCAAGAGTTGCCGACTCTGCTTCCAGCACACAATGTACGAGAGGAACTCTGACTTTTAATTCTCCAGAGGCAATAGAAACTTAATAAAAAATTATATGTGAAAAGCAATTATGAGTAGCTTTAGCTATAAATCTTCACCTAAGAAACTAACAAAATACAATCTTACTGTCTTCCCTAGTTTCAATAATTATTATTCTAAAATCTAGGCCAAAGTTTAAGAATTTTAAGAGAGTTGACATGTCAAAAAGAGTGTGTTAGCTTAATATAGTTTGTTGGCACATGCCCCTACAGCTTAATCCATTACAATACTTTGAAAATTTTAGAAAAACTAGGACTGCGCCTCAAGAAATAACTACCTTCTAATAGAAACCGTCAACCAACAGATAACACTTTCGTGGACAAGCACTAGTTGCACAGCACCCCATACAAATGAAGTAACTAAACCCCTTTATTTCTTTGTGCAAGAGAAATGCAAACCAAAGGGATCTGCCTTCTACTTCCAGTTTAAGACTCGCGGACATATCTCAGTTCTTGAACATTCATATTATGACAAATGTAGACCCATCATTCTTCCCATCTTACACATCTGTTTAATATGAACCTTTATACCCCATTGCATGTTTCGTTGGAAAATAAATTCTGAGAGAGAAGGCATGGTGCAAAACAATGTCAACTTAACCTATGATACATACTATCAAGCATTTTCCTTCAATCGTTCAGTGAATTCTTAGTATTATCATGCATTTTTTATCAATCATTCAATGAAGTCTGAGTATGAAGTGCAGTTGCAGATTATAAATTTAACAGATAACTAAACCCTATCAAGTTCTAATACATGTAGTAAAGGGACAAGTGTGTATACGTAACATTCACCTCAGTCTCATGAGGCTTAAGCAGAAACAACACAAAATAACAGCGATGATAATCAGAAAATCTACAGGCTAAGGTAAAAAGAGAAGAAACATAACGAAATGCAAAAACACAAGTTCTTCACATTAGAGAGATAGCATCCTACCTTCAGAGTCAATGAGAACAATCACAGCCTCTTTGCCCAAACTTTTCCATGGAACCTATGAATAAAAAAAAATAACCATTGAAAAAAAACTGGATGTAGGATCAACAAGAATTAATTACCAAAGGGTGACCAAATTGAGGGAAAAAACAGCTACCCTTAACTTCCATGGAACTATAAAACCAACTTTTACAGTGACAGGAAGTTTTAGTGAATTTAGGCCCCAGTCTATGCCTTTAATTTTAAACCTTTGAGAAATAATTTCAGAAAAATGTGTGTGTGTGTGTGTGTGTGAGAAAGGAACTCTGAATGTTGATTCTCCACAGGCAATGGAAACTTAATAAAAATTAATATGTGAAATGCACCTATGAGTAGTTTTAGCTATAAAGCTCCACCTAAGGAACAGACAAGATTCAATCTTACTGTCTTCCCTAGTTTCAATAATTTTTATGCTAAAACCCAGGCCAAAGTTTGAGAATTTTAAGAGAGAGTGTTGACGTGTCTAAAAGAGTGTGATAGCTTGATATAGTTTGTTGGCTCATGCCACAACAGCTTAAACCTTTAGAGAACTTTGACAATATTAGAAAACCTAGGACCACCTCAAGAAATAACCACCTTTTCGTGATTTCTTGACAAACAGAAACCCTCCACCATCAGATAACACTTTCGTGGACAAGCATTAGTTGGACAACACCCCATATAAACCCAGTAACTAAACCCCTTTATTTATTTGTGCAAGAAAAATGCAAACCAAAGGAATCTGCCTTCTATTTCCGGTATAAGACTCACGGACGTATCTCAGTTCTTAAACATTCATATTATGACAATTGTTGACGCATCATTCTTCCCATCTTACACATCTGTTTTTATACCCCATTGCATGTTTCGTTGGAAATTAAATTCTGAGAGAGAAGGCAAGACGCAAAACAATGTCAACTTAACCTAAGTTACATACATATCACCATGCATTTTTCTTCAATCATTCAGTGAAGTCTCAGTATCATCATGCATTTTTCTTCAATCATTCAAAGAAGTCTTATAATGAAAGTGTACTCAGCAGATCATAAATTTAACAGAATACTGAACCCTCTCAAGTTCTAATACATGTAGTAAAGGGACAAGCGTGTATATGTAAAATTCACCTCAGTCTCTTGAGGTTTAGCTTCACATGGTTTGTCCCTGCCCTCCTATAAGCAGGATTAATAACAGTAATTAATGTGATATTAACAGCAATGATAATCGTAAAAACCTACAGGCTAAGAACAAAAGAGAAATATACCAAAATGTAAAAACACAAGTTCTTCACATTAGAGAGAAAGCATCCTACCTTGAGAGTGCTGCCATCAGTAACAGGATGAGCAAGGATGAACACACGGTCAATGAGAACAATCACAGGTTCTTTGCCAAACTCTTCCATGGAACCCATGAATAAAAAAAATATACTGAATGTAGGATCAACAAGAATTAGTTACCAAATCCAATAAGTGAGCAAACTGATTGAGAAACATCCCCTGTTAATTTCAGAAACATATGAATATATATATTCATATGGGAAAACAAATAGATTATTCAAAAAAGAGAACCCATACAAATAATTTGTCTAAAGCATTGTATGTTTGTGTATGTTCGATACATGGAAGGTAGAGTGCTTATGAGTTCAGCAAGCAATATTGCAGCATGTATCAAACATAACGAATAGGAAGGATGAGGAGGTCCTAATACAGAGCTTTCCAGATACTTTTAAGGCTTCAACAGAAAGTCCTTTTGATATGTTCCCCTAAATGCCTTCTAAGAAACCGTACGGGGAATGTACTAGTTTCAAGTTCTAATGAAAATTTTTTGCCAACATTGCATCATATAAAATTCCTTAATGATAATATAACAAAAGCAAACGATGTCTGCTCTGGAAATCATTTGTCACAACTATACACATCATTTACACTTATTACCACATGTTTTAGACGACTATAAACTGGCTGTGCTAACACGCTACAGGGTTACATTTGAAAAAGCGAGAAGAAAATACATTTAAACCTATCCACACATGTTTTAGACAAAAGCAATTGTTAAAGTCAAGAACTTACCTAATACCAGTTGCACGGATGTTAAATTCACGATGCATGCACGAGAGATGGGACTGAGAGGCTCTTCCTGAATTGCAACATTAACTCTTCAGAGAGAAAAATCACAAACTTCAATAAAAAGGAAGGAAAAAATGTTGGGGGAACAAAGGGAACAGAAACACTAAGAATAATGGAAGAATGTTTAAAATCCTTAGAATCTTTAGAAGCGGATGCCCATATTGATGCCCTATCTCGAGAACTGAATGCACAATATGGAACAAAAAAGATGTGCACAGGGAAGGTCTATCAGTTTCTTCGGCACAGTCGGGGACATACTCGGAGGGGTACCACAATTTGATTTATGGATGACGTAGACATGAGAGTGGGTACATATAAATATGCAGTAAACACCATATGATCCATGTCTATGCTCAAAACTACGAATAGAATGATCAAGAGGCTCCTTGAGGTCCTTTGCACTAAGCAAAGGGCTTTGCTGAAGGAAACCAAAGCTGGACAAGCTCAAGAGGAGGACTCGAGAAAGAAACACACCGGATATACTCAAGAGCAAATAAACCAAATGGTACCCTAAACTTAAAAGCACTGTGATAAGTCATTGTTTCAGTATAAACTTTGGTATATAATCCTGTGGAAGTAGAATATTAGCAGCCTTAATATATCTACACATGACCCTCTGACAACATACTCCTGAAGATGGAGGAAACCATCCGCCGCCCAAAAAAAGGAAATAAAACCAGTTGTATGACTTTTACACCAATCAAAGATCTCATTCTATGGATCATAAAGCTCCCCCAATTAGAGGTACGTGCACGCCAATTAGAAGTCAACAGGCAATTAACTAAGAACTTAGAACTCCAAGTTGAGATGGAAAGCCTGCAGTTTTGCCTATCCTTGAATAAAGACTCGGAGCTGTATATATTAGTCCAAGTAGTGACTGGGGATTTCAAGTGCAAGCAAGGATGCAGTACTGAAACTAAAAGAAGATATAATTTGAACACGCCAAAAGTACTAAACCAATCTCTATGGATATAGCTCCCCAGCTGCTCAAAGCTAAAATTTGTCCATCTAGCCTAACCATTCCCAGAGCAGAAAGAAGAGATGAGGTAAAAGATACATCTTTACGGAGGTACAGATATTGAATTTCTAAAATTTCAATCTTTTGAGAGGAAACCAATCTCTACGGATATAGCACGCTCCCCAGCTGCTCAAAACTAAAATTTGTCCATCTAGCCTAACCATTCTCAAAGCAGAGAGAAAAGATGAGGTAAAAGATACATCTTTACCGAGGTTCAGATATCAAATCTCTACAGATCTAGCACACTCCCCAGCAGCTAAAAGCTAATTCTCAAGGCATAGAGCCTAAAAGATGAGGTAAAAGATACAATCTTTACTGAGTTTCAGATCTCGAATTTCTGGATTTTTGATAGTCTGACCAAATATCTACGGATCTAGAACACCCCAGCTGCTCAAAGCTAAATCTCAGAGCAGAGAGACCAAGGTTCAGGATCTGTAAGCAGACAAACTCAACAATCTAAATCACACAAACCCTACAGCTGCCCCGGTTCACTTCAGCTGTACAAGGCAAATTATCAAGTTCAAATCAAATTTGAGTTTTTTTAAGGGAATTAGAATCGCTTCTTACCTTGTCTTTTGCTGTCCCCCCGTCGTCTCCGTGTTTGTCGGCAACAACACAGTTCTGGGCAAGTCTTCGTTCGTCTGTGGTTTTCTTTTCTCGTCCCGGGTCGGAAACTGTCCCATGCCATAAAAAGTCCGTTATTCCTTTATGGGCCCGCCTTTTGGTTCTGAGTCGCGTTTTTCACCAACCCTTCATTTCCTACACCCGCTGCAAAAGGACATCAGCTACAAAAAAAGATAGAAAGTCCTCTTCAAATCCTTTTCCTTAAAGGAGGAGGAGGAGGGAGATTGGGGTTTTGATTTGTATAAATACGTGAAGTGGTGGCCAACCCAACCTCAGTTATGGGATCAGAAGCACAGATGAAGGTCGACGAGAGACAATATTTTACTTGTTTGGGCATATATCAAGCTTTTCGTCCCCTGCCCGACGACCATCCCCCCTCCGACGTCCATGGGATTGACATGGTTCCGATCAAGTTTACTCTGACGAATGAGTGGTTTAGGGCTCCTGTAACAGAGACTGGTCGGCCATTGACTGTTTATCCAATTTCTGAAAGGCCTATCACGGTCGTGAGAAAGGAAGTCATTTGGGTTTCTCTGTCGAGCCTCAGGCTTTCATCTCTGAGACGTGAGCAGACAGAGACCTTGAGCGAGACTGTTTCCCTAATATTCAATCATATAGTAGAAGAAAGAGTTGTCGCTATTGTTGATTCCATTTTTAAGGTGATTGATAGTAAAAAGACAGTCCCCTTGAACCCTATTCTTGTGAATGGACGGAACACACGTTTGAGTGTGTACTGTTCGGGGGCTCTAACTGTTCCAGTGGATACCATTCGCCTCCCATTTGTTCCTCCTACTCCTGGATTTAATTCATCACCGCCGGTTTTCGATTCTCCGCTCAAATTGGAGAAGGTGATACTCAATAGTTTGGAAGCTGCAGGGAAAACATGTCCTATTTGCATCGAAGACTTGGAGGCCGGTGTACCGGTGGTACCGTTGGCTTGTTCCCACCTGTACCATGAAGGATGCATCGCTCGGTGGATCAGGAAAGGAACTTGTCCCATGTGTCGATCTCCATTCTTTAAGATGAAGTGCTCAAGGCTAGAGAGAGCTCGATCGCGATTGAAGATGGCCAGGGCTTCCCCTTATGCTACCTAGCTAGGCTTTCTGTTATAACTTTTACCGTTCTAATAAATGACTCTATCACTTGTTCTATTTTGACCTGATTCAGTTTATGTTCTATTTTCTGATTTTCCATGTGCCAAGGCGTATGTTTACTTTCAAAACTGTCCCAGCTATTGCTCTTCTAGATCAAAGTTGACTTAGGAATGTCTTATATTTGGTACCAATAGCGAACACTGAAGATTACCTTGTTCAAACATGTATTAAACCTTCGCTTCAATTTATTGTCCGGTAAACTAACCAGCACAGCCTTCAGAAGTAGCAGGCCATTGTTAAAAGCACGACTGTATGAAACTGAACCAACACAACTCACTCATAATATACAGGCAGCACAACATGCCACTACGTTATAAACTTATTACACACCAGAACCAAATGCCAAGGCAGATATATACTTCAGTTGTAACATGAAACTCAGGACGACAATTGATTCCACATAACAGCAGCCGGTGATAGATACCAGAGGATATGTAGATAATACATATAGCTTCTCACTCATCCAGCAACTTTCCGAGAATACGCTCGTCCAGGTTGGATCTCTTGAACGGGCCTGAGATACAGGTTTCCTGTCTCGCCAATCCATTGGGCTCCAGCTTTCATGGGAGGTGGGCGCAGAGGTTGCCCCACAGATTGCCAGCGGGAACCAATTGACATGTTGGATAGCTTCTCAGATGCATCTGAGACTCCACGTGCAACCCTTCCCTTGTTCACAGAGGCTGCTAACAAACAATGTTCAAAGTTATTTAGAATGGCTAACTGGCTACATGAATGTCACAAAAATTCAACATAACGAATCGACTTACTGGGACTGCTCTTTCCTGGGGGACGATATTTTTGTTGATTGGTAGAGCTCTTCAAGTATTTATCATTCTTTTTAGCATCCTATCAAGTTTAAAAGGAACCATCAGTAGCAACAAAAGCATATACAAGACTACCATGACTGACATGATCAATATCACAAAATGCATTTCTCACCTGGTTAGCCATATCCAGCTTGCGGTGCACACCTGCAAGAATTAATTAAAACATTTCATACGCAAGAATTAATTAAAACATTGCAAGTTCAACAGGCAAAATGATGAAAAATCCACAGTAATTTACTTCAAATTACATCTACATTTTTATAAAACACAATCATAAGAAGTTCCCATCTAATTGTCACCATCAATGCAAAACTGTTTTCTGAACCAACAGTGGTAGCTACTAAAATCTAGGGGTCCAACCACCTACTCGTTGACTGTTTCAAATAAAAATGAAATGATAATATAATATAATTTTCATACAACTAAGACATAATATATCGCTCTCCCATTATTATAAGTCCATACTAAAACCTAGGGATCACACTGCCAAGTGGTGAATTCCATCAATGGTAAGCAATACCTTCATACATACAGATTTCACCACAATCAACCAAAGTTGTAATATACAGATTTCAAACATACAGAATTTTGCCAGACTTTCCCATAACTACAGTACCTTGGCAAAAAACAAGTGAAGACTCGAAATAGTATTCGACAACAAAACAATTCGATCAAAATTCATGAAATTGTTCAGGTGATTATAATTCAAAATCACCTGTGCCTATAGAAGCATGCAACTTTTGAGACGGAAAACTACTAGTGAGCTTTGAATTGGATATAGTCCCAGAGACCTTTCTAGCAGATTGCTGCTCCATTGCTCCCCTTGTTCCAGCTGTTTGAAATACCAAAATTTAAATCCAAATTAAGTTAAGTATATAATGGAACTGCCAGCCAATTAAAACAGTGTTTATCAGATTAGACGACAAACCAAATGGTGGTATCCTAGCAGTCGTTTTGGGACGAAGGGATGGTGGAACATAATAGCAACTCTGCCACAAGAAAGGAAGTGCACCTCAGAGTAGGATAACACTTACAAATTAATAAATTCATCATTCTCAATGTTCCAAATCCGTACCTGAAAGAAAGGATGCTGGAGGGCCTCTGCAGCTGCTGGCCTCTTGGAAGGGTCCCAAGAACAGAGTGACTGTATTTAGAAGATATAGCACAAGGGAAGGCAAGTTTCAAGTCAGACGGCTACTCGCAAATATAAATATTAAATAGTATTCTCTGCTACCAAAATTTAACCCATGTACAAATCAAATACAAACATAGGACTTACTCTAATGAGGCTAATTGCATGATCACTAGCAGATGGAATCAGAGAAGAAAGATGAACACCAGCAAACTGCATTGAACACGGTGCAAAAAATCCAATTTCGGGACATGTGAATATCAGATGGAAAAAAACCTTGTAAAACTAATTCTCATTGAGAAAGAGAAAGACGAAGCCCATTAATTAAAAGAATGATGAATGACCTGTGGAAATTGGTAGTTGATGTCCCTTGCAAGACGAAGCCCATCAGCCCATGTATCCTTGTTTGGAGTGCCAATAACACTGCAAATCTTGTGCATCTCATCTGCTTCACTGCAAGAATGATGGAAAGTGTGAACATCCAAACTGAATAAACTGATACAACTGGGCAATTCTAGCATGCATGCCAAAAAGGTTATATCCTACAACAAATGCGATCAACAGGGGCCAACTTGATAGTTAATATGTAAGGAACAGATACCTAACACCAGGAAAGAGAGGGCGAAGACTAAACAACTCAGCCATGATTGCACCCATTGCCCACATATCTGATAGTCAAGTAGAAGTTAATTAGGGAATCCACACATATATATAAACTTTCTCCAAATCAAACACTCACCAACTTTAGAGCTATACAGGTATGACTGAAGCAGCACTTCAGGAGCTCGGTACCTAAATGTCGCCATTAAGAGTCACCATATAATTGAATCAGTACGTGTTCACAGAGAATAGTTGTAATGCTAGACTACACAAAGTATAAAACACTGACCAGCGTGTTGACACGTATTCAGTATAAGGTGGTTGGGATTCAATTTCCCGTGCAAGACCAAAGTCCGCTATTTTGATCAACTCTTTGGTAACCAACAAGTTCTCTGCAAAGACAGCGAGGCAGTATGATGTTAAAAAAGGGACGTTATCCAGGAGTTAAAACGGACAGCTTGAAGAGAAGAACAGAATGAGGAAATTTCCTCTAAAGATCACCCAAATAAGTAAAAGATAGAACCTGAGTAACACAGTTTTGTAAGAGCAAAGAGATGGGTATGGCAATTAAACACATCACTTAATTGTCCTATCTCATGTGACTCTCAAGTGTCAACCAAGATTGGGTATGTCAATCCATTTTTCAAATAAATTATGTCACATCTCCAGACTCGAGTGACACTAAAATTCATTTTTAAATTAATTATGTCACATAACCTGTTCTCTACAGACACTATCAGATAAATATGCCAACACATTTTTATTACAAGTTTCTTTAACAGAAAATGGGTGAGTATATGCATACAGCTTCAAAAAAGCAAAAAAAAAAGATATAACAGAGAGAGAGAAGGAGAAGAAATCATTTACCTCTAGACAGTGACCACAGCACGCAAGACAGTCTGCCAATCCTTGAAAGATCATACAGTACTTTTGAAAAGTCAAAGCATCTGCATTTTCATCCATAGCACCAGCATCCATCTCATGTTCATTACTGGTACAGATTTGACCGGTATTTTAGGACCTTCAATTGAGCAAAGGCCAATAAGCTGTTCAGGGTTTGAGACAAGAATGGCAATATATAAACAGCAGGAATCAATAAAGCACATACCTAACTCTACAAGTTCAAGTCAAGGAGCTGAGTTGTGGACTGTGAGATCAGCTCCCATCAATACTACAGGACTGACATATACAAGCGGTAAAAGGAAAAGGTCACAGGTTACAATAAGAAAAAGAATAGCAGTGTTTAACATTTGAGGAATCCCAAAAGAAAAGGTATCACAAACACTCCATCAAACATATAGTGACAACAAATAGAAATGTAACTAGATCAATTTGTAATTAGTCCCATAACCTAAGAGATGATATTATACAAAATGAAAGAGCAAAAAAGAAGGTTGGATTAGAGGAAAGAAGAGCAGATGTAGAACATACAATTTAGTAGCAAATACAGAAGTTGCACGGCTTGTTGTCACACCTCAAAACCAGCTTCCTTTGCAAGGAATTTTGTGATGATTTCAAACACCAGTGTCTGGCCAAACCTGTCTCCAATGGAACTTCATTTAGACAATTAGTGTACCAGATAGGATATTTTGATAGAAAGAGGATAATTATTCTTACTTTTCCATCTCCACAAAGACATTACTTTTCATTACAATGACATTCATAACGGAGACTGCTTGTAGCCGCAGTGTTCTGTATAACTTGTGACAATTTGTATGATCAACTCAGAAAGGAAATTCCAATCTATGCATGAAACCAAATTCCAATCTATGCATGGAACCAAATTTGCAGCACCATTATTCCAATCTCAACTCTTGCTTTCAGTTTCAGCATAATAATTCAATACAAATGGAAGAGAGTCCACATAAGATATCTGATTCCTTCTAACGAGTCCCTCCGTGATGACATTATCCCTGAGTAGAGTGCATTGGAAAGATCAAATCAAAGTTCATAAGCATGTGGAAAAAAAGGAAACGAACAAACAACAACAAATGACAAGATCATCGTGACATCCCACACCAAACAGATATATTTCAGAAAATGAAAATATATTTTAGTAGAATTAAAAAAAGGCATATATCCCGTATATTTGTTTGTCCTATCACAATAAATCCAAATAACCAGGGCCCAATAGCGTTCATGCTCTGTATGATAAATCAACGAGCTTATCCACCCACCATCACATAACGATTGAGCCACTATTAGTAAATAATAAATAATAGTCCAACAGAGAATCATTTGAAAACCACAAAGACACGGTCAAAGCAATGAATCATCAATAACATATACAAGCGATACATTTCTAGCTCCAGCCTAATCATAACGAGAAGAGGTTTATATGAAGCAGAGTACATAATTTTTTATTGTAATTGGGTTTCTTTCTCCTTTTTTTCGTTTCTATTCTTCTTTCTATGTCTTAAAAGAGGGCTTACCAAATAAAGGATTTCTATTCTTCTTCCCTAGAACCGTCTTTGATTCTGCACTCTCTCCCTAAAGTTCACAAACCCAAGAGAAAAGGACAATTAAATAACAGAAATGATCACAATTACATGTAATAAAGTAAAACCCAAAAGAACAATCCTGCATTTCCTAACTAATAAAAAAAATCAGTTAACTACAGCAAGCTTGACACTAAAACACTTGCACATTTCATGTAAACCAGCAGACATAAACCAGTAGAAGCCCTAACCGCCCGGTTTTGCGATCCTTCTCACACTTCCAAAGGTGCCCGAAGCACAAGGAGGCGCCGCCCAAGAAGAAGCAGCCATCTGCGAAATCAACAAACAATACATATTACTCAATCATTTCCACAAATCCATAATACGAGAGAGGAGTAGAAACGCATCCCTAACTTGGGATCTCCGAGGCGTTCTTGTTTTGAATCGAAGATGACTGGCTCACGAGTCTCATGTGGTGTTTTTGGGGCTTTACACGCTTGGGATTTTCTCTCACACGCTTGGGATTTTCTCTCAAAGGCTTTACACGTGTCAACTACAATTCTTCGGATTTTCTCTCAAATTTTCACCGCCTGTAAATACACACTGACTCGCTGTCAATTCTCACTGAGACTCAAACCTTCTTCTTCTTCTTCTTCAGTCCTCCGCTCGCGTTTCTCAAAAGCAGCTGAGACAAAGCTTCGGTTCTTCAAGCTCACATTGTCTCCGATTCCCCTCATTTTTTCAATTTCGGAAATCCCTAATTTTCCGGTCCACTTAGCTTCAACGAGGCAAGTAATTGAGCATCGCGCTCTTTCCGTTTCATGTTATAATTGCCTAAATCTACGCCTGATTTGATTGTGCTTCGATTAGTGTTGATGATGTAAAGCTTTTGATGCATCCATTGGTTACCAAGAAAATGCGAAGGATACTTGATAATTCTTATGTTTGCCTCAACACAATTTGAGTCCTCTGAACGTGTTTGCTCAAGTGTTTAACCATAGTAGTAATAAAAAATAAAAAATAAAAATAAAAGAATAACCATAACCACCCTGTCAACAGAAATTGAGTCCTCTGAAGGTGTTTAACCATAGTAGTAACTAACCATCCTGTCACCAACTCTTAACTGTGAAGAATATAGTTGGATAAGCTCATATGATTACATTGCTAGCATTATAAAAATACAAAGTTTGATCTATTGTTTTCGTTTTCGTTTTATGAATCTATTTTGGAAAGATTGTTTTGTAAATCTCTCACTGAACAGGACCTTAGTATTCTACAATAAGATTTAAGTGATTTCTCTAATACAAATGCTATTAGAGAAATCACTTAAAAGAAAATTTTCATGTAAATACATATCACATCAAGTTTACATGCTCCTTCATTAGATTCCCAGTATTCTGGTGTGTCAAAACTAACAATTACCTTTATTTTGAGATAATTTATACCACATTGGATTACACCTCCCATACTGGTGGTGAACGTCTCATGTTACACCTTCACCTGAGAAAATGCCTGAAAGAGAAGGATAATTGATACTAGATTCTTATGTTTGGCCTTTAACAGAATTTGAGTCCTCTGAATGTAAGATTGTGATGATTTCAGATCATTTATGTTTATGTGTGATGCATCTGTAGTTCAACCAAAACATAATAATGAATTTAGGTTGGGGGAGAAATCACATTAACAACTGAAACGAAACAAATATTTATATTAGGTTGGAGGAGACTTTCACACTTACAATATGCTGTTGTAACGTTTCAGGATTTCTACTCTCAAACAAGCATGAACCAGCCCCTTGCACATCAAGTGACCCAAGCTACACTAGAGTCAGCTACATGGATGGCCCGGTACTTTTGTTCCATGGCTGCTGTTCCTGGAAACAAAGGAAAGGTCAGAATATTCCAAAGAGAGCTGACAAAAACAATCCAAGCTGAGGGAGAAAACTTCATGAATGCTTACTTCAATGATGTTTCAAGAAGCATCTTGGAAAGACTTCCACCCCCAGTAAACAAGAAGCTGGTGAGGTATTTTTTCGTGGGCAAGGAAGATTGGCTGAAGCCTTCATCAGATGAAGACTTTTTGAGGGAACAGACTCTAGGAGGAGAAGTAAGGAGATTCATCAGCATGATGCTGATACAGATCTCCAACCTTCAAGATTTCTTGGATGAAGGGGATGAGCCAAACAAGATCATTATACTGAATGAGATCCTGGAGCTAGAAATCCAGATCAGAAACATTGTTCAAAGTCGTGAACAAGAGCAAAATGTGGAGAACAATGTCCCCCAAGAGGTTCTTCAGTCAATTCGAATCATTGAGGAACCACTACTCCAGCTACTAAATCAGTAGATATGGTCACAACTGTGTAAGTAAAGACTTTTAAGCGTAATGTCAAAACAGTAGATATGAGACAAAACTGTGGGTAGGTATCAGCCAATATGGTGGTCCTTTTGTGGTTTATAGAGTTTTGACTGCTCTGGTCACAACTGTCTAAGTACAGACTTTTAAGTGTAATGTCAAAACAGCAGATATGAGACAAAACTGTGGGTAGGTATCAGCCAATATGGTGATCCTTTTGTGGTTTATAGAGTTTTGACTGCTCTCATCATCATACCAGGAAAGAAGACGGGTGAAAGATCATTTGTGACATCTGTACTTGACGCTATATAATATCATGTGTATTAGCTGGACATGTACAACATTAGCCTATATGGTATGGTCCTTTTGTGGTTCATCTATAACTAGGCAGATGCACACAGTTCTTGACCAATTATAGCAAGGGGTTGAAAGGCAATATGAATTGATATTCAAGACTCTTCCAAACCCCATAAAAGTTTTACTAATAGCCTGTGTTTCCCAAAACTCCACAACCCAGGTATCAGAGCATGCCAACAAGAGGGAAAGCAAAATCAAACTCATTTTCACCCTGAAAATCAGTACAGCTCTAGATGTACTTCTTTACTACAACTATTTCCTACAGTGTAAATACAGCATAGTGGCCATCATAATGAAAAGGAATGAGATACAATTCTTGCCTCCAATACAATATGCTTATTACACCCGCAAAAAGAAGAGTAGACATGAAACATAGAGCTTTAGTCTCTACTGTTTTAAGCAGAATGTCAAAACATTAAATGTGAGGCAACATTTTTCTGTTCCTGTTTTAATTATGCTAGAATGACACCCTAATTCACAGCCGGCAAACGAAGTTGGTTTTCCACTTTTCTTAATGGATTCTTTTATTAGAAAAGAAATGTTATTATATATATATATATAGTACAAAATGAAGAAACATACACTTCCTATCTTTGACTTTGATATTGTTTCAAGAGTTGCCGACTCTGCCTCCAGCACACAATGTACGAGAGGAACTCTGACTTTTAATTCTCCAGAGGCAATAGAAACTTAATAAAAAATTATATGTGAAAAGCAATTATGAGTAGCTTTAGCTATAAATCTTCACCTAAGAAACTAACAAAATACAATCTTACTGTCTTCCCTAGTTTCAATAATTATTATTCTAAAACCTAGGCCAAAGTTTAAGAATTTTAAGAGAGTTGACATGTCAAAAAGAGTGTGTTAGCTTAATATAGTTTGTTGGCACATGCCCCTACAGCTTAATCCATTACAATACTTTGAAAATTTTAGAAAAACTAGGACTGCGCCTCAAGAAATAACTACCTTCTAATAGAAACCGTCAACCAACAGATAACACTTTCGTGGACAAGCACTAGTTGCACAGCACCCCATACAAATGAAGTAACTAAACCCCTTTATTTCTTTGTGCAAGAGAAATGCAAACCAAAGGGATCTGCCTTCTACTTCCAGTTTAAGACTCGCGGACATATCTCAGTTCTTGAACATTCATATTATGACAAATGTAGACCCATCATTCTTCCCATCTTACACATCTGTTTAATATGAACCTTTATACCCCATTGCATGTTTCGTTGGAAAATAAATTCTGAGAGAGAAGGCATGGTGCAAAACAATGTCAACTTAACCTATGATACATACTAGCAAGCATTTTCCTTCAATCGTTCAGTGAATTCTTAGTATTATCATGCATTTTTTTTCAATCATTCAATGAAGTCTGAGTATGAAGTGCAGTTGCAGATTATAAATTTAACAGATAACTAAACCCTATCAAGTTCTAATACATGTAGTAAAGGGACAAGTGTGTATACGTAACATTCACCTCAGTCTCATGAGGCTTAAGCAGAAACAACACAAAATAACAGCGATGATAATCAGAAAATCTACAGGCTAAGGTAAAAAGAGAAGAAACATAACGAAATGCAAAAACACAAGTTCTTCACATTAGAGAGATAGCATCCTACCTTCAGAGTCAATGAGAACAATCACAGCCTCTTTGCCCAAACTTTTCCATGGAACCTATGAATAAAAAAAATAACCATTGAAAAAAAACTGGATGTAGGATCAACAAGAATTAATTACCAAAGGGTGACCAAATTGAGGGAAAAAACAGCTACCCTTAACTTCCATGGAACTATAAAACCAACTTTTACAGTGACAGGAAGTTTTAGTGAATTTAGGCCCCAGTCTATGCCTTTAATTTTAAACCTTTGAGAAATAATTTCAGAAAAATGTGTGTGTGTGTGTGTGTGTGTGTGTGTGTGAGAAAGGAACTCTGAATGTTGATTCTCCACAGGCAATGGAAACTTAATAAAAATTAATATGTGAAATGCACCTATGAGTAGTTTTAGCTATAAAGCTCCACCTAAGGAACAGACAAGATTCAATCTTACTGTCTTCCCTAATTTCAATAATTTTTATGCTAAAACCCAGGCCAAAGTTTGAGAATTTTAAGAGAGAGTGTTGACGTGTCTAAAAGAGTGTGATAGCTTGATATAGTTTGTTGGCTCATGCCACAACAGCTTAAACCTTTAGAGAACTTTGACAATATTAGAAAACCGAGGACCACCTCAAGAAATAACCACCTTTTCGTGATTTCTTGACAAACAGAAACCCTCCACCATCAGATAACACTTTCGTGGACAAGCATTAGTTGGACAACACCCCATATAAACCCAGTAACTAAACCCCTTTATTTATTTGTGCAAGAAAAATGCAAACCAAAGGAATCTGCCTTCTATTTCCGGTATAAGACTCACGGACGTATCTCAGTTCTTAAACATTCATATTATGACAATTGTTGATGCATCATTCTTCCCATCTTACACATCTGTTTTTATACCCCATTGCATGTTTCGTTGGAAATTAAATTCTGAGAGAGAAGGCAAGACGCAAAACAATGTCAACTTAACCTAAGTTACATACATATCACCATGCATTTTTCTTCAATCATTCAGTGAAGTCTCAGTATCATCATGCATTTTTCTTCAATCATTCAAAGAAGTCTTATAATGAAAGTGTACTCAGCAGATCATAAATTTAACAGAATACTGAACCCTCTCAAGTTCTAATACATGTAGTAAAGGGACAAGCGTGTATATGTAAAATTCACCTCAGTCTCTTGAGGTTTAGCTTCACATGGTTTGTCCCTGCCCTCCTATAAGCAGGATTAATAACAGTAATTAATGTGATATTAACAGCAATGATAATCGTAAAAACCTACAGGCTAAGAACAAAAGAGAAGAAATATACCAAAATGTAAAAACACAAGTTCTTCACATTAGAGAGAAAGCATCCTACCTTGAGAGTGCTGCCATCAGTAACAGGATGAGCAAGGATGAACACACGGTCAATGAGAACAATCACAGGTTCTTTGCCAAACTCTTCCATGGAACCCATGAATAAAAAAATATACTGAATGTAGGATCAACAAGAATTAGTTACCAAATCCAATAAGTGAGCAAACTGATTGAGAAACATCCCCTGTTAATTTCAGAAACATATGAATATATATATATATATTCATATGGGAAAACAAATAGATTATTCAAAAAAGAGAACCCATACAAATAATTTGTCTAAAGCATTGTATGTTTGTGTATGTTCGATACATGGAAGGTAGAGTGCTTATGAGTTCAGCAAGCAATATTGCAGCATGTATCAAACATAACGAATAGGAAGGATGAGGAGGTCCTAATACAGAGCTTTCCAGATACTTTTAAGGCTTCAACAGAAAGTCCTTTTGATATGTTCCCCTAAATGCCTTCTAAGAAACCGTACGGGGAATGTACTAGTTTCAAGTTCTAATGAAAATTTTTTGCCAACATTGCATCATATAAAATTCCTTAATGATAATATAACAAAAGCAAACGATGTCTGCTCTGGAAATCATTTGTCACAACTATACACATCATTTACACTTATTACCACATGTTTTAGACAACTATAAACTGGCTGTGCTAACACGCTACAGGGTTACATTTGAAAAAGCGAGAAGAAAATACATTTAAACCTATCCACACATGTTTTAGACAAAAGCAATTGTTAAAGTCAAGAACTTACCTAATACCAGTTGCACGGATGTTAAATTCACGATGCATGCACGAGAGATGGGACTGAGAGGCTCTTCCTGAATTGCAACATTAACTCTTCAGAGAGAAAAATCACAAACTTCAATAAAAAGGAAGGAAAAAATGTTGGGGGAACAAAGGGAACAGAAACACTAAGAATAATGGAAGAATGTTTAAAATCCTTAGAATCTTTAGAAGCGGATGCCCATATTGATGCCCTATCTCGAGAACTGAATGCACAATATGGAACAAAAAAGATGTGCACAGGGAAGGTCTATCAGTTTCTTCGGCACAGTCGGGGACATACTCGGAGGGGTACCACAATTTGATTTATGGATGACGTAGACATGAGAGTGGGTACATATAAATATGCAGTAAACACCATATGATCCATGTCTATGCTCAAAACTACGAATAGAATGATCAAGAGGCTCCTTGAGGTCCTTTGCACTAAGCAAAGGGCTTTGCTGAAGGAAACCAAAGCTGGACAAGCTCAAGAGGAGGACTCGAGAAAGAAACACACCGGATATACTCAAGAGCAAATAAACCAAATGGTACCCTAAACTTAAAAGCACTGTGATAAGTCATTGTTTCAGTATAAACTTTGGTATATAATCCTGTGGAAGTAGAATATTAGCAGCCTTAATATATCTACACATGACCCTCTGACAACATACTCCTGAAGATGGAGGAAACCATCCGCCGCCCAAAAAAAGGAAATAAAACCAGTTGTATGACTTTTACACCAATCAAAGATCTCATTCTATGGATCATAAAGCTCCCCCAATTAGAGGTACGTGCACGCCAATTAGAAGTCAACAGGCAATTAACTAAGAACTTAGAACTCCAAGTTGAGATGGAAAGCCTGCAGTTTTGCCTATCCTTGAATAAAGACTCGGAGCTGTATATATTAGTCCAAGTAGTGACTGGGGATTTCAAGTGCAAGCAAGGATGCAGTACTGAAACTAAAAGAAGATATAATTTGAACACGCCAAAAGTACTAAACCAATCTCTATGGATATAGCTCCCCAGCTGCTCAAAGCTAAAATTTGTCCATCTAGCCTAACCATTCCCAGAGCAGAAAGAAGAGATGAGGTAAAAGATACATCTTTACGGAGGTACAGATATTGAATTTCTAAAATTTCAATCTTTTGAGAGGAAACCAATCTCTACGGATATAGCACGCTCCCCAGCTGCTCAAAACTAAAATTTGTCCATCTAGCCTAACCATTCTCAAAGCAGAGAGAAAAGATGAGGTAAAAGATACATCTTTACCGAGGTTCAGATATCAAATCTCTACAGATCTAGCACACTCCCCAGCAGCTAAAAGCTAATTCTCAAGGCATAGAGCCTAAAAGATGAGGTAAAAGATACAATCTTTACTGAGTTTCAGATCTCGAATTTCTGGATTTTTGATAGTCTGACCAAATATCTACGGATCTAGAACACCCCAGCTGCTCAAAGCTAAATCTCAGAGCAGAGAGACCAAGGTTCAGGATCTGTAAGCAGACAAACTCAACAATCTAAATCACACAAACCCTACAGCTGCCCCGGTTCACTTCAGCTGTACAAGGCAAATTATCAAGTTCAAATCAAATTTGAGTTTTTTTAAGGGAATTAGAATCGCTTCTTACCTTGTCTTTTGCTGTCCCCCCGTCGTCTCCGTGTTTGTCGGCAACAACACAGTTCTGGGCAAGTCTTCGTTCGTCTGTGGTTTTCTTTTCTCGTCCCGGGTCGGAAACTGTCCCATGCCATAAAAAGTCCGTTATTCCTTTATGGGCCCGCCTTTTGGTTCTGAGTCGCGTTTTTCACCAAAATATATTTATATATATATATATATATATATATTTATATTTAAATAAGTGACGGGTATTTACTCATTTTCCTCGATATCTCAAACTTACCGTTAAGTAAAATTATGTTCTATTGATTTGGTAATTAATCGAACTGGCAAGAATATGTTGAAACTTACGGAGCGCTTCAGAATGACGAAACATAGGTTTCACAAAGCTGGCGGCGGGCGCTATGCTCACCACACCAGGATGTGGCTGGACGACGATGTGATCCAAACCATGATTATTTCTTCTTGGCGGAGTCGTCCTTCAAAAGGCGTAGATCGTGCTTTGGGGATTTCTAGTGCAGAGGTCCTTCCTGATTGTGTTTGTTGATGGCCGCCCTGCCTTGGAGAGGTTTTACTGGAGGTGGGTGACGGAGGAAAAGGCTGTTGCAGGTCATTCAGATCCTATGCATGGATCTGGCTAGAAATAGAGGACCTTGGTGTCTGGGCTGATTTATGGCGACAACCCGACTAGCTTGGTGGCTAATGCAGCAACTAAGACGCCGCTAGTCTGCAGGGGTGGGAGGCGTGATTGAGATCTGGGAACCAGAGAAGGCAGAAGGGCCCTCTAGCTCAAGGGTGTCGGTGCTGCAGGCTACATCGGCTACATTGGGTTGTGGACCCGGTGGTGATAAGTGAATACCTGACAAGGGAAGCTCAAAGGAGGGCCCAGCACTGACGGTGGAAATCGGAGAAGCAGCTAGGGTTTCGAGTCCTAACATGACGGCGGCAACAACTGCATAAGCAAATTGTCTTGAAGTCGGGCAACAATCTGGGCTCGGGTGGGCCTCATCTGGTTGGGCCAAATGGGCTTGTCCTAATGGGCCTCGCAAGGAGGGTCCAAGTTGGTTTCTGGACAGGTTTTTAGGCCTGGGTCTGGGCCTTTTTCAATTTGATGTTTTTTGTTTCATTAGCATATTAATATACTTATTGTGTTGTCAATAGGCTCACAATAAGTGAGCATTGGTATTATCGAATGATAGGTCTATTCTATGTATCGATGTGGTCTATGATTACAAACTTCTTATCTTCCCTTTGTCAGTAGAAGATGGATATGTAATGGTCATATCTGGTTTGAGATATAATATCAACATGATATTCTTCAAAAAATGTTTTATTAACTTAGTGCCTATGATTTGCATTCATTTTATAACAAGTTATATGAGTCCGAAAGAAACAAAGATATTATAAGGTCGAGAACAAAACTTTTATAATTTATTTTTGGTTACAAAAATGATGGTCGGGTGAGTTACTACTCCGGGATAGAAGCAATTTCAGGTATGGCATTTCCTAATGGATGTGTTTCACAAGCTGTGGTTTGAACAAAGGACCTCATATTACTAAGAGAATCTTTGATGCCTTACTGCAAGATTTGCATTCTAAGGGGCTAGTTTGAAAGCCAACATAACTAGTTCTTTAAGAGAATTAAAAAAACAATAACAAATGAAAAACAAGCTTGATTCGATTTCTCTCAAACCATATGCACCGCAACAAATTATAACTTGCAAAGTACCAAAGAAATTTTGTAGAAGGGCTCAAGTCAATAAGTTAAGATGGATCGAAGTAATCGACCAATGACATACTTGGGTGAAAGACTTGTTAGAACTACAATGACAACCAATCACACAAGGAAACAATAACTAAGCAATCCTAAAAAAAGTGTCGAGTTGACTCGATTGCCTGAAGGCAAAAGAAACATCGAGAACTTTAAGTGGACCCCTCTGTTTTGCAAAATTCACCTATCAGAACCTTGTTATGAAGAACTTTCCATGTCGTGTGGCTCTTATGAGATTGAATTGCAGTGTGCCAAATACGTTTACCTTAACTAAGTTCTTGAACAGTATCAAACAGATAACAGTAAGCATATTTGGCTGATAACGTACCTAAATTCGTCCTTGACAAGATCAACCGATCATCCTCGTTGCCAAGAGATAACGATACTCGTAAAATACTTTGACCAATGTCAGGATGAGCCATAGAAAGACACTCTGGCAAGACCCAACTCCCATCATTGATAAAATCGGACACTGTCACCAAAGAAACTAAAATGTTGCATATGAATATTAAGGACGCTTGCATTCGGCTGGCCTACCAATTATCCAACCAAAATCTCACAGTGCCCATTACCAATTTGTCAACGCATATTATGAACAAGAGTGCGACTATTGATACCTCCAAAATTGCTCACTAGACCTCATTCTAGCGTGAATTATTAAATGACAAATACATCTTTCTACAAAATGACTATTAAGAACAATTGTAAGGGTCCTTTTTTATTTGAGTATGACTAGGCCAAAATTAACCCAGAGAGTTAATCTTGTGTGTGATTCAAAGACAAAAGAAGCATGTAGTATGAGCCTGGTGTGGGAGCTAAAGAGTACTGCAATGAGAGAGAATTGGACTGGTTTTGAGGATTGGGGAATGAAGAACAAAGCTGGGTTTCTTAGAAAAATGGCTGAGTTTTAGAAGAAGAATTGGGAGGATGGCTAAGGCATAAGAGCTTGAGTATTTAAGGAGATTTGGAGTCTGTTGCTTGAAGGATGAAGACATGACTGTTTAGGGGCTTTCTGGACTGATTGCATAATGATCTATGCAGCTCCAAGCCCTTCCTTTTATAGGGCAAAATGGTGGGTTTTCTGGGATGAGTTTCAATGCTTTGGTTGTAAGGTGATAAGAATCCCCTCCTTGAGCATATAACTTCAGCCTTAAAATCTGGGATGAAGATGCATTGTGTAGAGCTGCTGGGAACAAGGAAAGAAAGTTTTTTGACTTCTAGGTAAAGCTGTGGAGAAAGTTTTCTGACTGCTGGGTAAAGCTACGGGGACAGTGAAAAAAGTCTTCTGACTATTGGGTAAAGCTGCGAGGACAGTGAAGAAAGTCTTCTGACTGTTGGGTAAAAATTGTTGGGAAGTGGTCTGATTGATGTTTTGCCGATAAGGATGAGTAAAGAAAAAGGGATTGGGCTTTTGCTTAATAGTTTTGGGCTGAGAAGAAAAAGAAGGAGGTTTGGGCTTAGTTTTATAAAGGAATAAGATGTAATGGACTTTGAATTTGGAAATCTTCTTTTGGGTTTGTATCGTAATCCAATTCTCTGTTTCACCAATTTCGTCACCGATTTAAGTTGTTGAGCTTGGGTTCTGGGCCCAAGACCAGAACAATTTAACAACGTTAGACCGGTAAATAAGCGTTATGTACCTCTGTGACCGGTAGACGACCATGACCTCTAATGACCGGGTGATCGGTTCCTTTTCCGACACATGAGGAGGGTTTGCACTTTATGTTAACAAGTCCCCAAGTCCCCAGTCGATAAGGACTCTTGGGTGGAGAGTTTTATCAAGTTTATGTGCTGGAAGTATGAACCGTTCGAGAGTAAGGCATGGTCGTGAGTCCCCAAGTCCCCATGCCTGAGTTCATAGGGTGACTGAGGTGCTGTGATGGCAATCGGGTTCCGACAATAGGGCTCCCCATATGGAATAATAACGGTAAATAACACCAAGACTTTACCCGAATTACGTGATTTTTGAACCGTATCTATATTTCACAATTCTGAACACATTATTTCACGATATTTTTGATAATTATGCTTCTATGTAGAGTTGGTTTTTAACGTTTTTTATTTATTGATTTTTTTTAATAAAATGACTTCGTTTTTTTTCTAAGTTGACTGTTGACTTCAGTTTAACGGTCCGGTTTGGTTTTTGAAAGGACAAAATCGGAGACGGGACCAAATAGATCCGGTTTGGTCTGATTTTTATCTTTCGGTTTGGTTTTTTCTCATGTGCGGTTTAAACGGTTTCGGTTCATTTTTTCGGTTTTCGGTCCCGAAGAGCAACCCCTAATAAGTGTTACAATCCACCCACTATAAAGTATTATGTCACTATGGATGTCACTTTGTTTGAAGATATGAGTTATTTCTCCTCATCTGATATTGTTCTTGAGGGAGAGCATTCATATTTTGAAGAGTTGTATCATGGTGAGGAGGAGGAATCAAAAAGAGAAGTTAGACATGCAGGAGATACATCGATGGGTACATTTGAGATTATTACCCCATCAAATCCAAAAACTAAAACTGAAGTATTGATGCTTGCATAAACAGAAGCACTGGTTGATCCAGTGATTCATCTAGACTCAGAAACACCGGTTTCAAGTACTAAAATGCAATTGATGACCTAACTGCCCCTCTTGCCTTCGCCACTCCTACCCTTGATCATAGCTTACTGGTACTGAAGATCACTCATTTGAGGTATGTCCCCCCACTGGTACTAGTAGTAGTCATGAGTCTAATGGTGGTCAATATGTGTTACCAAATAGGTCTACTCGAGGTCAAGCACCCAAAAGATATGAACCCACTCTTCAAGCCAAATCAAAATACTCAGTAACCAATTATATGTCTACTAAAAGATTATTTAAGTTATATGCATCATATGTGAATCAAATATCTGATGTATCAGTACTTAACAAAGTGTCAGATGCATTGGAAGATCCAAAGTGGAGGAAAACAATGGAGGCATTACACAAGAATGATACATGAGAACTTATGCCTCCATCATATGACAAGATGGCTATAGGTTGTCGTTGGGTGTTTACTGTGAAACATAATGCAGATTGATTAATTAACCAGTACAAAGCACGTTTTGTTGCAAAAGGGTTTACTCAGACGTATGGTATAGACTATGATGAGGCTTTTACACCTGTTGCCAAAATAAACACCATACGGGTTCTGCTTTCCTTTGCTGCTAGTTTAAACTGGTTACTTTCATAATTTGATGTCAAAAATGTTTTTTTATGGAGAGTTGGCTGAGGAGGTGTACATAAGTCTACCACTTGGGTATGTAGATGCTTCTCCTGGTGAGTTTGTATGCAAATTGAGGAAGTCTTTATATGGTCTCAAACTGTCACATCGTGCTTAGTTTGTGAGATTTTCACAGTTCATGCGAAAGGTTGGTTACATACAAAGTAATTCAAACCACACATTGTTTCTCAAGCATCAACAAGGGAAGGTAACAACCTTAATTATTTATGTCGATGATATAGTAATTGTCGCATCTCGGAGACTATTCTCGGCCCCGGAACACGACGGTAACCGCCGTAACCCCGATCTAGCGAGTAATCAATACGTCATTTGACGTATTGATAACCCTCCGGACTGAAACTACAAGGCTATGAATAGAATAAACAACATATGAACAATATGGATGTCAAATACGAAATGACAAATACACAGAGTAGCATACAAATGTTATACAAGCGGAAGATAATGGAAAATACCCGAGACGAAAATAATACAAGAAAAAGTCTCGGAACAACGAGCCCGAATAATGTTTCAAAGTATCCAACAGATTATCAAACATCAAAGATACGGAAATCAAGTGATATGGAAACCACACCAGAATGGGTGTCCTCGAAAACGGAAATGCACGATAACCGTCGACGCTCCGCGATCTCCTAGTCCAGCTCCTCTAGTGATGGGTGCTGTAGACCTGAAAAGATGTAGAGGTGAGCAACTCGTCCTCGCTAACCCAAATGGGGCCAAAGCCAACCAAGTCGGGGTTTAAAACCCATGAGAAAACATTTAGCTTATATATGTAGGTACTCGTAAGTATACGAAAAGAGCATGTGGAAATGTAAATGCAAGCCACGCACACAAAGCTCGGTAAAACATGTGACCACACATGAAAGAACTTTCTGGATCTGGGCGGCCGAAATCCCGGGTTTGTCTTCACTGCAAACCGGGGCCAACTAACTAAGCGCCCGAGTGCGCAGAGTAGCGAGAGCGTCCATTTCCAGCTAACGCCCAACAACAGCAAGCCGCACTTACGTCACGCTTTACTCTGTACGAGGCGAGCGTAAGCGGGATAAATAAATAAAATAAACAGGGCATAGCCCCTCCGGAGGTTCGCGGTCATCGACACTGCAGGAGTGCTAAATACTAGGTCCCGTCGCTCTCAGGCCACGAACCCGACCGGTATTTCAATACGATAAGTAGATACAATTTCCTTAAGTAGTTGAGAAAACACAAAGAAATTGAATCAAAATAATCTATTTCCCAGAGCCGAAGAAGCACCTGACAGCATCAAATAAGATCAGATCAGATATTATTAAGTTTATTCTTAAATTCGGCCTCTCTCCTCCTCCCTTCTTTACTGGATCCAACAATACTCCACCCACCAAAACCCAACAACTTGTGAAGCTATAGCCAAGGAAGGCTTAAACTACTCCAACTACATTGGAACAGAATGAGCAGCCTTCCAATTAATATTCAAACCCGATTATTACCAGTGTTTTTAAAGGCGTTTCGGGGCGGCGCTGGGGCGCGCCTTAGGGCGGAGCGAGGGAGAAAAGCCCCGCCGGTTCTTTTGCCGGGACGCCGCTGGAAAGGCGACCGCCGGAGCGACGGGGCGCTGCAGAAGCGAGGCGAGAACCCAGGAACCCAGAAAAACAGTAAAACAGTGAAATGAGAGATTCGAAATCGAAGCTCGAATCAGACATCAAGAGGAAAGGGAAGGAAGAGGAAGAGGAGAGGAGAAGGAATATACCAGTCACGCGCCGAACCGCCGCCTGGATCGCCGGATTCCGGCCGTTGACCGCCGAACGCAGTGGCGTCCGATCTCCCTGCACGGTGGTTGATTCCGGTTTCTGAGGGTTGGGTCAGGTAGAGGAGAAGGAGGGGAAGAAAGTGGTGGTAGAGCGCCGGCCAGTGGTGGCCGGATGGCGACTGTGGCGCGGCGAAGGACAGGGCGAAATCGCCCTCTGTTTCGGAGGAACCGATCGGGGAAAGTCTTCACCTCTTCCCTATTTATACAAAGATAAATGGCTGGGATCAAATCCCATAATGATCTAACGGTCTAGATTAAGTGGAGGTAAAAAGTAAAACTGAAATGGTTACTCTTTTTACCGAAATGGTAATTAAAATTACCAGAAACTTCAGAAATTCGTAGAAAATAAACAGAATGTCCGAAAAATAATCTGAAAATACCGGGAGACTCGTGTCAACACGTACTATGACATCGAGTCATTAAATCAGGTATTTGGAGAACTTTTAAAAACTCAAAAATGAACGTGGTCGTTCACTCGCGAAGTTACCGAATGCGACTTAAACCTCAGTAACTCGCCATTAAACACGGTTAAAATGTGCGGGGTCCTACAGAAGATCTTACTTTGCCTCCCCATACTAATGAATTGAACATTGATGATTGTGATGATATTCATGGTGTTAGTGGATATGATGCGGAAGATTGAAGTGTATCTTTTTAATTAAGTGTATCTTTCTAAACCCTAAACCCTAATTAGAACCTTGTTTTTGAACCTTGTGAAGTACTATTTGAGGATGAATTTATGGTTGTAATAACAATTAAATATTTTTTGTTATGTATTGAGATTATATGAATTTATTTATTATTTGTTGGAAAGGCGGTCACCCAGTCACCTCAAGGCTTTCGCCTCGCGGGACTTCCACAATTCACATTCGCTTTCGTTTTCGCCTTTGAAAACGTTGATTATTACCCCTAGCTAGCTACTTTCAAGAAGCAAATCTGCACCTAAAATTCCAGTGTCAAACTTATGTCATCTACCCAATTTTGACATCTGATTTAAACTCTGTTAACCCACGTCGTTAGCTTATAATAATAATACATTGTAACTAGGGATCAAGAGAAACCCATGTTCGACTCTACCTCTTCTTATCTTCTCTGCAAACTCTCCCCACAAAACCTAGAATTTTCTCTACTCCTCCAACGACATAGTATAGTATAGACTATCGGAAAAAACCCACAAAACCCTTATTGTTCTCCACTTCTCCAACTACCGTATTCTCATGCCCAACTCCTACAGACTTTAACTCTGTGCTTGGCATCTTTCTGGGTTTCTTGTTGGAATAAGATTTGATCAAATGAGTTCGATGGACTCTCTTGTATGGCGTTTATCCAAAACGAAGGGACTCATAATCCCAGAAGAATTCCATATTGAAGAAAATATATTCAAACCTGATAAGTAGATCTTTGATATTTTGGGTTGAGTTCTGATGAAAATTGCAAAGTCGGTGGCTTTTCAATTGAGCAAAGTGATCGTTGATATTTGGGGTTAAGATCTGATGGAAATTGCAAACATATAAAGAGTCGGTGGCTAGAAAGTCCTCTTCAAGTCCTTTTCCTTAAAGGAGGAGGAGGAGGGAGATTGGGGTTTTGATTTGTATAAATACGTGAAGTGGTGGCCAACCCAACCTCAGTTATGGGATCAGAAGCACAGATGAAGGTCGACGAGAGACAATATTTTACTTGTTTGGGCATATATCAAGCTTTTCGTCCCCTGCCCGACGACCATCCCCCCTCCGACGTCCATGGGCTTGACATGGTTCCGATCAAGTTTACTCTGACGAATGAGTGGTTTAGGGCTCCTGTAACAGAGACTGGTCGGCCATTGACTGTTTATCCAATTTCTGAAAGGCCTATCACGGTCGTGAGAAAGGAAGTCATTTGGGTTTCTCTGTCGAGCCTCAGGCTTTCATCTCTGAGACGTGAGCAGACAGAGACCTTGAGCGAGACTGTTTCCCTAATATTCAATCATATAGTAGAAGAAAGAGTTGTCGCTATTGTTGATTCCATTTTTAAGGTGATTGATAGTAAAAAGACAGTCCCCTTGAACCCTATTCTTGTGAATGGACGGAACACACGTTTGAGTGTGTACTGTTCGGGGGCTCTAACTGTTCCAGTGGATACCATTCGCCTCCCATTTGTTCCTCCTACTCCTGGATTTAATTCATCACCGCCGGTTTTCGATTCTCCGCTCAAATTGGAGAAGGTGATACTCAATAGTTTGGAAGCTGCAGGGAAAACATGTCCTATTTGCATCGAAGACTTGGAGGCCGGTGTACCGGTGGTACCGTTGGCTTGTTCCCACCTGTACCATGAAGGATGCATCGCTCGGTGGATCAGGAAAGGAACTTGTCCCATGTGTCGATCTCCATTCTTTAAGATGAAGTGCTCAAGGCTAGAGAGAGCTCGATCGCGATTGAAGATGGCCAGGGCTTCCCCTTATGCTACCTAGCTAGGCTTTCTGTTATAACTTTTACCGTTCTAATAAATGACTCTATCACTTGTTCTATTTTGACCTGATTCAGTTTATGTTCTATTTTCTGATTTTCCATGTGCCAAGGCGTATGTTTACTTTCAAAACTGTCCCAGCTATTGCTCTTCTAGATCAAAGTTGACTTAGGAATGTCTTATATTTGGTACCAATAGCGAACACTGAAGATTACCTTGTTCAAACATGTATTAAACCTTCGCTTCAATTTATTGTCCGGTAAACTACTGAAACCAGCACAGCCTTCAGAAGTAGCAGGCCATTGTTAAAAGCACGACTGTATGAAACTGAACCAACACAACTCACTCATAATATACAGGCAGCACAACATGCCACTACGTTATAAACTTATTACACACCAGAACCAAATGCCAAGGCAGATATATACTTCAGTTGTAACATGAAACTCAGGACGACAATTGATTCCACATAACAGCAGCCGGTGATAGATACCAGAGGATATGTAGATAATACATATAGCTTCTCACTCATCCAGCAACTTTCCGAGAATACGCTCGTCCAGGTTGGATCTCTTGAACGGGCCTGAGATACAGGTTTCCTGTCTCGCCAATCCATTGGGCTCCAGCTTTCATGGGAGGTGGGCGCAGAGGTTGCCCCACAGATTGCCAGCGGGAACCAATTGACATGTTGGATAGCTTCTCAGATGCATCTGAGACTCCACGTGCAACCCTTCCCTTGTTCACAGAGGCTGCTAACAAACAATGTTCAAAGTTATTTAGAATGGCTAACTGGCTACATGAATGTCACAAAAATTCAACATAACGAATCGACTTACTGGGACTGCTCTTTCCTGGGGGACGATATTTTTGTTGATTGGTAGAGCTCTTCAAGTATTTATCATTCTTTTTAGCATCCTATCAAGTTTAAAAGGAACCATCAGTAGCAACAAAAGCATATACAAGACTACCATGACTGACATGATCAATATCACAAAATGCATTTCTCACCTGGTTAGCCATATCCAGCTTGCGGTGCACACCTGCAAGAATTAATTAAAACATTTCATACGCAAGAATTAATTAAAACATTGCAAGTTCAACAGGCAAAATGATGAAAAATCCACAGTAATTTACTTCAAATTACATCTACATTTTTATAAAACACAATCATAAGAAGTTCCCATCTAATTGTCACCATCAATGCAAAACTGTTTTCTGAACCAACAGTGGTAGCTACTAAAATCTAGGGGTCCAACCACCTACTCGTTGACTGTTTCAAATAAAAATGAAATGATAATATAATATAATTTTCATACAAGTAAGACATAATATATCGCTCTCCCATTATTATAAGTCCATACTAAAACCTAGGGATCACACTGCCAAGTGGTGAATTCCATCAATGGTAAGCAATACCTTCATACATACAGATTTCACCACAATCAACCAAAGTTGTAATATACAGATTTCAAACATACAGAATTTTGCCAGACTTTCCCATAACTACAGTACCTTGGCAAAAAACAAGTGAAGACTCGAAATAGTATTCGACAACAAAACAATTCGATCAAAATTCATGAAATTGTTCAGGTGATTATAATTCAAAATCACCTGTGCCTATAGAAGCATGCAACTTTTGAGACGGAAAACTACTAGTGAGCTTTGAATTGGATATAGTCCCAGAGACCTTTCTAGCAGATTGCTGCTCCATTGCTCCCCTTGTTCCAGCTGTTTGAAATACCAAAATTTAAATCCAAATTAAGTTAAGTATATAATGGAACTGCCAGCCAATTAAAACAGTGTTTATCAGATTAGACGACAAACCAAATGGTGGTATCCTAGCAGTCGTTTTGGGACGAAGGGATGGTGGAACATAATAGCAACTCTGCCACAAGAAAGGAAGTGCACCTCAGAGTAGGATAACACTTACAAATTAATAAATTCATCATTCTCAATGTTCCAAATCCGTACCTGAAAGAAAGGATGCTGGAGGGCCTCTGCAGCTGCTGGCCTCTTGGAAGGGTCCCAAGAACAGAGTGACTGTATTTAGAAGATATAGCACAAGGGAAGGCAAGTTTCAAGTCAGACGGCTACTCGCAAATATAAATATTAAATAGTATTCTCTGCTACCAAAATTTAACCCATGTACAAATCAAATACAAACATAGGACTTACTCTAATGAGGCTAATTGCATGATCACTAGCAGATGGAATCAGAGAAGAAAGATGAACACCAGCAAACTGCATTGAACACGGTGCAAAAAATCCAATTTCGGGACATGTGAATATCAGATGGAAAAAAACCTTGTAAAACTAATTCTCATTGAGAAAGAGAAAGACGAAGCCCATTAATTAAAAGAATGATGAATGACCTGTGGAAATTGGTAGTTGATGCCCCTTGCAAGACGAAGCCCATCAGCCCATGTATCCTTGTTTGGAGTGCCAATAACACTGCAAATCTTGTGCATCTCATCTGCTTCACTGCAAGAATGATGGAAAGTGTGAACATCCAAACTGAATAAACTGATACAACTGGGCAATTCTAGCATGCATGCCAAAAAGGTTATATCCTACAACAAATGCGATCAACAGGGGCCAACTTGATAGTTAATATGTAAGGAACAGATACCTAACACCAGGAAAGAGAGGGCGAAGACTAAACAACTCAGCCATGATTGCACCCATTGCCCACATATCTGATAGTCAAGTAGAAGTTAATTAGGGAATCCACACATATATATAAACTTGCTCCAAATCAAACACTCACCAACTTTAGAGCTATACAGGTATGACTGAAGCAGCACTTCAGGAGCTCGGTACCTAAATGTCGCCATTAAGAGTCACCATATAATTGAATCAGTACGTGTTCACAGAGAATAGTTGTAATGCTAGACTACACAAAGTATAAAACACTGACCAGCGTGTTGACACGTATTCAGTATAAGGTGGTTGGGATTCAATTTCCCGTGCAAGACCAAAGTCAGCTATTTTGATCAACTCTTTGGTAACCAACAAGTTCTCTGCAAAGACAGCGAGGCAGTATGATGTTAAAAAAGGGACGTTATCCAGGAGTTAAAACGGACAGCTTGAAGAGAAGAACAGAATGAGGAAATTTCCTCTAAAGATCACCCAAATAAGTAAAAGATAGAACCTGAGTAACACAGTTTTGTAAGAGCAAAGAGATGGGTATGGCAATTAAACACATACTTAATTGTCCTATCTCATGTGACTCTCAAGTGTCAACCAAGATTGGGTATGTCAATCCATTTTTCAAATAAATTATGTCACATCTCCAGACTCGAGTGACACTATAATTCATTTTTAAATTAATTATGTCACATAACCTGTTCTCTACAGACACTATCAGATAAATATGCCAACACATTTTTATTACAAGTTTCTTTAACAGAAAATGGGTGAGTATATGCATACAGCTTCAAAAAAGCAAAAAAAAAAGATATAACAGAGAGAGAGAAGGAGAAGAAATCATTTACCTCTAGACAGTGACCACAGCACGCAAGACAGTCTGCCAATCCTTGAAAGATCATACAGTACTTTTGAAAAGTCAAAGCATCTGCATTTTCATCCATAGCACCAGCATCCATCTCATGTTCATAACTGGTACAGATTTGACCGGTATTTTAGGACCTTCAATTGAGCAAAGGCCAATAAGCTGTTCAGGGTTTGAGACAAGAATGGCAATATATAAACAGCAGGAATCAATAAAGCACATACCTAACTCTACAAGTTCAAGTCAAGGAGCTGAGTTGTGGACTGTGAGATCAGCTCCCATCAATACTACAGGACTGACATATACAAGCGGTAAAAGGAAAAGGTCACAGGTTACAATAAGAAAAAGAATAGTAGTGTTTAACATTTGAGGAATCCCAAAAGAAAAGGTATCACAAACACTCCATCAAACATATAGTGACAACAAATAGAAATGTAACTAGATCAATTTGTAATTAGTCCCATAACCTAAGAGAAGATATTATCCAAGAAAAGTCTCAGACAGATTAATCTGATTTTCAGAAGCTACAGTGGGAAGTATGGGGACAGCTTTCTCAACCAAAATGCCAGTCACAATGGGAAGCTGCAGTAATTTGAATAACATAGTTGGGTTGTTAGTTGCTAAACATTTTCTTTCAAACTGCCTTTTTGAGAAAAAAAAAAGAAAAAAAAGCAGTATCACCATCCACTATGGTGAAACATTGCTTCAGTACATGCAGAACACTGTAGATTAACAAATAAACAAATTCCCATAGTAAATTCCCCACACTATATCTATATAAATTTATGTAACAATAACAAATAAGGATAGTTACATCCAAAAAGCTGCAGTAGTCTAGAAGAGTCCAAAATGTAACTATATAGTTATGTTTCTGATATGTTGTTTGACTGCATGATGTAATGCTTTGAAATTTACTAGGAGGACGAAATTTTTGTCCACCCACTACGGGAATCCATTGTTTCAGTATATGCAAGTAAGCAAATTGCATCAGGTTCCATGGTAAATTTTGCACAAGATATCAATTGTTATGCCTCCTTGCAAATAATTAAGCAAAGAACAAAATGAAAGAGCAAAAAAGAAGGTTGGATTAGAGGAAAGAAGAGCAGATGTAGAACATACAATTTAGTAGCAAATACAGAAGTTGCACGGCTTGTTGTCACACCTCAAAACCAGCTTCCTTTGCAAGGAATTTTGTGATGATTTCAAACACCAGTGTCTGGCCAAACCTGTCTCCAATGGAACTTCATTTAGACAATTAGTGTACCAGATAGGATATTTTGATAGAAAGAGGATAATTATTCTTACTTTTCCATCTCCACAAAGACATTACTTTTCATTACAATGACATTCATAACGGAGACTGCTTGTAGCCGCAGTGTTCTGTATAACTTGTGACAATTTGTATGATCAACTCAGAAAGGAAATTCCAATCTATGCATGAAACCAAATTCCAATCTATGCATGGAACCAAATTTGCAGCACCATTATTCCAATCTCAACTCTTGCTTTCAGTTTCAGCATAATAATTCAATACAAATGGAAGAGAGTCCACATAAGATATCTGATTCCTTCTAACGAGTCCCTCCGTGATGACATTATCCCTGAGAAGAGTGCATTGGAAAGATCAAATCAAAGTTCATAAGCATGTGGAAAAAAAGGAAACGAACAAACAACAACAAATGACAAGATCATCGTGACATCCCACACCAAACAGATATATTTCAGAAAATGAAAATATATTTTAGTAGAATTAAAAAAAGGCATATATCCCGTATATTTGTTTGTCCTATCACAATAAATCCAAATAACCAGGGCCCAATAGCGTTCATGCTCTGTATGATAAATCAACGAGCTTATCCACCCACCATCACATAACGATTGAGCCACTATTAGTAAATAATAAATAATAGTCCAACAGAGAATCATTTGAAAACCACAAAGACACGGTCAAAGCAATGAATCATCAATAACATATACAAGCGATACATTTCTAGCTCCAGCCTAATCATAACGAGAAGAGGTTTATATGAAGCAGAGTACATAATTTTTTATTGTAATTGGGTTTCTTTCTCCTTTTTTTCGTTTCTATTCTTCTTTCTATGTCTTAAAAGAGGGCTTACCAAATAAAGGATTTCTATTCTTCTTCCCTAGAACCGTCTTTGATTCTGCACTCTCTCCCTAAAGTTCACAAACCCAAGAGAAAAGGACAATTAAATAACAGAAATGATCACAATTACATGTAATAAAGTAAAACCCAAAAGAACAATCCTGCATTTCCTAACTAATAAAAAAAATCAGTTAACTACAGCAAGCTTGACACTAAAACACTTGCACATTTCATGTAAACCAGCAGACATAAACCAGTAGAAGCCCTAACCGCCCGGTTTTGCGATCCTTCTCACACTTCCAAAGGTGCCCGAAGCACAAGGAGGCGCCGCCCAAGAAGAAGCAGCCATCTGCGAAATCAACAAACAATACATATTACTCAATCATTTCCACAAATCCATAATAGGAGAGAGGAGTAGAAACGCATCCCTAACTTGGGATCTCCGAGGCGTTCTTGTTTTGAATCGAAGATGACTGGCTCACGAGTCTCATGTGGTGTTTTTGGGGCTTTACACGCTTGGGATTTTCTCTCACACGCTTGGGATTTTCTCTCAAAGGCTTTACACGTGTCAACTACAATTCTTCGGATTTTCTCTCAAATTTTCACCGCCTGTAAATACACACTGACTCGCTGTCAATTCTCACTGAGACTCAAACCTTCTTCTTCTTCTTCTTCAGTCCTCCGCTCGCGTTTCTCAAAAGCAGCTGAGACAAAGCTTCGGTTCTTCAAGCTCACATTGTCTGAGACAAAGCTTCGGTTCTTCAAGCTCACATTGTCTCCGATTCCCCTCATTTTTTCAATTTCGGAAATCCCTAATTTTCCGGTCCACTTAGCTTCAACGAGGCAAGTAATTGAGCATCGCGCTCTTTCCGTTTCATGTTATAATTGCCTAAATCTACGCCTGATTTGATTGTGCTTCGATTAGTGTTGATGATGTAAAGCTTTTGATGCATCCATTGGTTACCAAGAAAATGCGAAGGATACTTGATAATTCTTATGTTTGCCTCAACACAATTTGAGTCCTCTGAACGTGTTTGCTCAAGTGTTTAACCATAGTAGTAATAAAAAATAAAAAATAAAAATAAAAGAATAACCATAACCACCCTGTCAACAGAAATTGAGTCCTCTGAAGGTGTTTAACCATAGTAGTAACTAACCATCCTGTCACCAACTCTTAACTGTATGAAGAATATAGTTGGATAAGCTCATATGATTACATTGCTAGCATTATAAAAATACAAAGTTTGATCTATTGTTTTCGTTTTCGTTTTATGAATCTATTTTGGAAAGATTGTTTTGTAAATCTCTCACTGAACAGGACCTTAGTATTCTACAATAAGATTTAAGTGATTTCTCTAATACAAATGCTATTAGAGAAATCACTTAAAAGAAAATTTTCATGTAAATACATATCACATCAAGTTTACATGCTCCTTCATTAGATTCCCAGTATTCTGGTGTGTCAAAACTAACAATTACCTTTATTTTGAGATAATTTATACCACATTGGATTACACCTCCCATACTGGTGGTGAACGTCTCATGTTACACCTTCACCTGAGAAAATGCCTGAAAGAGAAGGATAATTGATACTAGATTCTTATGTTTGGCCTTTAACAGAATTTGAGTCCTCTGAATGTAAGATTGTGATGATTTCAGATCATTTATGTTTATGTGTGATGCATCTGTAGTTCAACCAAAACATAATAATGAATTTAGGTTGGGGGAGAAATCACATTAACAACTGAAACGAAACAAATATTTATATTAGGTTGGAGGAGACTTTCACACTTACAATATGCTGTTGTAACGTTTCAGGATTTCTACTCTCAAACAAGCATGAACCAGCCCCTTGCACATCAAGTGACCCAAGCTACACTAGAGTCAGCTACATGGATGGCCCGGTACTTTTGTTCCATGGCTGCTGTTCCTGGAAACAAAGGAAAGGTCAGAATATTCCAAAGAGAGCTGACAAAAACAATCCAAGCTGAGGGAGAAAACTTCATGAATGCTTACTTCAATGATGTTTCAAGAAGCATCTTGGAAAGACTTCCACCCCCAGTAAACAAGAAGCTGGTGAGGTATTTTTTCGTGGGCAAGGAAGATTGGCTGAAGCCTTCATCAGATGAAGACTTTTTGAGGGAACAGACTCTAGGAGGAGAAGTAAGGAGATTCATCAGCATGATGCTGATACAGATCTCCAACCTTCAAGATTTCTTGGATGAAGGGGATGAGCCAAACAAGATCATTATACTGAATGAGATCCTGGAGCTAGAAATCCAGATCAGAAACATTGTTCAAAGTCGTGAACAAGAGCAAAATGTGGAGAACAATGTCCCCCAAGAGGTTCTTCAGTCAATTCGAATCATTGAGGAACCACTACTCCAGCTACTAAATCAGTAGATATGGTCACAACTGTGTAAGTAAAGACTTTTAAGCGTAATGTCAAAACAGTAGATATGAGACAAAACTGTGGGTAGGTATCAGCCAATATGGTGGTCCTTTTGTGGTTTATAGAGTTTTGACTGCTCTGGTCACAACTGTCTAAGTACAGACTTTTAAGTGTAATGTCAAAACAGCAGATATGAGACAAAACTGTGGGTAGGTATCAGCCAATATGGTGATCCTTTTGTGGTTTATAGAGTTTTGACTGCTCTCATCATCATACCAGGAAAGAAGACGGGTGAAAGATCATTTGTGACATCTGTACTTGACGCTATATAATATCATGTGTATTAGCTGGACATGTACAACATTAGCCTATATGGTATGGTCCTTTTGTGGTTCATCTATAACTAGGCAGATGCACACAGTTCTTGACCAATTATAGCAAGGGGTTGAAAGGCAATATGAATTGATATTCAAGACTCTTCCAAACCCCATAAAAGTTTTACTAATAGCCTGTGTTTCCCAAAACTCCACAACCCAGGTATCAGAGCATGCCAACAAGAGGGAAAGCAAAATCAAACTCATTTTCACCCTGAAAATCAGTACAGCTCTAGATGTACTTCTTTACTACAACTATTTCCTACAGTGTAAATACAGCATAGTGGCCATCATAATGAAAAGGAATGAGATACAATTCTTGCCTCCAATACAATATGCTTATTACACCCGCAAAAAGAAGAGTAGACATGAAACATAGAGCTTTAGTCTCTACTGTTTTAAGCAGAATGTCAAAACATTAAATGTGAGGCACATTTTTCTGTTCCTGTTTTAATTATGCTAGAATGACACCCTAATTCACAGCCGGCAAACGAAGTTGGTTTTCCACTTTTCTTAATGGATTCTTTTATTAGAAAAGAAATGTTATTATATATATATAGTACAAAATGAAGAAACATACACTTCCTATCTTTGACTTTGATATTGCTTCAAGAGTTGCCGACTCTGCCTCCAGCACACAATGTACGAGAGGAACTCTGACTTTTAATTCTCCAGAGGCAATAGAAACTTAATAAAAAATTATATGTGAAAAGCAATTATGAGTAGCTTTAGCTATAAATCTTCACCTAAGAAACTAACAAAATACAATCTTACTGTCTTCCCTAGTTTCAATAATTATTATTCTAAAACCTAGGCCAAAGTTTAAGAATTTTAAGAGAGTTGACATGTCAAAAAGAGTGTGTTAGCTTAATATAGTTTGTTGGCACATGCCCCTACAGCTTAATCCATTACAATACTTTGAAAATTTTAGAAAAACTAGGACTGCGCCTCAAGAAATAACTACCTTCTAATAGAAACCGTCAACCAACAGATAACACTTTCGTGGACAAGCACTAGTTGCACAGCACCCCATACAAATGAAGTAACTAAACCCCTTTATTTCTTTGTGCAAGAGAAATGCAAACCAAAGGGATCTGCCTTCTACTTCCAGTTTAAGACTCGCGGACATATCTCAGTTCTTGAACATTCATATTATGACAAATGTAGACCCATCATTCTTCCCATCTTACACATCTGTTTAATATGAACCTTTATACCCCATTGCATGTTTCGTTGGAAAATAAATTCTGAGAGAGAAGGCATGGTGCAAAACAATGTCAACTTAACCTATGATACATACTATCAAGCATTTTCCTTCAATCGTTCAGTGAATTCTTAGTATTATCATGCATTTTTTTTCAATCATTCAATGAAGTCTGAGTATGAAGTGCAGTTGCAGATTATAAATTTAACAGATAACTAAACCCTATCAAGTTCTAATACATGTAGTAAAGGGACAAGTGTGTATACGTAACATTCACCTCAGTCTCATGAGGCTTAAGCAGAAACAACACAAAATAACAGCGATGATAATCAGAAAATCTACAGGCTAAGGTAAAAAGAGAAGAAACATAACGAAATGCAAAAACACAAGTTCTTCACATTAGAGAGATAGCATCCTACCTTCAGAGTCAATGAGAACAATCACAGCCTCTTTGCCCAAACTTTTCCATGGAACCTATGAATAAAAAAAAATAACCATTGAAAAAAAACTGGATGTAGGATCAACAAGAATTAATTACCAAAGGGTGACCAAATTGAGGGAAAAAACAGCTACCCTTAACTTCCATGGAACTATAAAACCAACTTTTACAGTGACAGGAAGTTTTAGTGAATTTAGGCCCCAGTCTATGCCTTTAATTTTAAACCTTTGAGAAATAATTTCAGAAAAATGTGTGTGTGTGTGAGAAAGGAACTCTGAATGTTGATTCTCCACAGGCAATGGAAACTTAATAAAAATTAATATGTGAAATGCACCTATGAGTAGTTTTAGCTATAAAGCTCCACCTAAGGAACAGACAAGATTCAATCTTACTGTCTTCCCTAGTTTCAATAATTTTTATGCTAAAACCCAGGCCAAAGTTTGAGAATTTTAAGAGAGAGTGTTGACGTGTCTAAAAGAGTGTGATAGCTTGATATAGTTTGTTGGCTCATGCCACAACAGCTTAAACCTTTAGAGAACTTTGACAATATTAGAAAACCTAGGACCACCTCAAGAAATAACCACCTTTTCGTGATTTCTTGACAAACAGAAACCCTCCACCATCAGATAACACTTTCGTGGACAAGCATTAGTTGGACAACACCCCATATAAACCCAGTAACTAAACCCCTTTATTTATTTGTGCAAGAAAAATGCAAACCAAAGGAATCTGCCTTCTATTTCCGGTATAAGACTCACGGACGTATCTCAGTTCTTAAACATTCATATTATGACAATTGTTGACGCATCATTCTTCCCATCTTACACATCTGTTTTTATACCCCATTGCATGTTTCGTTGGAAATTAAATTCTGAGAGAGAAGGCAAGACGCAAAACAATGTCAACTTAACCTAAGTTACATACATATCACCATGCATTTTTCTTCAATCATTCAGTGAAGTCTCAGTATCATCATGCATTTTTCTTCAATCATTCAAAGAAGTCTTATAATGAAAGTGTACTCAGCAGATCATAAATTTAACAGAATACTGAACCCTCTCAAGTTCTAATACATGTAGTAAAGGGACAAGCGTGTATGTGTAAAATTCACCTCAGTCTCTTGAGGTGTAGCTTCACATGGTTTGTCCCTGCCCTCCTATAAGCAGGATTAATAACAGTAATTAATGTGATATTAACAGCAATGATAATCGTAAAAACCTACAGGCTAAGAACAAAAGAGAAGAAATATACCAAAATGTAAAAACACAAGTTCTTCACATTAGAGAGAAAGCATCCTACCTTGAGAGTGCTGCCATCAGTAACAGGATGAGCAAGGATGAACACACGGTCAATGAGAACAATCACAGGTTCTTTGCCAAACTCTTCCATGGAACCCATGAATAAAAAAATATACTGAATGTAGGATCAACAAGAATTAGTTACCAAATCCAATAAGTGAGCAAACTGATTGAGAAACATCCCCTGTTAATTTCAGAAACATATGAATATATATATATATTCATATGGGAAAACAAATAGATTATTCAAAAAAGAGAACCCATACAAATAATTTGTCTAAAGCATTGTATGTTTGTGTATGTTCGATACATGGAAGGTAGAGTGCTTATGAGTTCAGCAAGCAATATTGCAGCATGTATCAAACATAACGAATAGGAAGGATGAGGAGGTCCTAATACAGAGCTTTCCAGATACTTTTAAGGCTTCAACAGAAAGTCCTTTTGATATGTTCCCCTAAATGCCTTCTAAGAAACCGTACGGGGAATGTACTAGTTTCAAGTTCTAATGAAAATTTTTTGCCAACATTGCATCATATAAAATTCCTTAATGATAATATAACAAAAGCAAACGATGTCTGCTCTGGAAATCATTTGTCACAACTATACACATCATTTACACTTATTACCACATGTTTTAGACAACTATAAACTGGCTGTGCTAACACGCTACAGGGTTACATTTGAAAAAGCGAGAAGAAAATACATTTAAACCTATCCACACATGTTTTAGACAAAAGCAATTGTTAAAGTCAAGAACTTACCTAATACCAGTTGCACGGATGTTAAATTCACGATGCATGCACGAGAGATGGGACTGAGAGGCTCTTCCTGAATTGCAACATTAACTCTTCAGAGAGAAAAATCACAAACTTCAATAAAAAGGAAGGAAAAAATGTTGGGGGAACAAAGGGAACAGAAACACTAAGAATAATGGAAGAATGTTTAAAATCCTTAGAATCTTTAGAAGCGGATGCCCATATTGATGCCCTATCTCGAGAACTGAATGCACAATATGGAACAAAAAAGATGTGCACAGGGAAGGTCTATCAGTTTCTTCGGCACAGTCGGGGACATACTCGGAGGGGTACCACAATTTGATTTATGGATGACGTAGACATGAGAGTGGGTACATATAAATATGCAGTAAACACCATATGATCCATGTCTATGCTCAAAACTACGAATAGAATGATCAAGAGGCTCCTTGAGGTCCTTTGCACTAAGCAAAGGGCTTTGCTGAAGGAAACCAAAGCTGGACAAGCTCAAGAGGAGGACTCGAGAAAGAAACACACCGGATATACTCAAGAGCAAATAAACCAAATGGTACCCTAAACTTAAAAGCACTGTGATAAGTCATTGTTTCAGTATAAACTTTGGTATATAATCCTGTGGAAGTAGAATATTAGCAGCCTTAATATATCTACACATGACCCTCTGACAACATACTCCTGAAGATGGAGGAAACCATCCGCCGCCCAAAAAAAGGAAATAAAACCAGTTGTATGACTTTTACACCAATCAAAGATCTCATTCTATGGATCATAAAGCTCCCCCAATTAGAGGTACGTGCACGCCAATTAGAAGTCAACAGGCAATTAACTAAGAACTTAGAACTCCAAGTTGAGATGGAAAGCCTGCAGTTTTGCCTATCCTTGAATAAAGACTCGGAGCTGTATATATTAGTCCAAGTAGTGACTGGGGATTTCAAGTGCAAGCAAGGATGCAGTACTGAAACTAAAAGAAGATATAATTTGAACACGCCAAAAGTACTAAACCAATCTCTATGGATATAGCTCCCCAGCTGCTCAAAGCTAAAATTTGTCCATCTAGCCTAACCATTCCCAGAGCAGAAAGAAGAGATGAGGTAAAAGATACATCTTTACGGAGGTACAGATATTGAATTTCTAAAATTTCAATCTTTTGAGAGGAAACCAATCTCTACGGATATAGCACGCTCCCCAGCTGCTCAAAACTAAAATTTGTCCATCTAGCCTAACCATTCTCAAAGCAGAGAGAAAAGATGAGGTAAAAGATACATCTTTACCGAGGTTCAGATATCAAATCTCTACAGATCTAGCACACTCCCCAGCAGCTAAAAGCTAATTCTCAAGGCATAGAGCCTAAAAGATGAGGTAAAAGATACAATCTTTACTGAGTTTCAGATCTCGAATTTCTGGATTTTTGATAGTCTGACCAAATATCTACGGATCTAGAACACCCCAGCTGCTCAAAGCTAAATCTCAGAGCAGAGAGACCAAGGTTCAGGATCTGTAAGCAGACAAACTCAACAATCTAAATCACACAAACCCTACAGCTGCCCCGGTTCACTTCAGCTGTACAAGGCAAATTATCAAGTTCAAATCAAATTTGAGTTTTTTTAAGGGAATTAGAATCGCTTCTTACCTTGTCTTTTGCTGTCCCCCCGTCGTCTCCGTGTTTGTCGGCAACAACACAGTTCTGGGCAAGTCTTCGTTCGTCTGTGGTTTTCTTTTCTCGTCCCGGGTCGGAAACTGTCCCATGCCATAAAAAGTCCGTTATTCCTTTATGGGCCCGCCTTTTGGTTCTGAGTCGCGTTTTTCACCAACCCTTCATTTCCTACACCCGCTGCAAAAGGACCACACTCGCCCTGCGTTTTTTCTCTCTTTCACTCTCAAAATATATATATATATATATATATATATATATATATATTTATATTTAAATAAGTGACGGGTATTTACTCATTTTCCTCGATATCTCAAACTTACCGTTAAGTAAAATTATGTTCTATTGATTTGGTAATTAATCGAACTGGCAAGAATATGTTGAAACTTACGGAGCGCTTCAGAATGACGAAACATAGGTTTCACAAAGCTGGCGGCGGGCGCTATGCTCACCACACCAGGATGTGGCTGGACGACGATGTGATCCAAACCATGATTATTTCTTCTTGGCGGAGTCGTCCTTCAAAAGGCGTAGATCGTGCTTTGGGGATTTCTAGTGCGTAGATCGTGCTTTGGGGATCCAAACTAATGAATTGAACATTGATGATTGTGATGATATTCATGGTGTTAGTGGATATAATGCGGAAGATTGAAGTGTATCTTTTTAATTAAGTGTATCTTTCTAAACCCTAAACCCTAATTAGAACCTTGTTTTTGAACCTTGTGAAGTACTATTTGAGGATGAATTTATGGTTGTAATAACAATTAAATATTTTTTGTTATGTATTGAGATTATATGAATTTATTTATTATTTGTTGGAAAGGCGGTCACCCAGTCACCTCAAGGCTTTCGCCTCGCGGGACTTCCACAATTCACATTCGCTTTCGTTTTCGCCTTTGAAAACGTTGATTATTACCCCTAGCTAGCTACTTTCAAGAAGCAAATCTGCACCTAAAATTCCAGTGTCAAACTTATGTCATCTACCCAATTTTGACATCTGATTTAAACTCTGTTAACCCACGTCGTTAGCTTATAATAATAATACATTGTAACTAGGGATCAAGAGAAACCCATGTTCGACTCTACCTCTTCTTATCTTCTCTGCAAACTCTCCCCACAAAACCTAGAATTTTCTCTACTCCTCCAACGACATAGTATAGTATAGACTATCGGAAAAAACCCACAAAACCCTTATTGTTCTCCACTTCTCCAACTACCGTATTCTCATGCCCAACTCCTACAGACTTTAACTCTGTGCTTGGCATCTTTCTGGGTTTCTTGTTGGAATAAGATTTGATCAAATGAGTTCGATGGACTCTCTTGTATGGCGTTTATCCAAAACGAAGGGACTCATAATCCCAGAAGAATTCCATATTGAAGAAAATATATTCAAACCTGATAAGTAGATCTTTGATATTTTGGGTTGAGTTCTGATGAAAATTGCAAAGTCGGTGGCTTTTCAATTGAGCAAAGTGATCGTTGATATTTGGGGTTAAGATCTGATGGAAATTGCAAACATATAAAGAGTCGGTGGCTAGAAAGTCCTCTTCAAGTCCTTTTCCTTAAAGGAGGAGGAGGAGGGAGATTGGGGTTTTGATTTGTATAAATACGTGAAGTGGTGGCCAACCCAACCTCAGTTATGGGATCAGAAGCACAGATGAAGGTCGACGAGAGACAATATTTTACTTGTTTGGGCATATATCAAGCTTTTCGTCCCCTGCCCGACGACCATCCCCCCTCCGACGTCCATGGGCTTGACATGGTTCCGATCAAGTTTACTCTGACGAATGAGTGGTTTAGGGCTCCTGTAACAGAGACTGGTCGGTCATTGACTGTTTATCCAATTTCTGAAAGGCCTATCACGGTCGTGAGAAAGGAAGTCATTTGGGTTTCTCTGTCGAGCCTCAGGCTTTCATCTCTGAGACGTGAGCAGACAGAGACCTTGAGCGAGACTGTTTCCCTAATATTCAATCATATAGTAGAAGAAAGAGTTGTCGCTATTGTTGATTCCATTTTTAAGGTGATTGATAGTAAAAAGACAGTCCCCTTGAACCCTATTCTTGTGAATGGACGGAACACACGTTTGAGTGTGTACTGTTCGGGGGCTCTAACTGTTCCAGTGGATACCATTCGCCTCCCATTTGTTCCTCCTACTCCTGGATTTAATTCATCACCGCCGGTTTTCGATTCTCCGCTCAAATTGGAGAAGGTGATACTCAATAGTTTGGAAGCTGCAGGGAAAACATGTCCTATTTGCATCGAAGACTTGGAGGCCGGTGTACCGGTGGTACCGTTGGCTTGTTCCCACCTGTACCATGAAGGATGCATCGCTCGGTGGATCAGGAAAGGAACTTGTCCCATGTGTCGATCTCCATTCTTTAAGATGAAGTGCTCAAGGCTAGAGAGAGCTCGATCGCGATTGAAGATGGCCAGGGCTTCCCCTTATGCTACCTAGCTAGGCTTTCTGTTATAACTTTTACCGTTCTAATAAATGACTCTATCACTTGTTCTATTTTGACCTGATTCAGTTTATGTTCTATTTTCTGATTTTCCATGTGCCAAGGCGTATGTTTACTTTCAAAACTGTCCCAGCTATTGCTCTTCTAGATCAAAGTTGACTTAGGAATGTCTTATATTTGGTACCAATAGCGAACACTGAAGATTACCTTGTTCAAACATGTATTAAACCTTCGCTTCAATTTATTCTCCGGTAAACTAACCAGCACAGCCTTCAGAAGTAGCAGGCCATTGTTAAAAGCACGACTGTATGAAACTGAACCAACACAACTCACTCATAATATACAGGCAGCACAACATGCCACTACGTTATAAACTTATTACACACCAGAACCAAATGCCAAGGCAGATATATACTTCAGTTGTAACATGAAACTCAGGACGACAATTGATTCCACATAACAGCAGCCGGTGATAGATACCAGAGGATATGTAGATAATACATATAGCTTCTCACTCATCCAGCAACTTTCCGAGAATACGCTCGTCCAGGTTGGATCTCTTGAACGGGCCTGAGATACAGGTTTCCTGTCTCGCCAATCCATTGGGCTCCAGCTTTCATGGGAGGTGGGCGCAGAGGTTGCCCCACAGATTGCCAGCGGGAACCAATTGACATGTTGGATAGCTTCTCAGATGCATCTGAGACTCCACGTGCAACCCTTCCCTTGTTCACAGAGGCTGCTAACAAACAATGTTCAAAGTTATTTAGAATGGCTAACTGGCTACATGAATGTCACAAAAATTCAACATAACGAATCGACTTACTGGGACTGCTCTTTCCTGGGGGACGATATTTTTGTTGATTGGTAGAGCTCTTCAAGTATTTATCATTCTTTTTAGCATCCTATCAAGTTTAAAAGGAACCATCAGTAGCAACAAAAGCATATACAAGACTACCATGACTGACATGATCAATATCACAAAATGCATTTCTCACCTGGTTAGCCATATCCAGCTTGCGGTGCACACCTGCAAGAATTAATTAAAACATTTCATACGCAAGAATTAATTAAAACATTGCAAGTTCAACAGGCAAAATGATGAAAAATCCACAGTAATTTACTTCAAATTACATCTACATTTTTATAAAACACAATCATAAGAAGTTCCCATCTAATTGTCACCATCAATGCAAAACTGTTTTCTGAACCAACAGTGGTAGCTACTAAAATCTAGGGGTCCAACCACCTACTCGTTGACTGTTTCAAATAAAAATGAAATGATAATATAATATAATTTTCATACAAGTAAGACATAATATATCGCTCTCCCATTATTATAAGTCCATACTAAAACCTAGGGATCACACTGCCAAGTGGTGAATTCCATCAATGGTAAGCAATACCTTCATACATACAGATTTCACCACAATCAACCAAAGTTGTAATATACAGATTTCAAACATACAGAATTTTGCCAGACTTTCCCATAACTACAGTACCTTGGCAAAAAACAAGTGAAGACTCGAAATAGTATTCGACAACAAAACAATTCGATCAAAATTCATGAAATTGTTCAGGTGATTATAATTCAAAATCACCTGTGCCTATAGAAGCATGCAACTTTTGAGACGGAAAACTACTAGTGAGCTTTGAATTGGATATAGTCCCAGAGACCTTTCTAGCAGATTGCTGCTCCATTGCTCCCCTTGTTCCAGCTGTTTGAAATACCAAAATTTAAATCCAAATTAAGTTAAGTATATAATGGAACTGCCAGCCAATTAAAACAGTGTTTATCAGATTAGACGACAAACCAAATGGTGGTATCCTAGCAGTCGTTTTGGGACGAAGGGATGGTGGAACATAATAGCAACTCTGCCACAAGAAAGGAAGTGCACCTCAGAGTAGGATAACACTTACAAATTAATAAATTCATCATTCTCAATGTTCCAAATCCGTACCTGAAAGAAAGGATGCTGGAGGGCCTCTGCAGCTGCTGGCCTCTTGGAAGGGTCCCAAGAACAGAGTGACTGTATTTAGAAGATATAGCACAAGGGAAGGCAAGTTTCAAGTCAGACGGCTACTCGCAAATATAAATATTAAATAGTATTCTCTGCTACCAAAATTTAACCCATGTACAAATCAAATACAAACATAGGACTTACTCTAATGAGGCTAATTGCATGATCACTAGCAGATGGAATCAGAGAAGAAAGATGAACACCAGCAAACTGCATTGAACACGGTGCAAAAAATCCAATTTCGGGACATGTGAATATCAGATGGAAAAAAACCTTGTAAAACTAATTCTCATTGAGAAAGAGAAAGACGAAGCCCATTAATTAAAAGAATGATGAATGACCTGTGGAAATTGGTAGTTGATGCCCCTTGCAAGACGAAGCCCATCAGCCCATGTATCCTTGTTTGGAGTGCCAATAACACTGCAAATCTTGTGCATCTCATCTGCTTCACTGCAAGAATGATGGAAAGTGTGAACATCCAAACTGAATAAACTGATACAACTGGGCAATTCTAGCATGCATGCCAAAAAGGTTATATCCTACAACAAATGCGATCAACAGGGGCCAACTTGATAGTTAATATGTAAGGAACAGATACCTAACACCAGGAAAGAGAGGGCGAAGACTAAACAACTCAGCCATGATTGCACCCATTGCCCACATATCTGATAGTCAAGTAGAAGTTAATTAGGGAATCCACACATATATATAAACTTGCTCCAAATCAAACACTCACCAACTTTAGAGCTATACAGGTATGACTGAAGCAGCACTTCAGGAGCTCGGTACCTAAATGTCGCCATTAAGAGTCACCATATAATTGAATCAGTACGTGTTCACAGAGAATAGTTGTAATGCTAGACTACACATCAAAGTATAAAACACTGACCAGCGTGTTGACACGTATTCAGTATAAGGTGGTTGGGATTCAATTTCCCGTGCAAGACCAAAGTCCGCTATTTTGATCAACTCTTTGGTAACCAACAAGTTCTCTGCAAAGACAGCGAGGCAGTATGATGTTAAAAAAGGGACGTTATCCAGGAGTTAAAACGGACAGCTTGAAGAGAAGAACAGAATGAGGAAATTTCCACTAAAGATCACCCAAATAAGTAAAAGATAGAACCTGAGTAACACAGTTTTGTAAGAGCAAAGAGATGGGTATGGCAATTAAACACATCACTTAATTGTCCTATCTCATGTGACTCTCAAGTGTCAACCAAGATTGGGTATGTCAATCCATTTTTCAAATAAATTATGTCACATCTCCAGACTCGAGTGACACTAAAATTCATTTTTAAATTAATTATGTCACATAACCTGTTCTCTACAGACACTATCAGATAAATATGCCAACACATTTTTATTACAAGTTTCTTTAACAGAAAATGGGTGAGTATATGCATACAGCTTCAAAAAAGCAAAAAAAAAAGATATAACAGAGAGAGAGAAGGAGAAGAAATCATTTACCTCTAGACAGTGACCACAGCACGCAAGACAGTCTGCCAATCCTTGAAAGATCATACAGTACTTTTGAAAAGTCAAAGCATCTGCATTTTCATCCATAGCACCAGCATCCATCTCATGTTCATAACTGGTACAGATTTGACCGGTATTTTAGGACCTTCAATTGAGCAAAGGCCAATAAGCTGTTCAGGGTTTGAGACAAGAATGGCAATATATAAACAGCAGGAATCAATAAAGCACATACCTAACTCTACAAGTTCAAGTCAAGGAGCTGAGTTGTGGACTGTGAGATCAGCTCCCATCAATACTACAGGACTGACATATACAAGCGGTAAAAGGAAAAGGTCACAGGTTACAATAAGAAAAAGAATAGCAGTGTTTAACATTTGAGGAATCCCAAAAGAAAAGGTATCACAAACACTCCATCAAACATATAGTGACAACAAATAGAAATGTAACTAGATCAATTTGTAATTAGTCCCATAACCTAAGAGATGATATTATCCAAGAAAAGTCTCAGACAGATTAATCTGATTTTCAGAAGCTACAGTGGGAAGTATGGGGACAGCTTTCTCAACCAAAATGACAGTCACAATGGGAAGCTGCAGTAATTTGAATAACATAGTTGGGTTGTTAGTTGCTAAACATTTTCTTTCAAACTGCCTTTTTGAGAAAAAAAGAAGAAAAAAAAGCAGTATCACCATCCACTATGGTGAAACATTGCTTCAGTACATGTAGAACACTGTAGATTAACAAATAAACAAATTCCCATAGTAAATTCCCCACACTATATCTATATAAATTTATGTAACAATAACAAATAAGGATAGTTACATCCAAAAAGCTGCAGTAGTCTAGAAGAGTCCAAAATGTAACTATATAGTTATGTTTCTGATATGTTGTTTGACTGCATGATGTAATGCTTTGAAATTTACTAGGAGGACGAAATTTTTGTCCACCCACTACGGGAATCCATTGTTTCAGTATATGCAAGTAAGCAAATTGCATCAGGTTCCATGGTAAATTTTGCACAAGATATCAATTGTTATGCCTCCTTGCAAATAATTAAGCAAAGAACAAAATGAAAGAGCAAAAAAGAAGGTTGGATTAGAGGAAAGAAGAGCAGATGTAGAACATACAATTTAGTAGCAAATACAGAAGTTGCACGGCTTGTTGTCACACCTCAAAACCAGCTTCCTTTGCAAGGAATTTTGTGATGATTTCAAACACCAGTGTCTGGCCAAACCTGTCTCCAATGGAACTTCATTTAGACAATTAGTGTACCAGATAGGATATTTTGATAGAAAGAGGATAATTATTCTTACTTTTCCATCTCCACAAAGACATTACTTTTCATTACAATGACATTCATAACGGAGACTGCTTGTAGCCGCAGTGTTCTGTATAACTTGTGACAATTTGTATGATCAACTCAGAAAGGAAATTCCAATCTATGCATGAAACCAAATTCCAATCTATGCATGGAACCAAATTTGCAGCACCATTATTCCAATCTCAACTCTTGCTTTCAGTTTCAGCATAATAATTCAATACAAATGGAAGAGAGTCCACATAAGATATCTGATTCCTTCTAACGAGTCCCTCCGTGATGACATTATCCCTGAGTAGAGTGCATTGGAAAGATCAAATCAAAGTTCATAAGCATGTGGAAAAAAAGGAAACGAACAAACAACAACAAATGACAAGATCATCGTGACATCCCACACCAAACAGATATATTTCAGAAAATGAAAATATATTTTAGTAGAATTAAAAAAAGGCATATATCCCGTATATTTGTTTGTCCTATCACAATAAATCCAAATAACCAGGGCCCAATAGCGTTCATGCTCTGTATGATAAATCAACGAGCTTATCCACCCACCATCACATAACGATTGAGCCACTATTAGTAAATAATAAATAATAGTCCAACAGAGAATCATTTGAAAACCACAAAGACACGGTCAAAGCAATGAATCATCAATAACATATACAAGCGATACATTTCTAGCTCCAGCCTAATCATAACGAGAAGAGGTTTATATGAAGCAGAGTACATAATTTTTTATTGTAATTGGGTTTCTTTCTCCTTTTTTTCGTTTCTATTCTTCTTTCTATGTCTTAAAAGAGGGCTTACCAAATAAAGGATTTCTATTCTTCTTCCCTAGAACCGTCTTTGATTCTGCACTCTCTCCCTAAAGTTCACAAACCCAAGAGAAAAGGACAATTAAATAACAGAAATGATCACAATTACATGTAATAAAGTAAAACCCAAAAGAACAATCCTGCATTTCCTAACTAATAAAAAAAATCAGTTAACTACAGCAAGCTTGACACTAAAACACTTGCACATTTCATGTAAACCAGCAGACATAAACCAGTAGAAGCCCTAACCGCCCGGTTTTGCGATCCTTCTCACACTTCCAAAGGTGCCCGAAGCACAAGGAGGCGCCGCCCAAGAAGAAGCAGCCATCTGCGAAATCAACAAACAATACATATTACTCAATCATTTCCACAAATCCATAATAGGAGAGAGGAGTAGAAACGCATCCCTAACTTGGGATCTCCGAGGCGTTCTTGTTTTGAATCGAAGATGACTGGCTCACGAGTCTCATGTGGTGTTTTTGGGGCTTTACACGCTTGGGATTTTCTCTCACACGCTTGGGATTTTCTCTCAAAGGCTTTACACGTGTCAACTACAATTCTTCGGATTTTCTCTCAAATTTTCACCGCCTGTAAATACACACTGACTCGCTGTCAATTCTCACTGAGACTCAAACCTTCTTCTTCTTCTTCTTCAGTCCTCCGCTCGCGTTTCTCAAAAGCAGCTGAGACAAAGCTTCGGTTCTTCAAGCTCACATTGTCTGAGACAAAGCTTCGGTTCTTCAAGCTCACATTGTCTCCGATTCCCCTCATTTTTTCAATTTCGGAAATCCCTAATTTTCCGGTCCACTTAGCTTCAACGAGGCAAGTAATTGAGCATCGCGCTCTTTCCGTTTCATGTTATAATTGCCTAAATCTACGCCTGATTTGATTGTGCTTCGATTAGTGTTGATGATGTAAAGCTTTTGATGCATCCATTGGTTACCAAGAAAATGCGAAGGATACTTGATAATTCTTATGTTTGCCTCAACACAATTTGAGTCCTCTGAACGTGTTTGCTCAAGTGTTTAACCATAGTAGTAATAAAAAATAAAAAATAAAAATAAAAGAATAACCATAACCACCCTGTCAACAGAAATTGAGTCCTCTGAAGGTGTTTAACCATAGTAGTAACTAACCATCCTGTCACCAACTCTTAACTGTATGAAGAATATAGTTGGATAAGCTCATATGATTACATTGCTAGCATTATAAAAATACAAAGTTTGATCTATTGTTTTCGTTTTCGTTTTATGAATCTATTTTGGAAAGATTGTTTTGTAAATCTCTCACTGAACAGGACCTTAGTATTCTACAATAAGATTTAAGTGATTTCTCTAATACAAATGCTATTAGAGAAATCACTTAAAAGAAAATTTTCATGTAAATACATATCACATCAAGTTTACATGCTCCTTCATTAGATTCCCAGTATTCTGGTGTGTCAAAACTAACAATTACCTTTATTTTGAGATAATTTATACCACATTGGATTACACCTCCCATACTGGTGGTGAACGTCTCATGTTACACCTTCACCTGAGAAAATGCCTGAAAGAGAAGGATAATTGATACTAGATTCTTATGTTTGGCCTTTAACAGAATTTGAGTAACGAAATGCAAAAATCAGAAAATCAGAAAATCTACAGGCTAAGGTAAAAAGAGAAGAAACATAACGAAATGCAAAAACACAAGTTCTTCACATTAGAGAGATAGCATCCTACCTTCAGAGTCAATGAGAACAATCACAGCCTCTTTGCCCAAACTTTTCCATGGAACCTATGAATAAAAAAAATAACCATTGAAAAAAAACTGGATGTAGGATCAACAAGAATTAATTACCAAAGGGTGACCAAATTGAGGGAAAAAACAGCTACCCTTAACTTCCATGGAACTATAAAACCAACTTTTACAGTGACAGGAAGTTTTAGTGAATTTAGGCCCCAGTCTATGCCTTTAATTTTAAACCTTTGAGAAATAATTTCAGAAAAATGTGTGTGTGTGTGTGTGTGTGTGTGTGAGAAAGGAACTCTGAATGTTGATTCTCCACAGGCAATGGAAACTTAATAAAAATTAATATGTGAAATGCACCTATGAGTAGTTTTAGCTATAAAGCTCCACCTAAGGAACAGACAAGATTCAATCTTACTGTCTTCCCTAATTTCAATAATTTTTATGCTAAAACCCAGGCCAAAGTTTGAGAATTTTAAGAGAGAGTGTTGACGTGTCTAAAAGAGTGTGATAGCTTGATATAGTTTGTTGGCTCATGCCACAACAGCTTAAACCTTTAGAGAACTTTGACAATATTAGAAAACCGAGGACCACCTCAAGAAATAACCACCTTTTCGTGATTTCTTGACAAACAGAAACCCTCCACCATCAGATAACACTTTCGTGGACAAGCATTAGTTGGACAACACCCCATATAAACCCAGTAACTAAACCCCTTTATTTATTTGTGCAAGAAAAATGCAAACCAAAGGAATCTGCCTTCTATTTCCGGTATAAGACTCACGGACGTATCTCAGTTCTTAAACATTCATATTATGACAATTGTTGATGCATCATTCTTCCCATCTTACACATCTGTTTTTATACCCCATTGCATGTTTCGTTGGAAATTAAATTCTGAGAGAGAAGGCAAGACGCAAAACAATGTCAACTTAACCTAAGTTACATACATATCACCATGCATTTTTCTTCAATCATTCAGTGAAGTCTCAGTATCATCATGCATTTTTCTTCAATCATTCAAAGAAGTCTTATAATGAAAGTGTACTCAGCAGATCATAAATTTAACAGAATACTGAACCCTCTCAAGTTCTAATACATGTAGTAAAGGGACAAGCGTGTATATGTAAAATTCACCTCAGTCTCTTGAGGTTTAGCTTCACATGGTTTGTCCCTGCCCTCCTATAAGCAGGATTAATAACAGTAATTAATGTGATATTAACAGCAATGATAATCGTAAAAACCTACAGGCTAAGAACAAAAGAGAAGAAATATACCAAAATGTAAAAACACAAGTTCTTCACATTAGAGAGAAAGCATCCTACCTTGAGAGTGCTGCCATCAGTAACAGGATGAGCAAGGATGAACACACGGTCAATGAGAACAATCACAGGTTCTTTGCCAAACTCTTCCATGGAACCCATGAATAAAAAAATATACTGAATGTAGGATCAACAAGAATTAGTTACCAAATCCAATAAGTGAGCAAACTGATTGAGAAACATCCCCTGTTAATTTCAGAAACATATGAATATATATATATATTCATATGGGAAAACAAATAGATTATTCAAAAAAGAGAACCCATACAAATAATTTGTCTAAAGCATTGTATGTTTGTGTATGTTCGATACATGGAAGGTAGAGTGCTTATGAGTTCAGCAAGCAATATTGCAGCATGTATCAAACATAACGAATAGGAAGGATGAGGAGGTCCTAATACAGAGCTTTCCAGATACTTTTAAGGCTTCAACAGAAAGTCCTTTTGATATGTTCCCCTAAATGCCTTCTAAGAAACCGTACGGGGAATGTACTAGTTTCAAGTTCTAATGAAAATTTTTTGCCAACATTGCATCATATAAAATTCCTTAATGATAATATAACAAAAGCAAACGATGTCTGCTCTGGAAATCATTTGTCACAACTATACACATCATTTACACTTATTACCACATGTTTTAGACAACTATAAACTGGCTGTGCTAACACGCTACAGGGTTACATTTGAAAAAGCGAGAAGAAAATACATTTAAACCTATCCACACATGTTTTAGACAAAAGCAATTGTTAAAGTCAAGAACTTACCTAATACCAGTTGCACGGATGTTAAATTCACGATGCATGCACGAGAGATGGGACTGAGAGGCTCTTCCTGAATTGCAACATTAACTCTTCAGAGAGAAAAATCACAAACTTCAATAAAAAGGAAGGAAAAAATGTTGGGGGAACAAAGGGAACAGAAACACTAAGAATAATGGAAGAATGTTTAAAATCCTTAGAATCTTTAGAAGCGGATGCCCATATTGATGCCCTATCTCGAGAACTGAATGCACAATATGGAACAAAAAAGATGTGCACAGGGAAGGTCTATCAGTTTCTTCGGCACAGTCGGGGACATACTCGGAGGGGTACCACAATTTGATTTATGGATGACGTAGACATGAGAGTGGGTACATATAAATATGCAGTAAACACCATATGATCCATGTCTATGCTCAAAACTACGAATAGAATGATCAAGAGGCTCCTTGAGGTCCTTTGCACTAAGCAAAGGGCTTTGCTGAAGGAAACCAAAGCTGGACAAGCTCAAGAGGAGGACTCGAGAAAGAAACACACCGGATATACTCAAGAGCAAATAAACCAAATGGTACCCTAAACTTAAAAGCACTGTGATAAGTCATTGTTTCAGTATAAACTTTGGTATATAATCCTGTGGAAGTAGAATATTAGCAGCCTTAATATATCTACACATGACCCTCTGACAACATACTCCTGAAGATGGAGGAAACCATCCGCCGCCCAAAAAAAGGAAATAAAACCAGTTGTATGACTTTTACACCAATCAAAGATCTCATTCTATGGATCATAAAGCTCCCCCAATTAGAGGTACGTGCACGCCAATTAGAAGTCAACAGGCAATTAACTAAGAACTTAGAACTCCAAGTTGAGATGGAAAGCCTGCAGTTTTGCCTATCCTTGAATAAAGACTCGGAGCTGTATATATTAGTCCAAGTAGTGACTGGGGATTTCAAGTGCAAGCAAGGATGCAGTACTGAAACTAAAAGAAGATATAATTTGAACACGCCAAAAGTACTAAACCAATCTCTATGGATATAGCTCCCCAGCTGCTCAAAGCTAAAATTTGTCCATCTAGCCTAACCATTCCCAGAGCAGAAAGAAGAGATGAGGTAAAAGATACATCTTTACGGAGGTACAGATATTGAATTTCTAAAATTTCAATCTTTTGAGAGGAAACCAATCTCTACGGATATAGCACGCTCCCCAGCTGCTCAAAACTAAAATTTGTCCATCTAGCCTAACCATTCTCAAAGCAGAGAGAAAAGATGAGGTAAAAGATACATCTTTACCGAGGTTCAGATATCAAATCTCTACAGATCTAGCACACTCCCCAGCAGCTAAAAGCTAATTCTCAAGGCATAGAGCCTAAAAGATGAGGTAAAAGATACAATCTTTACTGAGTTTCAGATCTCGAATTTCTGGATTTTTGATAGTCTGACCAAATATCTACGGATCTAGAACACCCCAGCTGCTCAAAGCTAAATCTCAGAGCAGAGAGACCAAGGTTCAGGATCTGTAAGCAGACAAACTCAACAATCTAAATCACACAAACCCTACAGCTGCCCCGGTTCACTTCAGCTGTACAAGGCAAATTATCAAGTTCAAATCAAATTTGAGTTTTTTTAAGGGAATTAGAATCGCTTCTTACCTTGTCTTTTGCTGTCCCCCCGTCGTCTCCGTGTTTGTCGGCAACAACACAGTTCTGGGCAAGTCTTCGTTCGTCTGTGGTTTTCTTTTCTCGTCCCGGGTCGGAAACTGTCCCATGCCATAAAAAGTCCGTTATTCCTTTATGGGCCCGCCTTTTGGTTCTGAGTCGCGTTTTTCACCAACCCTTCATTTCCTACACCCGCTGCAAAAGGACCACACTCGCCCTGCGTTTTTTCTCTCTTTCACTCTCAAAATATATTTATATATATATATATATATATATATTTATATTTAAATAAGTGACGGGTATTTACTCATTTTCCTCGATATCTCAAACTTACCGTTAAGTAAAATTATGTTCTATTGATTTGGTAATTAATCGAACTGGCAAGAATATGTTGAAACTTACGGAGCGCTTCAGAATGACGAAACATAGGTTTCACAAAGCTGGCGGCGGGCGCTATGCTCACCACACCAGGATGTGGCTGGACGACGATGTGATCCAAACCATGATTATTTCTTCTTGGCGGAGTCGTCCTTCAAAAGGCGTAGATCGTGCTTTGGGGATTTCTAGTGCAGAGGTCCTTCCTGATTGTGTTTGTTGATGGCCGCCCTGCCTTGGAGAGGTTTTACTGGAGGTGGGTGACGGAGGAAAAGGCTGTTGCAGGTCATTCAGATCCTATGCATGGATCTGGCTAGAAATAGAGGACCTTGGTGTCTGGGCTGATTTATGGCGGCAACCCGACTAGCTTGGTGGCTAATGCAGCAACTAAGACGCCGCTAGTCTGCAGGGGTGGGAGGCGTGATTGAGATCTGGGAACCAGAGAAGGCAGAAGGGCCCTCTAGCTCAAGGGTGTCGGTGCTGCAGGCTACATCGGCTACATTGGGTTGTGGACCCGGTGGTGATAAGTGAATACCTGACAAGGGAAGCTCAAAGGAGGGCCCAGCACTGACGGTGGAAATCGGAGAAGCAGCTAGGGTTTCGAGTCCTAACATGACGGCGGCAACAACTGCATAAGCAAATTGTCTTGAAGTCGGGCAACAATCTGGGCTCGGGTGGGCCTCATCTGGTTGGGCCAAATGGGCTTGTCCTAATGGGCCTCGCAAGGAGGGTCCAAGTTGGTTTCTGGACAGGTTTTTAGGCCTGGGTCTGGGCCTTTTTCAATTTGATGTTTTTTGTTTCATTAGCATATTAATATACTTATTGTGTTGTCAATAGGCTCACAATAAGTGAGCATTGGTATTATCGAATGATAGGTCTATTCTATGTATCGATGTGGTCTATGATTACAAACTTCTTATCTTCCCTTTGTCAGTAGAAGATGGATATGTAATGGTCATATCTGGTTTGAGATATAATATCAACATGATATTCTTCAAAAAATGTTTTATTAACTTAGTGCCTATGATTTGCATTCATTTTATAACAAGTTATATGAGTCCGAAAGAAACAAAGATATTATAAGGTCGAGAACAAAACTTTTATAATTTATTTTTGGTTACAAAAATGATGGTCGGGTGAGTTACTACTCCGGGATAGAAGCAATTTCAGGTATGGCATTTCCTAATGGATGTGTTTCACAAGCTGTGGTTTGAACAAAGGACCTCATATTACTAAGAGAATCTTTGATGCCTTACTGCAAGATTTGCATTCTAAGGGGCTAGTTTGAAAGCCAACATAACTGGTTCTTTAAGAGAATTAAAAAAACAATAACAAATGAAAAACAAGCTTGATTCGATTTCTCTCAAACCATATGCACCGCAACAAATTATAACTAGCAAAGTACCAAAGAAATTTTGTAGAAGGGCTCAAGTCAATAAGTTAAGATGGATCGAAGTAATCGACCAATGACATACTTGGGTGAAAGACTTGTTAGAACTACAATGACAACCAATCACACAAGGAAACAATAACTAAGCAATCCTAAAAAAAGTGTCGAGTTGACTCGATTGCCTGAAGGCAAAAGAAACATCGAGAACTTTAAGTGGACCCCTCTGTTTTGCAAAATTCACCTATCAGAACCTTGTTATGAAGAACTTTCCATGTCGTGTGGCTCTTATGAGATTGAATTGCAGTGTGCCAAATACGTTTACCTTAACTAAGTTCTTGAACAGTATCAAACAGATAACAGTAAGCATATTTGGCTGATAACGTACCTAAATTCGTCCTTGACAAGATCAACCGATCATCCTCGTTGCCAAGAGATAACGATACTCGTAAAATACTTTGACCAATGTCAGGATGAGCCATAGAAAGACACTCTGGCAAGACCCAACTCCCATCATTGATAAAATCGGACACTGTCACCAAAGAAACTAAAATGTTGCATATGAATATTAAGGACGCTTGCATTCGGCTGGCCTACCAATTATCCAACCAAAATCTCACAGTGCCCATTACCAATTTGTCAACGCATATTATGAACAAGAGTGCGACTATTGATACCTCCAAAATTGCTCACTAGACCTCATTCTAGCGTGAATTATTAAATGACAAATACATCTTTCTACAAAATGACTATTAAGAACAATTGTAAGGGTCCTTTTTTATTTGAGTATGACTAGGCCAAAATTAACCCAGAGAGTTAATCTTGTGTGTGATTCAAAGACAAAAGAAGCATGTAGTATGAGCCTGGTGTGGGAGCTAAAGAGTACTGCAATGAGAGAGAATTGGACTGGTTTTGAGGATTGGGGAATGAAGAACAAAGCTGGGTTTCTTAGAAAAATGGCTGAGTTTTAGAAGAAGAATTGGGAGGATGGCTAAGGCATAAGAGCTTGAGTATTTAAGGAGATTTGGAGTCTGTTGCTTGAAGGATGAAGACATGACTGTTTAGGGGCTTTCTGGACTGATTGCATAATGATCTATGCAGCTCCAAGCCCTTCCTTTTATAGGGCAAAATGGTGGGTTTTCTGGGATGAGTTTCAATGCTTTGGTTGTAAGGTGATAAGAATCCCCTCCTTGAGCATATAACTTCAGCCTTAAAATCTGGGATGAAGATGCATTGTGTAGAGCTGCTGGGAACAAGGAAAGAAAGTTTTTTGACTTCTAGGTAAAGCTGTGGAGAAAGTTTTCTGACTGCTGGGTAAAGCTACGGGGACAGTGAAAAAAGTCTTCTGACTATTGGGTAAAGCTGCGAGGACAGTGAAGAAAGTCTTCTGACTGTTGGGTAAAAATTGTTGGGAAGTGGTCTGATTGATGTTTTGCCGATAAGGATGAGTAAAGAAAAAGGGATTGGGCTTTTGCTTAATAGTTTTGGGCTGAGAAGAAAAAGAAGGAGGTTTGGGCTTAGTTTTATAAAGGAATAAGATGTAATGGACTTTGAATTTGGAAATCTTCTTTTGGGTTTGTATCGTAATCCAATTCTCTGTTTCACCAATTTCGTCACCGATTTAAGTTGTTGAGCTTGGGTTCTGGGCCCAAGACCAGAACAATTTAACAACGTTAGACCGGTAAATAAGCGTTATGTACCTCTGTGACCGGTAGACGACCATGACCTCTAATGACCGGGTGATCGGTTCCTTTTCCGACACATGAGGAGGGTTTGCACTTTATGTTAACAAGTCCCCAAGTCCCCAGTCGATAAGGACTCTTGGGTGGAGAGTTTTATCAAGTTTATGTGCTGGAAGTATGAACCGTTCGAGAGTAAGGCATGGTCGTGAGTCCCCAAGTCCCCATGCCTGAGTTCATAGGGTGACTGAGGTGCTGTGATGGCAATCGGGTTCCGACAATAGGGCTCCCCATATGGAATAATAACGGTAAATAACACCAAGACTTTACCCGAATTACGTGATTTTTGAACCGTATCTATATTTCACAATTCTGAACACATTATTTCACGATATTTTTGATAATTATGCTTCTATGTAGAGTTGGTTTTTAACGTTTTTTATTTATTGATTTTTTTTAATAAAATGACTTCGTTTTTTTTCTAAGTTGACTGTTGACTTCAGTTTAACGGTCCGGTTTGGTTTTTGAAAGGACAAAACCGGAGACGGGACCAAATAGATCCGGTTTGGTCTGATTTTTATCTTTCGGTTTGGTTTTTTCTCATGTGCGGTTTAAACGGTTTCGGTTCATTTTTTCGGTTTTCGGTCCCGAAGAGCAACCCCTAATAAGTGTTACAATCCACCCACTATAAAGTATTATGTCACTATGGATGTCACTTTGTTTGAAGATATGAGTTATTTCTCCTCATCTGATATTGTTCTTGAGGGAGAGCATTCATATTTTGAAGAGTTGTATCATGGTGAGGAGGAGGAATCAAAAAGAGAAGTTAGACATGCAGGAGATACATCGATGGGTACATTTGAGATTATTACCCCATCAAATCCAAAAACTAAAACTGAAGTATTGATGCTTGCAGAAACAGAAGCACTGGTTGATCCAGTGATTCATCTAGACTCAGAAACACCGGTTTCAAGTACTAAAATGCAATTGATGACCTAACTGCCCCTCTTGCCTTCGCCACTCCTACCCTTGACCCATAGCTTACTGGTACTGAAGATCACTCATTTGAGGTATGTCCCCCCACTGGTACTAGTAGTAGTCATGAGTCTAATGGTGGTCAATATGTGTTACCAAATAGGTCTACTCGAGGTCAAGCACCCAAAAGATATGAACCCACTCTTCAAGCCAAATCAAAATACTCAGTAACCAATTATATGTCTACTAAAAGATTATTTAAGTTATATGCATCATATGTGAATCAAATATCTGATGTATCAGTACTTAACAAAGTGTCAGATGCATTGGAAGATCCAAAGTGGAGGAAAACAATGGAGGCATTACACAAGAATGATACATGAGAACTTATGCCTCCATCATATGACAAGATGGCTATAGGTTGTCGTTGGGTGTTTACTGTGAAACATAATGCAGATTGATTAATTAACCAGTACAAAGCACGTTTTGTTGCAAAAGGGTTTACTCAGACGTATGGTATAGACTATGATGAGGCTTTTACACCTGTTGCCAAAATAAACACCATACGGGTTCTGCTTTCCTTTGCTGCTAGTTTAAACTGGTTACTTTCATAATTTGATGTCAAAAATGTTTTTTTATGGAGAGTTGGCTGAGGAGGTGTACATAAGTCTACCACTTGGGTATGTAGATGCTTCTCCTGGTGAGTTTGTATGCAAATTGAGGAAGTCTTTATATGGTCTCAAACTGTCACATCGTGCTTAGTTTGTGAGATTTTCACAGTTCATGCGAAAGGTTGGTTACATACAAAGTAATTCAAACCACACATTGTTTCTCAAGCATCAACAAGGGAAGGTAACAACCTTAATTATTTATGTCGATGATATAGTAATTGTCGCATCCCGGAGACTATTCTCGGCCCCGGAACACGACGGTAACCGCCGTAACCCCGATCTAGCGAGTAATCAATACGTCATTTGACGTATTGATAACCCTCCGGACTGAAACTACAAGGCTATGAATAGAATAAACAACATATGAACAATATGGATGTCAAATACGAAATGACAAATACACAGAGTAGCATACAAATGTTATACAAGCGGAAGATAATGGAAAATACCCGAGACGAAAATAATACAAGAAAAAGTCTCGGAACAACGAGCCCGAATAATGTTTCAAAGTATCCAACAGATTATCAAACATCAAAGATACGGAAATCAAGTGATATGGAAACCACACCAGAATGGGTGTCCTCGAAAACGGAAATGCACGATAACCGTCGACGCTCCGCGATCTCCTAGTCCAGCTCCTCTAGTGATGGGTGCTGTAGACCTGAAAAGATGTAGAGGTGAGCAACTCGTCCTCGCTAACCCAAATGGGGCCAAAGCCAACCAAGTCGGGGTTTAAAACCCATGAGAAAACATTTAGCTTATATATGTAGGTACTCGTAAGTATACGAAAAGAGCATGTGGAAATGTAAATGCAAGCCACGCACACAAAGCTCGGTAAAACATGTGACCACACATGAAAGAACTTTCTGGATCTGGGCGGCCGAAATCCCGGGTTTGTCTTCACTGCAAACCGGGGCCAACTAACTAAGCGCCCGAGTGCGCAGAGTAGCGAGAGCGTCCATTTCCAGCTAACGCCCAACAACAGCAAGCCGCACTTACGTCACGCTTTACTCTGTACGAGGCGAGCGTAAGCGGGATAAATAAATAAAATAAACAGGGCATAGCCCCTCCGGAGGTTCGCGGTCATCGACACTGCAGGAGTGCTAAATACTAGGTCCCGTCGCTCTCAGGCCACGAACCCGACCGGTATTTCAATACGATATGTAGATACAATTTCCTTAAGTAGTTGAGAAAACACAAAGAAATTGAATCAAAATAATCTATTTCCCAGAGCCGAAGAAGCACCTGACAGCATCAAATAAGATCAGATCAGATATTATTAAGTTTATTCTTAAATTCGGCCTCTCTCCTCCTCCCTTCTTTACTGGATCCAACAATACTCCACCCACCAAAACCCAACAACTTGTGAAGCTATAGCCAAGGAAGGCTTAAACTACTCCAACTACATTGGAACAGAATGAGCAGCCTTCCAATTAATATTCAAACCCGATTATTACCAGTGTTTTTAAAGGCGTTTCGGGGCGGCGCTGGGGCGCGCCTTAGGGCGGAGCGAGGGAGAAAAGCCCCGCCGGTTCTTTTGCCGGGACGCCGCTGGAAAGGCGACCGCCGGAGCGACGGGGCGCTGCAGAAGCGAGGCGAGAACCCAGGAACCCAGAAAAACAGTAAAACAGTGAAATGAGATATTCGAAATCGAAGCTCGAATCAGACATCAAGAGGAAAGGGAAGGAAGAGGAAGAGGAGAGGAGAAGGAATATACCAGTCACGCGCCGAACCGCCGCCTGGATCGCCGGATTCCGGCCGTTGACCGCCGAACGCAGTGGCGTCCGATCTCCCTGCACGGTGGTTGATTCCGGTTTCTGAGGGTTGGGTCAGGTAGAGGAGAAGGAGGGGAAGAAAGTGGTGGTAGAGCGCCGGCCAGTGGTGGCCGGATGGCGACTGTGGCGCGGCGAAGGACAGGGCGAAATCGCCCTCTGTTTCGGAGGAACCGATCGGGGAAAGTCTTCACCTCTTCCCTATTTATACAAAGATAAATGGCTGGGATCAAATCCCATAATGATCTAACGGTCTAGATTAGGTGGAGGTAAAAAGTAAAACTGAAATGGTTACTCTTTTTACCGAAATGGTAATTAAAATTACCAGAAACTTCAGAAATTCGTAGAAAATAAACAGAATGTCCGAAAAATAATCTGAAAATACCGGGAGACTCGTGTCAACACGTACTATGACATCGAGTCATTAAATCAGGTATTTGGAGAACTTTTAAAAACTCAAAAATGAACGTGGTCGTTCACTCGCGAAGTTACCGAATGCGACTTAAACCTCAGTAACTCGCCATTAAACACGGTTAAAATGTGCGGGGTCCTACAGAAGATCTTACTTTGCCTCCCCATACTAATGAATTGAACATTGATGATTGTGATGATATTCATGGTGTTAGTGGATATAATGCGGAAGATTGAAGTGTATCTTTTTAATTAAGTGTATCTTTCTAAACCCTAAACCCTAATTAGAACCTTGTTTTTGAACCTTGTGAAGTACTATTTGAGGATGAATTTATGGTTGTAATAACAATTAAATATTTTTTGTTATGTATTGAGATTATATGAATTTATTTATTATTTGTTGGAAAGGCGGTCACCCAGTCACCTCAAGGCTTTCGCCTCGCGGGACTTCCACAATTCACATTCGCTTTCGTTTTCGCCTTTGAAAACGTTGATTATTACCCCTAGCTAGCTACTTTCAAGAAGCAAATCTGCACCTAAAATTCCAGTGTCAAACTTATGTCATCTACCCAATTTTGACATCTGATTTAAACTCTGTTAACCCACGTCGTTAGCTTATAATAATAATACATTGTAACTAGGGATCAAGAGAAACCCATGTTCGACTCTACCTCTTCTTATCTTCTCTGCAAACTCTCCCCACAAAACCTAGAATTTTCTCTACTCCTCCAACGACATAGTATAGTATAGACTATCGGAAAAAACCCACAAAACCCTTATTGTTCTCCACTTCTCCAACTACCGTATTCTCATGCCCAACTCCTACAGACTTTAACTCTGTGCTTGGCATCTTTCTGGGTTTCTTGTTGGAATAAGATTTGATCAAATGAGTTCGATGGACTCTCTTGTATGGCGTTTATCCAAAACGAAGGGACTCATAATCCCAGAAGAATTCCATATTGAAGAAAATATATTCAAACCTGATAAGTAGATCTTTGATATTTTGGGTTGAGTTCTGATGAAAATTGCAAAGTCGGTGGCTTTTCAATTGAGCAAAGTGATCGTTGATATTTGGGGTTAAGATCTGATGGAAATTGCAAACATATAAAGAGTCGGTGGCTAGAAAGTCCTCTTCAAGTCCTTTTCCTTAAAGGAGGAGGAGGAGGGAGATTGGGGTTTTGATTTGTATAAATACGTGAAGTGGTGGCCAACCCAACCTCAGTTATGGGATCAGAAGCACAGATGAAGGTCGACGAGAGACAATATTTTACTTGTTTGGGCATATATCAAGCTTTTCGTCCCCTGCCCGACGACCATCCCCCCTCCGACGTCCATGGGCTTGACATGGTTCCGATCAAGTTTACTCTGACGAATGAGTGGTTTAGGGCTCCTGTAACAGAGACTGGTCGGTCATTGACTGTTTATCCAATTTCTGAAAGGCCTATCACGGTCGTGAGAAAGGAAGTCATTTGGGTTTCTCTGTCGAGCCTCAGGCTTTCATCTCTGAGACGTGAGCAGACAGAGACCTTGAGCGAGACTGTTTCCCTAATATTCAATCATATAGTAGAAGAAAGAGTTGTCGCTATTGTTGATTCCATTTTTAAGGTGATTGATAGTAAAAAGACAGTCCCCTTGAACCCTATTCTTGTGAATGGACGGAACACACGTTTGAGTGTGTACTGTTCGGGGGCTCTAACTGTTCCAGTGGATACCATTCGCCTCCCATTTGTTCCTCCTACTCCTGGATTTAATTCATCACCGCCGGTTTTCGATTCTCCGCTCAAATTGGAGAAGGTGATACTCAATAGTTTGGAAGCTGCAGGGAAAACATGTCCTATTTGCATCGAAGACTTGGAGGCCGGTGTACCGGTGGTACCGTTGGCTTGTTCCCACCTGTACCATGAAGGATGCATCGCTCGGTGGATCAGGAAAGGAACTTGTCCCATGTGTCGATCTCCATTCTTTAAGATGAAGTGCTCAAGGCTAGAGAGAGCTCGATCGCGATTGAAGATGGCCAGGGCTTCCCCTTATGCTACCTAGCTAGGCTTTCTGTTATAACTTTTACCGTTCTAATAAATGACTATCACTTGTTCTATTTTGACCTGATTCAGTTTATGTTCTATTTTCTGATTTTCCATGTGCCAAGGCGTATGTTTACTTTCAAAACTGTCCCAGCTATTGCTCTTCTAGATCAAAGTTGACTTAGGAATGTCTTATATTTGGTACCAATAGCGAACACTGAAGATTACCTTGTTCAAACATGTATTAAACCTTCGCTTCAATTTATTCTCCGGTAAACTAACCAGCACAGCCTTCAGAAGTAGCAGGCCATTGTTAAAAGCACGACTGTATGAAACTGAACCAACACAACTCACTCATAATATACAGGCAGCACAACATGCCACTACGTTATAAACTTATTACACACCAGAACCAAATGCCAAGGCAGATATATACTTCAGTTGTAACATGAAACTCAGGACGACAATTGATTCCACATAACAGCAGCCGGTGATAGATACCAGAGGATATGTAGATAATACATATAGCTTCTCACTCATCCAGCAACTTTCCGAGAATACGCTCGTCTAGGTTGGATCTCTTGAACGGGCCTGAGATACAGGTTTCCTGTCTCGCCAATCCATTGGGCTCCAGCTTTCATGGGAGGTGGGCGCAGAGGTTGCCCCACAGATTGCCAGCGGGAACCAATTGACATGTTGGATAGCTTCTCAGATGCATCTGAGACTCCACGTGCAACCCTTCCCTTGTTCACAGAGGCTGCTAACAAACAATGTTCAAAGTTATTTAGAATGGCTAACTGGCTACATGAATGTCACAAAAATTCAACATAACGAATCGACTTACTGGGACTGCTCTTTCCTGGGGGACGATATTTTTGTTGATTGGTAGAGCTCTTCAAGTATTTATCATTCTTTTTAGCATCCTATCAAGTTTAAAAGGAACCATCAGTAGCAACAAAAGCATATACAAGACTACCATGACTGACATGATCAATATCACAAAATGCATTTCTCACCTGGTTAGCCATATCCAGCTTGCGGTGCACACCTGCAAGAATTAATTAAAACATTTCATACGCAAGAATTAATTAAAACATTGCAAGTTCAACAGGCAAAATGATGAAAAATCCACAGTAATTTACTTCAAATTACATCTACATTTTTATAAAACACAATCATAAGAAGTTCCCATCTAATTGTCACCATCAATGCAAAACTGTTTTCTGAACCAACAGTGGTAGCTACTAAAATCTAGGGGTCCAACCACCTACTCGTTGACTGTTTCAAATAAAAATGAAATGATAATATAATATAATTTTCATACAACTAAGACATAATATATCGCTCTCCCATTATTATAAGTCCATACTAAAACCTAGGGATCACACTGCCAAGTGGTGAATTCCATCAATGGTAAGCAATACCTTCATACATACAGATTTCACCACAATCAACCAAAGTTGTAATATACAGATTTCAAACATACAGAATTTTGCCAGACTTTCCCATAACTACAGTACCTTGGCAAAAAACAAGTGAAGACTCGAAATAGTATTCGACAACAAAACAATTCGATCAAAATTCATGAAATTGTTCAGGTGATTATAATTCAAAATCACCTGTGCCTATAGAAGCATGCAACTTTTGAGACGGAAAACTACTAGTGAGCTTTGAATTGGATATAGTCCCAGAGACCTTTCTAGCAGATTGCTGCTCCATTGCTCCCCTTGTTCCAGCTGTTTGAAATACCAAAATTTAAATCCAAATTAAGTTAAGTATATAATGGAACTGCCAGCCAATTAAAACAGTGTTTATCAGATTAGACGACAAACCAAATGGTGGTATCCTAGCAGTCGTTTTGGGACGAAGGGATGGTGGAACATAATAGCAACTCTGCCACAAGAAAGGAAGTGCACCTCAGAGTAGGATAACACTTACAAATTAATAAATTCATCATTCTCAATGTTCCAAATCCGTACCTGAAAGAAAGGATGCTGGAGGGCCTCTGCAGCTGCTGGCCTCTTGGAAGGGTCCCAAGAACAGAGTGACTGTATTTAGAAGATATAGCACAAGGGAAGGCAAGTTTCAAGTCAGACGGCTACTCGCAAATATAAATATTAAATAGTATTCTCTGCTACCAAAATTTAACCCATGTACAAATCAAATACAAACATAGGACTTACTCTAATGAGGCTAATTGCATGATCACTAGCAGATGGAATCAGAGAAGAAAGATGAACACCAGCAAACTGCATTGAACACGGTGCAAAAAATCCAATTTCGGGACATGTGAATATCAGATGGAAAAAAACCTTGTAAAACTAATTCTCATTGAGAAAGAGAAAGACGAAGCCCATTAATTAAAAGAATGATGAATGACCTGTGGAAATTGGTAGTTGATGCCCCTTGCAAGACGAAGCCCATCAGCCCATGTATCCTTGTTTGGAGTGCCAATAACACTGCAAATCTTGTGCATCTCATCTGCTTCACTGCAAGAATGATGGAAAGTGTGAACATCCAAACTGAATAAACTGATACAACTGGGCAATTCTAGCATGCATGCCAAAAAGGTTATATCCTACAACAAATGCGATCAACAGGGGCCAACTTGATAGTTAATATGTAAGGAACAGATACCTAACACCAGGAAAGAGAGGGCGAAGACTAAACAACTCAGCCATGATTGCACCCATTGCCCACATATCTGATAGTCAAGTAGAAGTTAATTAGGGAATCCACACATATATATAAACTTGCTCCAAATCAAACACTCACCAACTTTAGAGCTATACAGGTATGACTGAAGCAGCACTTCAGGAGCTCGGTACCTAAATGTCGCCATTAAGAGTCACCATATAATTGAATCAGTACGTGTTCACAGAGAATAGTTGTAATGCTAGACTACACAAAGTATAAAACACTGACCAGCGTGTTGACACGTATTCAGTATAAGGTGGTTGGGATTCAATTTCCCGTGCAAGACCAAAGTCAGCTATTTTGATCAACTCTTTGGTAACCAACAAGTTCTCTGCAAAGACAGCGAGGCAGTATGATGTTAAAAAAGGGACGTTATCCAGGAGTTAAAACGGACAGCTTGAAGAGAAGAACAGAATGAGGAAATTTCCTCTAAAGATCACCCAAATAAGTAAAAGATAGAACCTGAGTAACACAGTTTTGTAAGAGCAAAGAGATGGGTATGGCAATTAAACACATACTTAATTGTCCTATCTCATGTGACTCTCAAGTGTCAACCAAGATTGGGTATGTCAATCCATTTTTCAAATAAATTATGTCACATCTCCAGACTCGAGTGACACTATAATTCATTTTTAAATTAATTATGTCACATAACCTGTTCTCTACAGACACTATCAGATAAATATGCCAACACATTTTTATTACAAGTTTCTTTAACAGAAAATGGGTGAGTATATGCATACAGCTTCAAAAAAGCAAAAAAAAAAGATATAACAGAGAGAGAGAAGGAGAAGAAATCATTTACCTCTAGACAGTGACCACAGCACGCAAGACAGTCTGCCAATCCTTGAAAGATCATACAGTACTTTTGAAAAGTCAAAGCATCTGCATTTTCATCCATAGCACCAGCATCCATCTCATGTTCATAACTGGTACAGATTTGACCGGTATTTTAGGACCTTCAATTGAGCAAAGGCCAATAAGCTGTTCAGGGTTTGAGACAAGAATGGCAATATATAAACAGCAGGAATCAATAAAGCACATACCTAACTCTACAAGTTCAAGTCAAGGAGCTGAGTTGTGGACTGTGAGATCAGCTCCCATCAATACTACAGGACTGACATATACAAGCGGTAAAAGGAAAAGGTCACAGGTTACAATAAGAAAAAGAATAGTAGTGTTTAACATTTGAGGAATCCCAAAAGAAAAGGTATCACAAACACTCCATCAAACATATAGTGACAACAAATAGAAATGTAACTAGATCAATTTGTAATTAGTCCCATAACCTAAGAGAAGATATTATCCAAGAAAAGTCTCAGACAGATTAATCTGATTTTCAGAAGCTACAGTGGGAAGTATGGGGACAGCTTTCTCAACCAAAATGCCAGTCACAATGGGAAGCTGCAGTAATTTGAATAACATAGTTGGGTTGTTAGTTGCTAAACATTTTCTTTCAAACTGCCTTTTTGAGAAAAAAAAAAAAGAAAAAAAAGCAGTATCACCATCCACTATGGTGAAACATTGCTTCAGTACATGCAGAACACTGTAGATTAACAAATAAACAAATTCCCATAGTAAATTCCCCACACTATATCTATATAAATTTATGTAACAATAACAAATAAGGATAGTTACATCCAAAAAGCTGCAGTAGTCTAGAAGAGTCCAAAATGTAACTATATAGTTATGTTTCTGATATGTTGTTTGACTGCATGATGTAATGCTTTGAAATTTACTAGGAGGACGAAATTTTTGTCCACCCACTACGGGAATCCATTGTTTCAGTATATGCAAGTAAGCAAATTGCATCAGGTTCCATGGTAAATTTTGCACAAGATATCAATTGTTATGCCTCCTTGCAAATAATTAAGCAAAGAACAAAATGAAAGAGCAAAAAAGAAGGTTGGATTAGAGGAAAGAAGAGCAGATGTAGAACATACAATTTAGTAGCAAATACAGAAGTTGCACGGCTTGTTGTCACACCTCAAAACCAGCTTCCTTTGCAAGGAATTTTGTGATGATTTCAAACACCAGTGTCTGGCCAAACCTGTCTCCAATGGAACTTCATTTAGACAATTAGTGTACCAGATAGGATATTTTGATAGAAAGAGGATAATTATTCTTACTTTTCCATCTCCACAAAGACATTACTTTTCATTACAATGACATTCATAACGGAGACTGCTTGTAGCCGCAGTGTTCTGTATAACTTGTGACAATTTGTATGATCAACTCAGAAAGGAAATTCCAATCTATGCATGAAACCAAATTCCAATCTATGCATGGAACCAAATTTGCAGCACCATTATTCCAATCTCAACTCTTGCTTTCAGTTTCAGCATAATAATTCAATACAAATGGAAGAGAGTCCACATAAGATATCTGATTCCTTCTAACGAGTCCCTCCGTGATGACATTATCCCTGAGTAGAGTGCATTGGAAAGATCAAATCAAAGTTCATAAGCATGTGGAAAAAAAGGAAACGAACAAACAACAACAAATGACAAGATCATCGTGACATCCCACACCAAACAGATATATTTCAGAAAATGAAAATATATTTTAGTAGAATTAAAAAAAGGCATATATCCCGTATATTTGTTTGTCCTATCACAATAAATCCAAATAACCAGGGCCCAATAGCGTTCATGCTCTGTATGATAAATCAACGAGCTTATCCACCCACCATCACATAACGATTGAGCCACTATTAGTAAATAATAAATAATAGTCCAACAGAGAATCATTTGAAAACCACAAAGACACGGTCAAAGCAATGAATCATCAATAACATATACAAGCGATACATTTCTAGCTCCAGCCTAATCATAACGAGAAGAGGTTTATATGAAGCAGAGTACATAATTTTTTATTGTAATTGGGTTTCTTTCTCCTTTTTTTCGTTTCTATTCTTCTTTCTATGTCTTAAAAGAGGGCTTACCAAATAAAGGATTTCTATTCTTCTTCCCTAGAACCGTCTTTGATTCTGCACTCTCTCCCTAAAGTTCACAAACCCAAGAGAAAAGGACAATTAAATAACAGAAATGATCACAATTACATGTAATAAAGTAAAACCCAAAAGAACAATCCTGCATTTCCTAACTAATAAAAAAAATCAGTTAACTACAGCAAGCTTGACACTAAAACACTTGCACATTTCATGTAAACCAGCAGACATAAACCAGTAGAAGCCCTAACCGCCCGGTTTTGCGATCCTTCTCACACTTCCAAAGGTGCCCGAAGCACAAGGAGGCGCCGCCCAAGAAGAAGCAGCCATCTGCGAAATCAACAAACAATACATATTACTCAATCATTTCCACAAATCCATAATAGGAGAGAGGAGTAGAAACGCATCCCTAACTTGGGATCTCCGAGGCGTTCTTGTTTTGAATCGAAGATGACTGGCTCACGAGTCTCATGTGGTGTTTTTGGGGCTTTACACGCTTGGGATTTTCTCTCACACGCTTGGGATTTTCTCTCAAAGGCTTTACACGTGTCAACTACAATTCTTCGGATTTTCTCTCAAATTTTCACCGCCTGTAAATACACACTGACTCGCTGTCAATTCTCACTGAGACTCAAACCTTCTTCTTCTTCTTCTTCAGTCCTCCGCTCGCGTTTCTCAAAAGCAGCTGAGACAAAGCTTCGGTTCTTCAAGCTCACATTGTCTCCGATTCCCCTCATTTTTTCAATTTCGGAAATCCCTAATTTTCCGGTCCACTTAGCTTCAACGAGGCAAGTAATTGAGCATCGCGCTCTTTCCGTTTCATGTTATAATTGCCTAAATCTACGCCTGATTTGATTGTGCTTCGATTAGTGTTGATGATGTAAAGCTTTTGATGCATCCATTGGTTACCAAGAAAATGCGAAGGATACTTGATAATTCTTATGTTTGCCTCAACACAATTTGAGTCCTCTGAACGTGTTTGCTCAAGTGTTTAACCATAGTAGTAATAAAAAATAAAAAATAAAAATAAAAGAATAACCATAACCACCCTGTCAACAGAAATTGAGTCCTCTGAAGGTGTTTAACCATAGTAGTAACTAACCATCCTGTCACCAACTCTTAACTGTATGAAGAATATAGTTGGATAAGCTCATATGATTACATTGCTAGCATTATAAAAATACAAAGTTTGATCTATTGTTTTCGTTTTCGTTTTATGAATCTATTTTGGAAAGATTGTTTTGTAAATCTCTCACTGAACAGGACCTTAGTATTCTACAATAAGATTTAAGTGATTTCTCTAATACAAATGCTATTAGAGAAATCACTTAAAAGAAAATTTTCATGTAAATACATATCACATCAAGTTTACATGCTCCTTCATTAGATTCCCAGTATTCTGGTGTGTCAAAACTAACAATTACCTTTATTTTGAGATAATTTATACCACATTGGATTACACCTCCCATACTGGTGGTGAACGTCTCATGTTACACCTTCACCTGAGAAAATGCCTGAAAGAGAAGGATAATTGATACTAGATTCTTATGTTTGGCCTTTAACAGAATTTGAGTCCTCTGAATGTAAGATTGTGATGATTTCAGATCATTTATGTTTATGTGTGATGCATCTGTAGTTCAACCAAAACATAATAATGAATTTAGGTTGGGGGAGAAATCACATTAACAACTGAAACGAAACAAATATTTATATTAGGTTGGAGGAGACTTTCACACTTACAATATGCTGTTGTAACGTTTCAGGATTTCTACTCTCAAACAAGCATGAACCAGCCCCTTGCACATCAAGTGACCCAAGCTACACTAGAGTCAGCTACATGGATGGCCCGGTACTTTTGTTCCATGGCTGCTGTTCCTGGAAACAAAGGAAAGGTCAGAATATTCCAAAGAGAGCTGACAAAAACAATCCAAGCTGAGGGAGAAAACTTCATGAATGCTTACTTCAATGATGTTTCAAGAAGCATCTTGGAAAGACTTCCACCCCCAGTAAACAAGAAGCTGGTGAGGTATTTTTTCGTGGGCAAGGAAGATTGGCTGAAGCCTTCATCAGATGAAGACTTTTTGAGGGAACAGACTCTAGGAGGAGAAGTAAGGAGATTCATCAGCATGATGCTGATACAGATCTCCAACCTTCAAGATTTCTTGGATGAAGGGGATGAGCCAAACAAGATCATTATACTGAATGAGATCCTGGAGCTAGAAATCCAGATCAGAAACATTGTTCAAAGTCGTGAACAAGAGCAAAATGTGGAGAACAATGTCCCCCAAGAGGTTCTTCAGTCAATTCGAATCATTGAGGAACCACTACTCCAGCTACTAAATCAGTAGATATGGTCACAACTGTGTAAGTAAAGACTTTTAAGCGTAATGTCAAAACAGTAGATATGAGACAAAACTGTGGGTAGGTATCAGCCAATATGGTGGTCCTTTTGTGGTTTATAGAGTTTTGACTGCTCTGGTCACAACTGTCTAAGTACAGACTTTTAAGTGTAATGTCAAAACAGCAGATATGAGACAAAACTGTGGGTAGGTATCAGCCAATATGGTGATCCTTTTGTGGTTTATAGAGTTTTGACTGCTCTCATCATCATACCAGGAAAGAAGACGGGTGAAAGATCATTTGTGACATCTGTACTTGACGCTATATAATATCATGTGTATTAGCTGGACATGTACAACATTAGCCTATATGGTATGGTCCTTTTGTGGTTCATCTATAACTAGGCAGATGCACACAGTTCTTGACCAATTATAGCAAGGGGTTGAAAGGCAATATGAATTGATATTCAAGACTCTTCCAAACCCCATAAAAGTTTTACTAATAGCCTGTGTTTCCCAAAACTCCACAACCCAGGTATCAGAGCATGCCAACAAGAGGGAAAGCAAAATCAAACTCATTTTCACCCTGAAAATCAGTACAGCTCTAGATGTACTTCTTTACTACAACTATTTCCTACAGTGTAAATACAGCATAGTGGCCATCATAATGAAAAGGAATGAGATACAATTCTTGCCTCCAATACAATATGCTTATTACACCCGCAAAAAGAAGAGTAGACATGAAACATAGAGCTTTAGTCTCTACTGTTTTAAGCAGAATGTCAAAACATTAAATGTGAGGCAACATTTTTCTGTTCCTGTTTTAATTATGCTAGAATGACACCCTAATTCACAGCCGGCAAACGAAGTTGGTTTTCCACTTTTCTTAATGGATTCTTTTATTAGAAAAGAAATGTTATTATATATATATATAGTACAAAATGAAGAAACATACACTTCCTATCTTTGACTTTGATATTGTTTCAAGAGTTGCCGACTCTGCCTCCAGCACACAATGTACGAGAGGAACTCTGACTTTTAATTCTCCAGAGGCAATAGAAACTTAATAAAAAATTATATGTGAAAAGCAATTATGAGTAGCTTTAGCTATAAATCTTCACCTAAGAAACTAACAAAATACAATCTTACTGTCTTCCCTAGTTTCAATAATTATTATTCTAAAACCTAGGCCAAAGTTTAAGAATTTTAAGAGAGTTGACATGTCAAAAAGAGTGTGTTAGCTTAATATAGTTTGTTGGCACATGCCCCTACAGCTTAATCCATTACAATACTTTGAAAATTTTAGAAAAACTAGGACTGCGCCTCAAGAAATAACTACCTTCTAATAGAAACCGTCAACCAACAGATAACACTTTCGTGGACAAGCACTAGTTGCACAGCACCCCATACAAATGAAGTAACTAAACCCCTTTATTTCTTTGTGCAAGAGAAATGCAAACCAAAGGGATCTGCCTTCTACTTCCAGTTTAAGACTCGCGGACATATCTCAGTTCTTGAACATTCATATTATGACAAATGTAGACCCATCATTCTTCCCATCTTACACATCTGTTTAATATGAACCTTTATACCCCATTGCATGTTTCGTTGGAAAATAAATTCTGAGAGAGAAGGCATGGTGCAAAACAATGTCAACTTAACCTATGATACATACTAGCAAGCATTTTCCTTCAATCGTTCAGTGAATTCTTAGTATTATCATGCATTTTTTTTCAATCATTCAATGAAGTCTGAGTATGAAGTGCAGTTGCAGATTATAAATTTAACAGATAACTAAACCCTATCAAGTTCTAATACATGTAGTAAAGGGACAAGTGTGTATACGTAACATTCACCTCAGTCTCATGAGGCTTAAGCAGAAACAACACAAAATAACAGCGATGATAATCAGAAAATCTACAGGCTAAGGTAAAAAGAGAAGAAACATAACGAAATGCAAAAACACAAGTTCTTCACATTAGAGAGATAGCATCCTACCTTCAGAGTCAATGAGAACAATCACAGCCTCTTTGCCCAAACTTTTCCATGGAACCTATGAATAAAAAAAATAACCATTGAAAAAAAACTGGATGTAGGATCAACAAGAATTAATTACCAAAGGGTGACCAAATTGAGGGAAAAAACAGCTACCCTTAACTTCCATGGAACTATAAAACCAACTTTTACAGTGACAGGAAGTTTTAGTGAATTTAGGCCCCAGTCTATGCCTTTAATTTTAAACCTTTGAGAAATAATTTCAGAAAAATGTGTGTGTGTGTGTGTGTGTGAGAAAGGAACTCTGAATGTTGATTCTCCACAGGCAATGGAAACTTAATAAAAATTAATATGTGAAATGCACCTATGAGTAGTTTTAGCTATAAAGCTCCACCTAAGGAACAGACAAGATTCAATCTTACTGTCTTCCCTAATTTCAATAATTTTTATGCTAAAACCCAGGCCAAAGTTTGAGAATTTTAAGAGAGAGTGTTGACGTGTCTAAAAGAGTGTGATAGCTTGATATAGTTTGTTGGCTCATGCCACAACAGCTTAAACCTTTAGAGAACTTTGACAATATTAGAAAACCGAGGACCACCTCAAGAAATAACCACCTTTTCGTGATTTCTTGACAAACAGAAACCCTCCACCATCAGATAACACTTTCGTGGACAAGCATTAGTTGGACAACACCCCATATAAACCCAGTAACTAAACCCCTTTATTTATTTGTGCAAGAAAAATGCAAACCAAAGGAATCTGCCTTCTATTTCCGGTATAAGACTCACGGACGTATCTCAGTTCTTAAACATTCATATTATGACAATTGTTGATGCATCATTCTTCCCATCTTACACATCTGTTTTTATACCCCATTGCATGTTTCGTTGGAAATTAAATTCTGAGAGAGAAGGCAAGACGCAAAACAATGTCAACTTAACCTAAGTTACATACATATCACCATGCATTTTTCTTCAATCATTCAGTGAAGTCTCAGTATCATCATGCATTTTTCTTCAATCATTCAAAGAAGTCTTATAATGAAAGTGTACTCAGCAGATCATAAATTTAACAGAATACTGAACCCTCTCAAGTTCTAATACATGTAGTAAAGGGACAAGCGTGTATATGTAAAATTCACCTCAGTCTCTTGAGGTTTAGCTTCACATGGTTTGTCCCTGCCCTCCTATAAGCAGGATTAATAACAGTAATTAATGTGATATTAACAGCAATGATAATCGTAAAAACCTACAGGCTAAGAACAAAAGAGAAGAAATATACCAAAATGTAAAAACACAAGTTCTTCACATTAGAGAGAAAGCATCCTACCTTGAGAGTGCTGCCATCAGTAACAGGATGAGCAAGGATGAACACACGGTCAATGAGAACAATCACAGGTTCTTTGCCAAACTCTTCCATGGAACCCATGAATAAAAAAATATACTGAATGTAGGATCAACAAGAATTAGTTACCAAATCCAATAAGTGAGCAAACTGATTGAGAAACATCCCCTGTTAATTTCAGAAACATATGAATATATATATATATATTCATATGGGAAAACAAATAGATTATTCAAAAAAGAGAACCCATACAAATAATTTGTCTAAAGCATTGTATGTTTGTGTATGTTCGATACATGGAAGGTAGAGTGCTTATGAGTTCAGCAAGCAATATTGCAGCATGTATCAAACATAACGAATAGGAAGGATGAGGAGGTCCTAATACAGAGCTTTCCAGATACTTTTAAGGCTTCAACAGAAAGTCCTTTTGATATGTTCCCCTAAATGCCTTCTAAGAAACCGTACGGGGAATGTACTAGTTTCAAGTTCTAATGAAAATTTTTTGCCAACATTGCATCATATAAAATTCCTTAATGATAATATAACAAAAGCAAACGATGTCTGCTCTGGAAATCATTTGTCACAACTATACACATCATTTACACTTATTACCACATGTTTTAGACAACTATAAACTGGCTGTGCTAACACGCTACAGGGTTACATTTGAAAAAGCGAGAAGAAAATACATTTAAACCTATCCACACATGTTTTAGACAAAAGCAATTGTTAAAGTCAAGAACTTACCTAATACCAGTTGCACGGATGTTAAATTCACGATGCATGCACGAGAGATGGGACTGAGAGGCTCTTCCTGAATTGCAACATTAACTCTTCAGAGAGAAAAATCACAAACTTCAATAAAAAGGAAGGAAAAAATGTTGGGGGAACAAAGGGAACAGAAACACTAAGAATAATGGAAGAATGTTTAAAATCCTTAGAATCTTTAGAAGCGGATGCCCATATTGATGCCCTATCTCGAGAACTGAATGCACAATATGGAACAAAAAAGATGTGCACAGGGAAGGTCTATCAGTTTCTTCGGCACAGTCGGGGACATACTCGGAGGGGTACCACAATTTGATTTATGGATGACGTAGACATGAGAGTGGGTACATATAAATATGCAGTAAACACCATATGATCCATGTCTATGCTCAAAACTACGAATAGAATGATCAAGAGGCTCCTTGAGGTCCTTTGCACTAAGCAAAGGGCTTTGCTGAAGGAAACCAAAGCTGGACAAGCTCAAGAGGAGGACTCGAGAAAGAAACACACCGGATATACTCAAGAGCAAATAAACCAAATGGTACCCTAAACTTAAAAGCACTGTGATAAGTCATTGTTTCAGTATAAACTTTGGTATATAATCCTGTGGAAGTAGAATATTAGCAGCCTTAATATATCTACACATGACCCTCTGACAACATACTCCTGAAGATGGAGGAAACCATCCGCCGCCCAAAAAAAGGAAATAAAACCAGTTGTATGACTTTTACACCAATCAAAGATCTCATTCTATGGATCATAAAGCTCCCCCAATTAGAGGTACGTGCACGCCAATTAGAAGTCAACAGGCAATTAACTAAGAACTTAGAACTCCAAGTTGAGATGGAAAGCCTGCAGTTTTGCCTATCCTTGAATAAAGACTCGGAGCTGTATATATTAGTCCAAGTAGTGACTGGGGATTTCAAGTGCAAGCAAGGATGCAGTACTGAAACTAAAAGAAGATATAATTTGAACACGCCAAAAGTACTAAACCAATCTCTATGGATATAGCTCCCCAGCTGCTCAAAGCTAAAATTTGTCCATCTAGCCTAACCATTCCCAGAGCAGAAAGAAGAGATGAGGTAAAAGATACATCTTTACGGAGGTACAGATATTGAATTTCTAAAATTTCAATCTTTTGAGAGGAAACCAATCTCTACGGATATAGCACGCTCCCCAGCTGCTCAAAACTAAAATTTGTCCATCTAGCCTAACCATTCTCAAAGCAGAGAGAAAAGATGAGGTAAAAGATACATCTTTACCGAGGTTCAGATATCAAATCTCTACAGATCTAGCACACTCCCCAGCAGCTAAAAGCTAATTCTCAAGGCATAGAGCCTAAAAGATGAGGTAAAAGATACAATCTTTACTGAGTTTCAGATCTCGAATTTCTGGATTTTTGATAGTCTGACCAAATATCTACGGATCTAGAACACCCCAGCTGCTCAAAGCTAAATCTCAGAGCAGAGAGACCAAGGTTCAGGATCTGTAAGCAGACAAACTCAACAATCTAAATCACACAAACCCTACAGCTGCCCCGGTTCACTTCAGCTGTACAAGGCAAATTATCAAGTTCAAATCAAATTTGAGTTTTTTTAAGGGAATTAGAATCGCTTCTTACCTTGTCTTTTGCTGTCCCCCCGTCGTCTCCGTGTTTGTCGGCAACAACACAGTTCTGGGCAAGTCTTCGTTCGTCTGTGGTTTTCTTTTCTCGTCCCGGGTCGGAAACTGTCCCATGCCATAAAAAGTCCGTTATTCCTTTATGGGCCCGCCTTTTGGTTCTGAGTCGCGTTTTTCACCAACCCTTCATTTCCTACACCCGCTGCAAAAGGACCACACTCGCCCTGCGTTTTTTCTCTCTTTCACTCTCAAAATATATTTATATATATATATATATATTTATATTTAAATAAGTGACGGGTATTTACTCATTTTCCTCGATATCTCAAACTTACCGTTAAGTAAAATTATGTTCTATTGATTTGGTAATTAATCGAACTGGCAAGAATATGTTGAAACTTACGGAGCGCTTCAGAATGACGAAACATAGGTTTCACAAAGCTGGCGGCGGGCGCTATGCTCACCACACCAGGATGTGGCTGGACGACGATGTGATCCAAACCATGATTATTTCTTCTTGGCGGAGTCGTCCTTCAAAAGGCGTAGATCGTGCTTTGGGGATTTCTAGTGCAGAGGTCCTTCCTGATTGTGTTTGTTGATGGCCGCCCTGCCTTGGAGAGGTTTTACTGGAGGTGGGTGACGGAGGAAAAGGCTGTTGCAGGTCATTCAGATCCTATGCATGGATCTGGCTAGAAATAGAGGACCTTGGTGTCTGGGCTGATTTATGGCGGCAACCCGACTAGCTTGGTGGCTAATGCAGCAACTAAGACGCCGCTAGTCTGCAGGGGTGGGAGGCGTGATTGAGATCTGGGAACCAGAGAAGGCAGAAGGGCCCTCTAGCTCAAGGGTGTCCGGTGCTGCAGGCTACATCGGCTACATTGGGTTGTGGACCCGGTGGTGATAAGTGAATACCTGACAAGGGAAGCTCAAAGGAGGGCCCAGCACTGACGGTGGAAATCGGAGAAGCAGCTAGGGTTTCGAGTCCTAACATGACGGCGGCAACAACTGCATAAGCAAATTGTCTTGAAGTCGGGCAACAATCTGGGCTCGGGTGGGCCTCATCTGGTTGGGCCAAATGGGCTTGTCCTAATGGGCCTCGCAAGGAGGGTCCAAGTTGGTTTCTGGACAGGTTTTTAGGCCTGGGTCTGGGCCTTTTTCAATTTGATGTTTTTTGTTTCATTAGCATATTAATATACTTATTGTGTTGTCAATAGGCTCACAATAAGTGAGCATTGGTATTATCGAATGATAGGTCTATTCTATGTATCGATGTGGTCTATGATTACAAACTTCTTATCTTCCCTTTGTCAGTAGAAGATGGATATGTAATGGTCATATCTGGTTTGAGATATAATATCAACATGATATTCTTCAAAAAATGTTTTATTAACTTAGTGCCTATGATTTGCATTCATTTTATAACAAGTTATATGAGTCCGAAAGAAACAAAGATATTATAAGGTCGAGAACAAAACTTTTATAATTTATTTTTGGTTACAAAAATGATGGTCGGGTGAGTTACTACTCCGGGATAGAAGCAATTTCAGGTATGGCATTTCCTAATGGATGTGTTTCACAAGCTGTGGTTTGAACAAAGGACCTCATATTACTAAGAGAATCTTTGATGCCTTACTGCAAGATTTGCATTCTAAGGGGCTAGTTTGAAAGCCAACATAACTGGTTCTTTAAGAGAATTAAAAAAACAATAACAAATGAAAAACAAGCTTGATTCGATTTCTCTCAAACCATATGCACCGCAACAAATTATAACTAGCAAAGTACCAAAGAAATTTTGTAGAAGGGCTCAAGTCAATAAGTTAAGATGGATCGAAGTAATCGACCAATGACATACTTGGGTGAAAGACTTGTTAGAACTACAATGACAACCAATCACACAAGGAAACAATAACTAAGCAATCCTAAAAAAAGTGTCGAGTTGACTCGATTGCCTGAAGGCAAAAGAAACATCGAGAACTTTAAGTGGACCCCTCTGTTTTGCAAAATTCACCTATCAGAACCTTGTTATGAAGAACTTTCCATGTCGTGTGGCTCTTATGAGATTGAATTGCAGTGTGCCAAATACGTTTACCTTAACTAAGTTCTTGAACAGTATCAAACAGATAACAGTAAGCATATTTGGCTGATAACGTACCTAAATTCGTCCTTGACAAGATCAACCGATCATCCTCGTTGCCAAGAGATAACGATACTCGTAAAATACTTTGACCAATGTCAGGATGAGCCATAGAAAGACACTCTGGCAAGACCCAACTCCCATCATTGATAAAATCGGACACTGTCACCAAAGAAACTAAAATGTTGCATATGAATATTAAGGACGCTTGCATTCGGCTGGCCTACCAATTATCCAACCAAAATCTCACAGTGCCCATTACCAATTTGTCAACGCATATTATGAACAAGAGTGCGACTATTGATACCTCCAAAATTGCTCACTAGACCTCATTCTAGCGTGAATTATTAAATGACAAATACATCTTTCTACAAAATGACTATTAAGAACAATTGTAAGGGTCCTTTTTTATTTGAGTATGACTAGGCCAAAATTAACCCAGAGAGTTAATCTTGTGTGTGATTCAAAGACAAAAGAAGCATGTAGTATGAGCCTGGTGTGGGAGCTAAAGAGTACTGCAATGAGAGAGAATTGGACTGGTTTTGAGGATTGGGGAATGAAGAACAAAGCTGGGTTTCTTAGAAAAATGGCTGAGTTTTAGAAGAAGAATTGGGAGGATGGCTAAGGCATAAGAGCTTGAGTATTTAAGGAGATTTGGAGTCTGTTGCTTGAAGGATGAAGACATGACTGTTTAGGGGCTTTCTGGACTGATTGCATAATGATCTATGCAGCTCCAAGCCCTTCCTTTTATAGGGCAAAATGGTGGGTTTTCTGGGATGAGTTTCAATGCTTTGGTTGTAAGGTGATAAGAATCCCCTCCTTGAGCATATAACTTCAGCCTTAAAATCTGGGATGAAGATGCATTGTGTAGAGCTGCTGGGAACAAGGAAAGAAAGTTTTTTGACTTCTAGGTAAAGCTGTGGAGAAAGTTTTCTGACTGCTGGGTAAAGCTACGGGGACAGTGAAAAAAGTCTTCTGACTATTGGGTAAAGCTGCGAGGACAGTGAAGAAAGTCTTCTGACTGTTGGGTAAAAATTGTTGGGAAGTGGTCTGATTGATGTTTTGCCGATAAGGATGAGTAAAGAAAAAGGGATTGGGCTTTTGCTTAATAGTTTTGGGCTGAGAAGAAAAAGAAGGAGGTTTGGGCTTAGTTTTATAAAGGAATAAGATGTAATGGACTTTGAATTTGGAAATCTTCTTTTGGGTTTGTATCGTAATCCAATTCTCTGTTTCACCAATTTCGTCACCGATTTAAGTTGTTGAGCTTGGGTTCTGGGCCCAAGACCAGAACAATTTAACAACGTTAGACCGGTAAATAAGCGTTATGTACCTCTGTGACCGGTAGACGACCATGACCTCTAATGACCGGGTGATCGGTTCCTTTTCCGACACATGAGGAGGGTTTGCACTTTATGTTAACAAGTCCCCAGTCGATAAGGACTCTTGGGTGGAGAGTTTTATCAAGTTTATGTGCTGGAAGTATGAACCGTTCGAGAGTAAGGCATGGTCGTGAGTCCCCAAGTCCCCATGCCTGAGTTCATAGGGTGACTGAGGTGCTGTGATGGCAATCGGGTTCCGACAATAGGGCTCCCCATATGGAATAATAACGGTAAATAACACCAAGACTTTACCCGAATTACGTGATTTTTGAACCGTATCTATATTTCACAATTCTGAACACATTATTTCACGATATTTTTGATAATTATGCTTCTATGTAGAGTTGGTTTTTAACGTTTTTTATTTATTGATTTTTTTTAATAAAATGACTTCGTTTTTTTTCTAAGTTGACTGTTGACTTCAGTTTAACGGTCCGGTTTGGTTTTTGAAAGGACAAAACCGGAGACGGGACCAAATAGATCCGGTTTGGTCTGATTTTTATCTTTCGGTTTGGTTTTTTCTCATGTGCGGTTTAAACGGTTTCGGTTCATTTTTTCGGTTTTCGGTCCCGAAGAGCAACCCCTAATAAGTGTTACAATCCACCCACTATAAAGTATTATGTCACTATGGATGTCACTTTGTTTGAAGATATGAGTTATTTCTCCTCATCTGATATTGTTCTTGAGGGAGAGCATTCATATTTTGAAGAGTTGTATCATGGTGAGGAGGAGGAATCAAAAAGAGAAGTTAGACATGCAGGAGATACATCGATGGGTACATTTGGGATTATTACCCCATCAAATCCAAAAACTAAAACTGAAGTATTGATGCTTGCAGAAACAGAAGCACTGGTTGATCCAGTGATTCATCTAGACTCAGAAACACCGGTTTCAAGTACTAAAATGCAATTGATGACCTAACTGCCCCTCTTGCCTTCGCCACTCCTACCCTTGACCCATAGCTTACTGGTACTGAAGATCACTCATTTGAGGTATGTCCCCCCACTGGTACTAGTAGTAGTCATGAGTCTAATGGTGGTCAATATGTGTTACCAAATAGGTCTACTCGAGGTCAAGCACCCAAAAGATATGAACCCACTCTTCAAGCCAAATCAAAATACTCAGTAACCAATTATATGTCTACTAAAAGATTATTTAAGTTATATGCATCATATGTGAATCAAATATCTGATGTATCAGTACTTAACAAAGTGTCAGATGCATTGGAAGATCCAAAGTGGAGGAAAACAATGGAGGCATTACACAAGAATGATACATGAGAACTTATGCCTCCATCATATGACAAGATGGCTATAGGTTGTCGTTGGGTGTTTACTGTGAAACATAATGCAGATTGATTAATTAACCAGTACAAAGCACGTTTTGTTGCAAAAGGGTTTACTCAGACGTATGGTATAGACTATGATGAGGCTTTTACACCTGTTGCCAAAATAAACACCATACGGGTTCTGCTTTCCTTTGCTGCTAGTTTAAACTGGTTACTTTCATAATTTGATGTCAAAAATGTTTTTTTATGGAGAGTTGGCTGAGGAGGTGTACATAAGTCTACCACTTGGGTATGTAGATGCTTCTCCTGGTGAGTTTGTATGCAAATTGAGGAAGTCTTTATATGGTCTCAAACTGTCACATCGTGCTTAGTTTGTGAGATTTTCACAGTTCATGCGAAAGGTTGGTTACATACAAAGTAATTCAAACCACACATTGTTTCTCAAGCATCAACAAGGGAAGGTAACAACCTTAATTATTTATGTCGATGATATAGTAATTGTCGCATCCCGGAGACTATTCTCGGCCCCGGAACACGACGGTAACCGCCGTAACCCCGATCTAGCGAGTAATCAATACGTCATTTGACGTATTGATAACCCTCCGGACTGAAACTACAAGGCTATGAATAGAATAAACAACATATGAACAATATGGATGTCAAATACGAAATGACAAATACACAGAGTAGCATACAAATGTTATACAAGCGGAAGATAATGGAAAATACCCGAGACGAAAATAATACAAGAAAAAGTCTCGGAACAACGAGCCCGAATAATGTTTCAAAGTATCCAACAGATTATCAAACATCAAAGATACGGAAATCAAGTGATATGGAAACCACACCAGAATGGGTGTCCTCGAAAACGGAAATGCACGATAACCGTCGACGCTCCGCGATCTCCTAGTCCAGCTCCTCTAGTGATGGGTGCTGTAGACCTGAAAAGATGTAGAGGTGAGCAACTCGTCCTCGCTAACCCAAATGGGGCCAAAGCCAACCAAGTCGGGGTTTAAAACCCATGAGAAAACATTTAGCTTATATATGTAGGTACTCGTAAGTATACGAAAAGAGCATGTGGAAATGTAAATGCAAGCCACGCACACAAAGCTCGGTAAAACATGTGACCACACATGAAAGAACTTTCTGGATCTGGGCGGCCGAAATCCCGGGTTTGTCTTCACTGCAAACCGGGGCCAACTAACTAAGCGCCCGAGTGCGCAGAGTAGCGAGAGCGTCCATTTCCAGCTAACGCCCAACAACAGCAAGCCGCACTTACGTCACGCTTTACTCTGTACGAGGCGAGCGTAAGCGGGATAAATAAATAAAATAAACAGGGCATAGCCCCTCCGGAGGTTCGCGGTCATCGACACTGCAGGAGTGCTAAATACTAGGTCCCGTCGCTCTCAGGCCACGAACCCGACCGGTATTTCAATACGATAAGTAGATACAATTTCCTTAAGTAGTTGAGAAAACACAAAGAAATTGAATCAAAATAATCTATTTCCCAGAGCCGAAGAAGCACCTGACAGCATCAAATAAGATCAGATCAGATATTATTAAGTTTATTCTTAAATTCGGCCTCCCTCCTCCTCCCTTCTTTACTGGATCCAACAATACTCCACCCACCAAAACCCAACAACTTGTGAAGCTATAGCCAAGGAAGGCTTAAACTACTCCAACTACATTGGAACAGAATGAGCAGCCTTCCAATTAATATTCAAACCCGATTATTACCAGTGTTTTTAAAGACGTTTCGGGGCGGCGCTGGGGCGCGCCTTAGGGCGGAGCGAGGGAGAAAAGCCCCGCCGGTTCTTTTGCCGGGACGCCGCTGGAAAGGCGACCGCCGGAGCGACGGGGCGCTGCAGAAGCGAGGCGAGACGAGGCGAGAACCCAGGAACCCAGAAAAACAGTAAAACAGTGAAATGAGAGATTCGAAATCGAGGCTCGAATCAGACATCAAGAGGAAAGGGAAGGAAGAGGAAGAGGAGAGGAGAAGGAATATACCAGTCACGCGCCGAACCGCCGCCTGGATCGCCGGATTCCGGCCGTTGACCGCCGAACGCAGTGGCGTCCGATCTCCCTGCACGGTGGTTGATTCCGGTTTCTGAGGGTTGGGTCAGGTAGAGGAGAAGGAGGGGAAGAAAGTGGTGGTAGAGCGCCGGCCAGTGGTGGCCGGATGGCGACTGTGGCGCGGCGAAGGACAGGGCGAAATCGCCCTCTGTTTCGGAGGAACCGATCGGGGAAAGTCTTCACCTCTTCCCTATTTATACAAAGATAAATGGCTGGGATCAAATCCCATAATGATCTAACGGTCTAGATTAAGTGGAGGTAAAAAGTAAAACTGAAATGGTTACTCTTTTTACCGAAATGGTAATTAAAATTACCAGAAACTTCAGAAATTCGTAGAAAATAAACAGAATGTCCGAAAAATAATCTGAAAATACCGGGAGACTCGTGTCAACACGTACTATGACATCGAGTCATTAAATCAGGTATTTGGAGAACTTTTAAAAACTCAAAAATGAACGTGGTCGTTCACTCGCGAAGTTACCGAATGCGACTTAAACCTCAGTAACTCGCCATTAAACACGGTTAAAATGTGCGGGGTCCTACAGAAGATCTTACTTTGCCTCCCCATACTAATGAATTGAACATTGATGATTGTGATGATATTCATGGTGTTAGTGGATATGATGCGGAAGATTGAAGTGTATCTTTTTAATTAAGTGTATCTTTCTAAACCCTAAACCCTAATTAGAACCTTGTTTTTAAACCTTGTGAAGTACTATTTGAGGATGAATTTATGGTTGTAATAACAATTAAATATTTTTTGTTATGTATTGAGATTATATGAATTTATTTATTATTTGTTGGAAAGGCGGTCACCCAGTCACCTCAAGGCTTTCGCCTCGCGGGACTTCCACAATTCACATTCGCTTTCGTTTTCGCCTTTGAAAACGTTGATTATTACCCCTAGCTAGCTACTTTCAAGAAGCAAATCTGCACCTAAAATTCCAGTGTCAAACTTATGTCATCTACCCAATTTTGACATCTGATTTAAACTCTGTTAACCCACGTCGTTAGCTTATAATAATAATACATTGTAACTAGGGATCAAGAGAAACCCATGTTCGACTCTACCTCTTCTTATCTTCTCTGCAAACTCTCCCCACAAAACCTAGAATTTTCTCTACTCCTCCAACGACATAGTATAGTATAGACTATCGGAAAAAACCCACAAAACCCTTATTGTTCTCCACTTCTCCAACTACCGTATTCTCATGCCCAACTCCTACAGACTTTAACTCTGTGCTTGGCATCTTTCTGGGTTTCTTGTTGGAATAAGATTTGATCAAATGAGTTCGATGGACTCTCTTGTATGGCGTTTATCCAAAACGAAGGGACTCATAATCCCAGAAGAATTCCATATTGAAGAAAATATATTCAAACCTGATAAGTAGATCTTTGATATTTTGGGTTGAGTTCTGATGAAAATTGCAAAGTCGGTGGCTTTTCAATTGAGCAAAGTGATCGTTGACATTTGGGGTTAAGATCTGATGGAAATTGCAAACATATAAAGAGTCGGTGGCTAGAAAGTCCTCTTCAAGTCCTTTTCCTTAAAGGAGGAGGAGGAGGGAGATTGGGGTTTTGATTTGTATAAATACGTGAAGTGGTGGCCAACCCAACCTCAGTTATGGGATCAGAAGCACAGATGAAGGTCGACGAGAGACAATATTTTACTTGTTTGGGCATATATCAAGCTTTTCGTCCCCTGCCCGACGACCATCCCCCCTCCGACGTCCATGGGCTTGACATGGTTCCGATCAAGTTTACTCTGACGAATGAGTGGTTTAGGGCTCCTGTAACAGAGACCGGTCGGCCATTGACTGTTTATCCAATTTCTGAAAGGCCTATCACGGTCGTGAGAAAGGAAGTCATTTGGGTTTCTCTGTCGAGCCTCAGGCTTTCATCTCTGAGACGTGAGCAGACAGAGACCTTGAGCGAGACTGTTTCCCTAATATTCAATCATATAGTAGAAGAAAGAGTTGTCGCTATTGTTGATTCCATTTTTAAGGTGATTGATAGTAAAAAGACAGTCCCCTTGAACCCTATTCTTGTGAATGGACGGAACACACGTTTGAGTGTGTACTGTTCGGGGGCTCTAACTGTTCCAGTGGATACCATTCGCCTCCCATTTGTTCCTCCTACTCCTGGATTTAATTCATCACCGCCGGTTTTCGATTCTCCGCTCAAATTGGAGAAGGTGATACTCAATAGTTTGGAAGCTGCAGGGAAAACATGTCTTATTTGCATCGAAGACTTGGAGGCCGGTGTACCGGTGGTACCGTTGGCTTGTTCCCACCTGTACCATGAAGGATGCATCGCTCGGTGGATCAGGAAAGGAACTTGTCCCATGTGTCGATCTCCATTCTTTAAGATGAAGTGCTCAAGGCTAGAGAGAGCTCGATCGCGATTGAAGATGGCCAGGGCTTCCCCTTATGCTACCTAGCTAGGCTTTCTGTTATAACTTTTACCGTTCTAATAAATGACTCTATCACTTGTTCTATTTTGACCTGATTCAGTTTATGTTCTATTTTCTGATTTTCCATGTGCCAAGGCGTATGTTTACTTTCAAAACTGTCCCAGCTATTGCTCTTCTAGATCAAAGTTGACTTAGGAATGTCTTATATTTGGTACCAATAGCGAACACTGAAGATTACCTTGTTCAAACATGTATTAAACCTTCGCTTCAATTTATTCTCTGGTAAACTACTGAAACCAGCACAGCCTTCAGAAGTAGCAGGCCATTGTTAAAAGCACGACTGTATGAAACTGAACCAACACAACTCACTCATAATATACAGGCAGCACAACATGCCACTAAGTTATAAACTTATTACACACCAGAACCAAATGCCAAGGCAGATATATACTTCAGTTGTAACATGAAACTCAGGACGACAATTGATTCCACATAACAGCAGCCGGTGATAGATACCAGAGGATATGTAGATAATACATATAGCTTCTCACTCATCCAGCAACTTTCCGAGAATACGCTCGTCCAGGTTGGATCTCTTGAACGGGCCTGAGATACAGGTTTCCTGTCTCGCCAATCCATTGGGCTCCAGCTTTCATGGGAGGTGGGCGCAGAGGTTGCCCCACAGATTGCCAGCGGGAACCAATTGACATGTTGGATAGCTTCTCAGATGCATCTGAGACTCCACGTGCAACCCTTCCCTTGTTCACAGAGGCTGCTAACAAACAATGTTCAAAGTTATTTAGAATGGCTAACTGGCTACATGAATGTCACAAAAATTCAACATAACGAATCGACTTACTGGGACTGCTCTTTCCTGGGGGACGATATTTTTGTTGATTGGTAGAGCTCTTCAAGTATTTATCATTCTTTTTAGCATCCTATCAAGTTTAAAAGGAACCATCAGTAGCAACAAAAGCATATACAAGACTACCATGACTGACATGATCAATATCACAAAATGCATTTCTCACCTGGTTAGCCATATCCAGCTTGCGGTGCACACCTGCAAGAATTAATTAAAACATTTCATACGCAAGAATTAATTAAAACATTGCAAGTTCAACAGGCAAAATGATGAAAAATCCACAGTAATTTACTTCAAATTACATCTACATTTTTATAAAACACAATCATAAGAAGTTCCCATCTAATTGTCACCATCAATGCAAAACTGTTTTCTGAACCAACAGTGGTAGCTACTAAAATCTAGGGGTCCAACCACCTACTCGTTGACTGTTTCAAATAAAAATGAAATGATAATATAATATAATTTTCATACAACTAAGACATAATATATCGCTCTCCCATTATTATAAGTCCATACTAAAACCTAGGGATCACACTGCCAAGTGGTGAATTCCATCAATGGTAAGCAATACCTTCATACATACAGATTTCACCACAATCAACCAAAGTTGTAATATACAGATTTCAAACATACAGAATTTTGCCAGACTTTCCCATAACTACAGTACCTTGGCAAAAAACAAGTGAAGACTCGAAATAGTATTCGACAACAAAACAATTCGATCAAAATTCATGAAATTGTTCAGGTGATTATAATTCAAAATCACCTGTGCCTATAGAAGCATGCAACTTTTGAGACGGAAAACTACTAGTGAGCTTTGAATTGGATATAGTCCCAGAGACCTTTCTAGCAGATTGCTGCTCCATTGCTCCCCTTGTTCCAGCTGTTTGAAATACCAAAATTTAAATCCAAATTAAGTTAAGTATATAATGGAACTGCCAGCCAATTAAAACAGTGTTTATCAGATTAGACGACAAACCAAATGGTGGTATCCTAGCAGTCGTTTTGGGACGAAGGGATGGTGGAACATAATAGCAACTCTGCCACAAGAAAGGAAGTGCACCTCAGAGTAGGATAACACTTACAAATTAATAAATTCATCATTCTCAATGTTCCAAATCCGTACCTGAAAGAAAGGATGCTGGAGGGCCTCTGCAGCTGCTGGCCTCTTGGAAGGGTCCCAAGAACAGAGTGACTGTATTTAGAAGATATAGCACAAGGGAAGGCAAGTTTCAAGTCAGACGGCTACTCGCAAATATAAATATTAAATAGTATTCTCTGCTACCAAAATTTAACCCATGTACAAATCAAATACAAACATAGGACTTACTCTAATGAGGCTAATTGCATGATCACTAGCAGATGGAATCAGAGAAGAAAGATGAACACCAGCAAACTGCATTGAACACGGTGCAAAAAATCCAATTTCGGGACATGTGAATATCAGATGGAAAAAAACCTTGTAAAACTAATTCTCATTGAGAAAGAGAAAGACGAAGCCCATTAATTAAAAGAATGATGAATGACCTGTGGAAATTGGTAGTTGATGCCCCTTGCAAGACGAAGCCCATCAGCCCATGTATCCTTGTTTGGAGTGCCAATAACACTGCAAATCTTGTGCATCTCATCTGCTTCACTGCAAGAATGATGGAAAGTGTGAACATCCAAACTGAATAAACTGATACAACTGGGCAATTCTAGCATGCATGCCAAAAAGGTTATATCCTACAACAAATGCGATCAACAGGGGCCAACTTGATAGTTAATATGTAAGGAACAGATACCTAACACCAGGAAAGAGAGGGCGAAGACTAAACAACTCAGCCATGATTGCACCCATTGCCCACATATCTGATAGTCAAGTAGAAGTTAATTAGGGAATCCACACATATATATAAACTTGCTCCAAATCAAACACTCACCAACTTTAGAGCTATACAGGTATGACTGAAGCAGCACTTCAGGAGCTCGGTACCTAAATGTCGCCATTAAGAGTCACCATATAATTGAATCAGTACGTGTTCACAGAGAATAGTTGTAATGCTAGACTACACATCAAAGTATAAAACACTGACCAGCGTGTTGACACGTATTCAGTATAAGGTGGTTGGGATTCAATTTCCCGTGCAAGACCAAAGTCCGCTATTTTGATCAACTCTATGGTAACCAACAAGTTCTCTGCAAAGACAGCGAGGCAGTATGATGTTAAAAAAGGGACGTTATCCAGGAGTTAAAACGGACAGCTTGAAGAGAAGAACAGAATGAGGAAATTTCCTCTAAAGATCACCCAAATAAGTAAAAGATAGAACCTGAGTAACACAGTTTTGTAAGATCAAAGAGATGGGTATGGCAATTAAACACATCACTTAATTGTCCTATCTCATGTGACTCTCAAGTGTCAACCAAGATTGGGTATGTCAATCCATTTTTCAAATAAATTATGTCACATCTCCAGACTCGAGTGACACTAAAATTCATTTTTAAATTAATTATGTCACATAACCTGTTCTCTACAGACACTATCAGATAAATATGCCAACACATTTTTATTACAAGTTTCTTTAACAGAAAATGGGTGAGTATATGCATACAGCTTCAAAAAAGCAAAAAAAAAAAGATATAACAGAGAGAGAGAAGGAGAAGAAATCATTTACCTCTAGACAGTGACCACAGCACGCAAGACAGTCTGCCAATCCTTGAAAGATCATACAGTACTTTTGAAAAGTCAAAGCATCTGCATTTTCATCCATAGCACCAGCATCCATCTCATGTTCATAACTGGTACAGATTTGACCGGTATTTTAGGACCTTCAATTGAGCAAAGGCCAATAAGCTGTTCAGGGTTTGAGACAAGAATGGCAATATATAAACAGCAGGAATCAATAAAGCACATATCTAACTCTACAAGTTCAAGTCAAGGAGCTGAGTTGTGGACTGTGAGATCAGCTCCCATCAATACTACAGGACTGACATATACAAGCGGTAAAAGGAAAAGGTCACAGGTTACAATAAGAAAAAGAATAGTAGTGTTTAACATTTGAGGAATCCCAAAAGAAAAGGTATCACAAACACTCCATCAAACATATAGTGACAACAAATAGAAATGTAACTAGATCAATTTGTAATTAGTCCCATAACCTAAGAGAAGATATTATCCAAGAAAAGTCTCAGACAGATTAATCTGATTTTCAGAAGCTACAGTGGGAAGTATGGGGACAGCTTTCTCAACCAAAATGCCAGTCACAATGGGAAGCTGCAGTAATTTGAATAACATAGTTGGGTTGTTAGTTGCTAAACATTTTCTTTCAAACTGCCTTTTTGAGAAAAAAAGAAGAAAAAAAAGCAGTATCACCATCCACTATGGTGAAACATTGCTTCAGTACATGCAGAACACTGTAGATTAACAAATAAACAAATTCCCATAGTAAATTCCCCACACTATATCTATATAAATTTATGTAACAATAACAAATAAGGATAGTTACATCCAAAAAGCTGCAGTAGTCTAGAAGAGTCCAAAATGTAACTATATAGTTATGTTTCTGATATGTTGTTTGACTGCATGATGTAATGCTTTGAAATTTACTAGGAGGACGAAATTTTTGTCCACCCACTACGGGAATCCATTGTTTCAGTATATGCAAGTAAGCAAATTGCATCAGGTTCCATGGTAAATTTTGCACAAGATATCAATTGTTATGCCTCCTTGCAAATAATTAAGCAAAGAACAAAATGAAAGAGCAAAAAAGAAGGTTGGATTAGAGGAAAGAAGAGCAGATGTAGAACATACAATTTAGTAGCAAATACAGAAGTTGCACGGCTTGTTGTCACACCTCAAAACCAGCTTCCTTTGCAAGGAATTTTGTGATGATTTCAAACACCAGTGTCTGGCCAAACCTGTCTCCAATGGAACTTCATTTAGACAATTAGTGTACCAGATAGGATATTTTGATAGAAAGAGGATAATTATTCTTACTTTTCCATCTCCACAAAGACATTACTTTTCATTACAATGACATTCATAACGGAGACTGCTTGTAGCCGCAGTGTTCTGTATAACTTGTGACAATTTGTATGATCAACTCAGAAAGGAAATTCCAATCTATGCATGAAACCAAATTCCAATCTATGCATGGAACCAAATTTGCAGCACCATTATTCCAATCTCAACTCTTGCTTTCAGTTTCAGCATAATAATTCAATACAAATGGAAGAGAGTCCACATAAGATATCTGATTCCTTCTAACGAGTCCCTCCGTGATGACATTATCCCTGAGTAGAGTGCATTGGAAAGATCAAATCAAAGTTCATAAGCATGTGGAAAAAAAGGAAACGAACAAACAACAACAAATGACAAGATCATCGTGACATCCCACACCAAACAGATATATTTCAGAAAATGAAAATATATTTTAGTAGAATTAAAAAAAGGCATATATCCCGTATATTTGTTTGTCCTATCACAATAAATCCAAATAACCAGGGCCCAATAGCGTTCATGCTCTGTATGATAAATCAACGAGCTTATCCACCCACCATCACATAACGATTGAGCCACTATTAGTAAATAATAAATAATAGTCCAACAGAGAATCATTTGAAAACCACAAAGACACGGTCAAAGCAATGAATCATCAATAACATATACAAGCGATACATTTCTAGCTCCAGCCTAATCATAACGAGAAGAGGTTTATATGAAGCAGAGTACATAATTTTTTATTGTAATTGGGTTTCTTTCTCCTTTTTTTCGTTTCTATTCTTCTTTCTATGTCTTAAAAGAGGGCTTACCAAATAAAGGATTTCTATTCTTCTTCCCTAGAACCGTCTTTGATTCTGCACTCTCTCCCTAAAGTTCACAAACCCAAGAGAAAAGGACAATTAAATAACAGAAATGATCACAATTACATGTAATAAAGTAAAACCCAAAAGAACAATCCTGCATTTCCTAACTAATAAAAAAAATCAGTTAACTACAGCAAGCTTGACACTAAAACACTTGCACATTTCATGTAAACCAGCAGACATAAACCAGTAGAAGCCCTAACCGCCCGGTTTTGCGATCCTTCTCACACTTCCAAAGGTGCCCGAAGCACAAGGAGGCGCCGCCCAAGAAGAAGCAGCCATCTGCGAAATCAACAAACAATACATATTACTCAATCATTTCCACAAATCCATAATAGGAGAGAGGAGTAGAAACGCATCCCTAACTTGGGATCTCCGAGGCGTTCTTGTTTTGAATCGAAGATGACTGGCTCACGAGTCTCATGTGGTGTTTTTGGGGCTTTACACGCTTGGGATTTTCTCTCACACGCTTGGGATTTTCTCTCAAAGGCTTTACACGTGTCAACTACAATTCTTCGGATTTTCTCTCAAATTTTCACCGCCTGTAAATACACACTGACTCGCTGTCAATTCTCACTGAGACTCAAACCTTCTTCTTCTTCTTCTTCAGTCCTCCGCTCGCGTTTCTCAAAAGCAGCTGAGACAAAGCTTCGGTTCTTCAAGCTCACATTGTCTGAGACAAAGCTTCGGTTCTTCAAGCTCACATTGTCTCCGATTCCCCTCATTTTTTCAATTTCGGAAATCCCTAATTTTCCGGTCCACTTAGCTTCAACGAGGCAAGTAATTGAGCATCGCGCTCTTTCCGTTTCATGTTATAATTGCCTAAATCTACGCCTGATTTGATTGTGCTTCGATTAGTGTTGATGATGTAAAGCTTTTGATGCATCCATTGGTTACCAAGAAAATGCGAAGGATACTTGATAATTCTTATGTTTGCCTCAACACAATTTGAGTCCTCTGAACGTGTTTGCTCAAGTGTTTAACCATAGTAGTAATAAAAAATAAAAAATAAAAATAAAAGAATAACCATAACCACCCTGTCAACAGAAATTGAGTCCTCTGAAGGTGTTTAACCATAGTAGTAACTAACCATCCTGTCACCAACTCTTAACTGTATGAAGAATATAGTTGGATAAGCTCATATGATTACATTGCTAGCATTATAAAAATACAAAGTTTGATCTATTGTTTTCGTTTTCGTTTTATGAATCTATTTTGGAAAGATTGTTTTGTAAATCTCTCACTGAACAGGACCTTAGTATTCTACAATAAGATTTAAGTGATTTCTCTAATACAAATGCTATTAGAGAAATCACTTAAAAGAAAATTTTCATGTAAATACATATCACATCAAGTTTACATGCTCCTTCATTAGATTCCCAGTATTCTGGTGTGTCAAAACTAACAATTACCTTTATTTTGAGATAATTTATACCACATTGGATTACACCTCCCATACTGGTGGTGAACGTCTCATGTTACACCTTCACCTGAGAAAATGCCTGAAAGAGAAGGATAATTGATACTAGATTCTTATGTTTGGCCTTTAACAGAATTTGAGTCCTCTGAATGTAAGATTGTGATGATTTCAGATCATTTATGTTTATGTGTGATGCATCTGTAGTTCAACCAAAACATAATAATGAATTTAGGTTGGGGGAGAAATCACATTAACAACTGAAACGAAACAAATATTTATATTAGGTTGGAGGAGACTTTCACACTTACAATATGCTGTTGTAACGTTTCAGGATTTCTACTCTCAAACAAGCATGAACCAGCCCCTTGCACATCAAGTGACCCAAGCTACACTAGAGTCAGCTACATGGATGGCCCGGTACTTTTGTTCCATGGCTGCTGTTCCTGGAAACAAAGGAAAGGTCAGAATATTCCAAAGAGAGCTGACAAAAACAATCCAAGCTGAGGGAGAAAACTTCATGAATGCTTACTTCAATGATGTTTCAAGAAGCATCTTGGAAAGACTTCCACCCCCAGTAAACAAGAAGCTGGTGAGGTATTTTTTCGTGGGCAAGGAAGATTGGCTGAAGCCTTCATCAGATGAAGACTTTTTGAGGGAACAGACTCTAGGAGGAGAAGTAAGGAGATTCATCAGCATGATGCTGATACAGATCTCCAACCTTCAAGATTTCTTGGATGAAGGGGATGAGCCAAACAAGATCATTATACTGAATGAGATCCTGGAGCTAGAAATCCAGATCAGAAACATTGTTCAAAGTCGTGAACAAGAGCAAAATGTGGAGAACAATGTCCCCCAAGAGGTTCTTCAGTCAATTCGAATCATTGAGGAACCACTACTCCAGCTACTAAATCAGTAGATATGGTCACAACTGTGTAAGTAAAGACTTTTAAGCGTAATGTCAAAACAGTAGATATGAGACAAAACTGTGGGTAGGTATCAGCCAATATGGTGGTCCTTTTGTGGTTTATAGAGTTTTGACTGCTCTGGTCACAACTGTCTAAGTACAGACTTTTAAGTGTAATGTCAAAACAGCAGATATGAGACAAAACTGTGGGTAGGTATCAGCCAATATGGTGATCCTTTTGTGGTTTATAGAGTTTTGACTGCTCTCATCATCATACCAGGAAAGAAGACGGGTGAAAGATCATTTGTGACATCTGTACTTGACGCTATATAATATCATGTGTATTAGCTGGACATGTACAACATTAGCCTATATGGTATGGTCCTTTTGTGGTTCATCTATAACTAGGCAGATGCACACAGTTCTTGACCAATTATAGCAAGGGGTTGAAAGGCAATATGAATTGATATTCAAGACTCTTCCAAACCCCATAAAAGTTTTACTAATAGCCTGTGTTTCCCAAAACTCCACAACCCAGGTATCAGAGCATGCCAACAAGAGGGAAAGCAAAATCAAACTCATTTCATCCTGAAAATCAGTACAGCTCTAGATGTACTTCTTTACTACAACTATTTCCTACAGTGTAAATACAGCATAGTGGCCATCATAATGAAAAGGAATGAGATACAATTCTTGCCTCCAATACAATATGCTTATTACACCCGCAAAAAGAAGAGTAGACATGAAACATAGAGCTTTAGTCTCTACTGTTTTAAGCAGAATGTCAAAACATTAAATGTGAGGCACATTTTTCTGTTCCTGTTTTAATTATGCTAGAATGACACCCTAATTCACAGCCGGCAAACGAAGTTGGTTTTCCACTTTTCTTAATGGATTCTTTTATTAGAAAAGAAATGTTATTATATATATATAGTACAAAATGAAGAAACATACACTTCCTATCTTTGACTTTGATATTGCTTCAAGAGTTGCCGACTCTGCCTCCAGCACACAATGTACGAGAGGAACTCTGACTTTTAATTCTCCAGAGGCAATAGAAACTTAATAAAAAATTATATGTGAAAAGCAATTATGAGTAGCTTTAGCTATAAATCTTCACCTAAGAAACTAACAAAATACAATCTTACTGTCTTCCCTAGTTTCAATAATTATTATTCTAAAACCTAGGCCAAAGTTTAAGAATTTTAAGAGAGTTGACATGTCAAAAAGAGTGTGTTAGCTTAATATAGTTTGTTGGCACATGCCCCTACAGCTTAATCCATTACAATACTTTGAAAATTTTAGAAAAACTAGGACTGCGCCTCAAGAAATAACTACCTTCTAATAGAAACCGTCAACCAACAGATAACACTTTCGTGGACAAGCACTAGTTGCACAGCACCCCATACAAATGAAGTAACTAAACCCCTTTATTTCTTTGTGCAAGAGAAATGCAAACCAAAGGGATCTGCCTTCTACTTCCAGTTTAAGACTCGCGGACATATCTCAGTTCTTGAACATTCATATTATGACAAATGTAGACCCATCATTCTTCCCATCTTACACATCTGTTTATTATGAACCTTTATACCCCATTGCATGTTTCGTTGGAAAATAAATTCTGAGAGAGAAGGCATGGTGCAAAACAATGTCAACTTAACCTATGATACATACTATCAAGCATTTTCCTTCAATCGTTCAGTGAATTCTTAGTATTATCATGCATTTTTTATCAATCATTCAATGAAGTCTGAGTATGAAGTGCAGTTGCAGATTATAAATTTAACAGATAACTAAACCCTATCAAGTTCTAATACATGTAGTAAAGGGACAAGTGTGTATACGTAACATTCACCTCAGTCTCATGAGGCTTAAGCAGAAACAACACAAAATAACAGCGATGATAATCAGAAAATCTACAGGCTAAGGTAAAAAGAGAAGAAACATAACGAAATGCAAAAACACAAGTTCTTCACATTAGAGAGATAGCATCCTACCTTCAGAGTCAATGAGAACAATCACAGCCTCTTTGCCCAAACTTTTCCATGGAACCTATGAATAAAAAAAAATAACCATTGAAAAAAAACTGGATGTAGGATCAACAAGAATTAATTACCAAAGGGTGACCAAATTGAGGGAAAAAACAGCTACCCTTAACTTCCATGGAACTATAAAACCAACTTTTACAGTGACAGGAAGTTTTAGTGAATTTAGGCCCCAGTCTATGCCTTTAATTTTAAACCTTTGAGAAATAATTTCAGAAAAATGTGTGTGTGTGTGTGTGTGTGTGTGAGAAAGGAACTCTGAATGTTGATTCTCCACAGGCAATGGAAACTTAATAAAAATTAATATGTGAAATGCACCTATGAGTAGTTTTAGCTATAAAGCTCCACCTAAGGAACAGACAAGATTCAATCTTACTGTCTTCCCTAGTTTCAATAATTTTTATGCTAAAACCCAGGCCAAAGTTTGAGAATTTTAAGAGAGAGTGTTGACGTGTCTAAAAGAGTGTGATAGCTTGATATAGTTTGTTGGCTCATGCCACAACAGCTTAAACCTTTAGAGAACTATGACAATATTAGAAAACCTAGGACCACCTCAAGAAATAACCACCTTTTCGTGATTTCTTGACAAACAGAAACCCTCCACCATCAGATAACACTTTCGTGGACAAGCATTAGTTGGACAACACCCCATATAAACCCAGTAACTAAACCCCTTTATTTATTTGTGCAAGAAAAATGCAAACCAAAGGAATCTGCCTTCTATTTCCGGTATAAGACTCACGGACGTATCTCAGTTCTTAAACATTCATATTATGACAATTGTTGACGCATCATTCTTCCCATCTTACACATCTGTTTTTATACCCCATTGCATGTTTCGTTGGAAATTAAATTCTGAGAGAGAAGGCAAGACGCAAAACAATGTCAACTTAACCTAAGTTACATACATATCACCATGCATTTTTCTTCAATCATTCAGTGAAGTCTCAGTATCATCATGCATTTTTCTTCAATCATTCAAAGAAGTCTTATAATGAAAGTGTACTCAGCAGATCATAAATTTAACAGAATACTGAACCCTCTCAAGTTCTAATACATGTAGTAAAGGGACAAGCGTGTATGTGTAAAATTCACCTCAGTCTCTTGAGGTTTAGCTTCACATGGTTTGTCCCTGCCCTCCTATAAGCAGGATTAATAACAGTAATTAATGTGATATTAACAGCAATGATAATCGTAAAAACCTACAGGCTAAGAACAAAAGAGAAGAAATATACCAAAATGTAAAAACACAAGTTCTTCACATTAGAGAGAAAGCATCCTACCTTGAGAGTGCTGCCATCAGTAACAGGATGAGCAAGGATGAACACACGGTCAATGAGAACAATCACAGGTTCTTTGCCAAACTCTTCCATGGAACCCATGAATAAAAAAAATATACTGAATGTAGGATCAACAAGAATTAGTTACCAAATCCAATAAGTGAGCAAACTGATTGAGAAACATCCCCTGTTAATTTCAGAAACATATGAATATATATATTCATATGGGAAAACAAATAGATTATTCAAAAAAGAGAACCCATACAAATAATTTGTCTAAAGCATTGTATGTTTGTGTATGTTCGATACATGGAAGGTAGAGTGCTTATGAGTTCAGCAAGCAATATTGCAGCATGTATCAAACATAACGAATAGGAAGGATGAGGAGGTCCTAATACAGAGCTTTCCAGATACTTTTAAGGCTTCAACAGAAAGTCCTTTTGATATGTTCCCCTAAATGCCTTCTAAGAAACCGTACGGGGAATGTACTAGTTTCAAGTTCTAATGAAAATTTTTTGCCAACATTGCATCATATAAAATTCCTTAATGATAATATAACAAAAGCAAACGATGTCTGCTCTGGAAATCATTTGTCACAACTATACACATCATTTACACTTATTACCACATGTTTTAGACGACTATAAACTGGCTGTGCTAACACGCTACAGGGTTACATTTGAAAAAGCGAGAAGAAAATACATTTAAACCTATCCACACATGTTTTAGACAAAAGCAATTGTTAAAGTCAAGAACTTACCTAATACCAGTTGCACGGATGTTAAATTCACGATGCATGCACGAGAGATGGGACTGAGAGGCTCTTCCTGAATTGCAACATTAACTCTTCAGAGAGAAAAATCACAAACTTCAATAAAAAGGAAGGAAAAAATGTTGGGGGAACAAAGGGAACAGAAACACTAAGAATAATGGAAGAATGTTTAAAATCCTTAGAATCTTTAGAAGCGGATGCCCATATTGATGCCCTATCTCGAGAACTGAATGCACAATATGGAACAAAAAAGATGTGCACAGGGAAGGTCTATCAGTTTCTTCGGCACAGTCGGGGACATACTCGGAGGGGTACCACAATTTGATTTATGGATGACGTAGACATGAGAGTGGGTACATATAAATATGCAGTAAACACCATATGATCCATGTCTATGCTCAAAACTACGAATAGAATGATCAAGAGGCTCCCCAGCAAGGATGCAGTACTGAAACTAAAAGAAGATATAATTTGAACACGCCAAAAGTACTAAACCAATCTCTATGGATATAGCTCCCCAGCTGCTCAAAGCTAAAATTTGTCCATCTAGCCTAACCATTCCCAGAGCAGAAAGAAGAGATGAGGTAAAAGATACATCTTTACGGAGGTACAGATATTGAATTTCTAAAATTTCAATCTTTTGAGAGGAAACCAATCTCTACGGATATAGCACGCTCCCCAGCTGCTCAAAACTAAAATTTGTCCATCTAGCCTAACCATTCTCAAAGCAGAGAGAAAAGATGAGGTAAAAGATACATCTTTACCGAGGTTCAGATATCAAATCTCTACAGATCTAGCACACTCCCCAGCAGCTAAAAGCTAATTCTCAAGGCATAGAGCCTAAAAGATGAGGTAAAAGATACAATCTTTACTGAGTTTCAGATCTCGAATTTCTGGATTTTTGATAGTCTGACCAAATATCTACGGATCTAGAACACCCCAGCTGCTCAAAGCTAAATCTCAGAGCAGAGAGACCAAGGTTCAGGATCTGTAAGCAGACAAACTCAACAATCTAAATCACACAAACCCTACAGCTGCCCCGGTTCACTTCAGCTGTACAAGGCAAATTATCAAGTTCAAATCAAATTTGAGTTTTTTTAAGGGAATTAGAATCGCTTCTTACCTTGTCTTTTGCTGTCCCCCCGTCGTCTCCGTGTTTGTCGGCAACAACACAGTTCTGGGCAAGTCTTCGTTCGTCTGTGGTTTTCTTTTCTCGTCCCGGGTCGGAAACTGTCCCATGCCATAAAAAGTCCGTTATTCCTTTATGGGCCCGCCTTTTGGTTCTGAGTCGCGTTTTTCACCAAAATATATTTATATATATATATATATTTATATTTAAATAAGTGACGGGTATTTACTCATTTTCCTCGATATCTCAAACTTACCGTTAAGTAAAATTATGTTCTATTGATTTGGTAATTAATCGAACTGGCAAGAATATGTTGAAACTTACGGAGCGCTTCAGAATGACGAAACATAGGTTTCACAAAGCTGGCGGCGGGCGCTATGCTCACCACACCAGGATGTGGCTGGACGACGATGTGATCCAAACCATGATTATTTCTTCTTGGCGGAGTCGTCCTTCAAAAGGCGTAGATCGTGCTTTGGGGATTTCTAGTGCAGAGGTCCTTCCTGATTGTGTTTGTTGATGGCCGCCCTGCCTTGGAGAGGTTTTACTGGAGGTGGGTGACGGAGGAAAAGGCTGTTGCAGGTCATTCAGATCCTATGCATGGATCTGGCTAGAAATAGAGGACCTTGGTGTCTGGGCTGATTTATGGCGGCAACCCGACTAGCTTGGTGGCTAATGCAGCAACTAAGACGCCGCTAGTCTGCAGGGGTGGGAGGCGTGATTGAGATCTGGGAACCAGAGAAGGCAGAAGGGCCCTCTAGCTCAAGGGTGTCGGTGCTGCAGGCTACATCGGCTACATTGGGTTGTGGACCCGGTGGTGATAAGTGAATACCTGACAAGGGAAGCTCAAAGGAGGGCCCAGCACTGACGGTGGAAATCGGAGAAGCAGCTAGGGTTTCGAGTCCTAACATGACGGCGGCAACAACTGCATAAGCAAATTGTCTTGAAGTCGGGCAACAATCTGGGCTCGGGTGGGCCTCATCTGGTTGGGCCAAATGGGCTTGTCCTAATGGGCCTCGCAAGGAGGGTCCAAGTTGGTTTCTGGACAGGTTTTTAGGCCTGGGTCTGGGCCTTTTTCAATTTGATGTTTTTTGTTTCATTAGCATATTAATATACTTATTGTGTTGTCAATAGGCTCACAATAAGTGAGCATTGGTATTATCGAATGATAGGTCTATTCTATGTATCGATGTGGTCTATGATTACAAACTTCTTATCTTCCCTTTGTCAGTAGAAGATGGATATGTAATGGTCATATCTGGTTTGAGATATAATATCAACATGATATTCTTCAAAAAATGTTTTATTAACTTAGTGCCTATGATTTGCATTCATTTTATAACAAGTTATATGAGTCCGAAAGAAACAAAGATATTATAAGGTCGAGAACAAAACTTTTATAATTTATTTTTGGTTACAAAAATGATGGTCGGGTGAGTTACTACTCCGGGATAGAAGCAATTTCAGGTATGGCATTTCCTAATGGATGTGTTTCACAAGCTGTGGTTTGAACAAAGGACCTCATATTACTAAGAGAATCTTTGATGCCTTACTGCAAGATTTGCATTCTAAAGGGCTAGTTTGAAAGCCAACATAACTAGTTCTTTAAGAGAATTAAAAAAACAATAACAAATGAAAAACAAGCTTGATTCGATTTCTCTCAAACCATATGCACCGCAACAAATTATAACTAGCAAAGTACCAAAGAAATTTTGTAGAAGGGCTCAAGTCAATAAGTTAAGATGGATCGAAGTAATCGACCAATGACATACTTGGGTGAAAGACTTGTTAGAACTACAATGACAACCAATCACACAAGGAAACAATAACTAAGCAATCCTAAAAAAAGTGTCGAGTTGACTCGATTGCCTGAAGGCAAAAGAAACATCGAGAACTTAAGTGGACCCCGCTGTTTTGCAAAAAATCACCTATCAGAACCTTGTTATGAATAACTTTCCATGTCGTGTGGCTCTTATGAGGTTGAATTGCAGTGTGCCAAATACGTTTACCTTAACTAAGTTCTTGAACAGTATCAAACAGATAACAGTAAGCATATTTGGCTGATAACGTACCTAAATTCGTCCTTGACAAGATCAACCGATCATCCTCGTTGCCAAGAGATAACGATACTCGTAAAATACTTTGACCAATGTCAGGATGAGCCATAGAAAGACACTCTGGCAAGACCCAACTCCCATCATTGATAAAATCGGACACTGTCACCAAAGAAACTAAAATGTTGCATATGAATATTAAGGACGCTTGCATTCGGCTGGCCTACCAATTATCCAACCAAAATCTCACAGTGCCCATTACCAATTTGTCAACGCATATTATGAACAAGAGTGCGACTATTGATACCTCTAAAATTGCTCACTAGACCTCATTCTAGCGTGAATTATTAAATGACAAATACATCTTTCTACAAAATGACTATTAAGAACAATTGTAAGGGTCCTTTTTTATTTGAGTATGACTAGGCCAAAATTAACCCAGAGAATTAATCTTGTGTGTGATTCAAAGACAAAAGAAGCATGTAGTATGAGCCTGGTGTGGGAGCTAAAGAGTACTGCAATGAGAGAGAATTGGACTGGTTTTGAGGATTGGGGAATGAAGAACAAAGCTGGGTTTCTTAGAAAAATGGCTGAGTTTTAGAAGAAGAATTGGGAGGATGGCTAAGGCATAAGAGCTTGAGTATTTAGGGAGATTTGGAGTCTGTTGCTTGAAGGATGAAGACATGACTGTTTAGGGGCTTTCTGGACTGATTGCATAATGATCTATGCAGCTCCAAGCCCTTCCTTTTATAGGGCAAAATGGTGGGTTTTCTGGGATGAGTTTCAATGCTTTGGTTGTAAGGTGATAAGAATCCCCTCCTTGAGCATATAACTTCAGCCTTAAAATCTGGGATGAAGATGCATTGTGTAGAGCTGCTGGGAACAAGGAAAGAAAGTTTTTTGACTTCTAGGTAAAACTGTGGAGAAAGTTTTCTGACTGCTGGGTAAAGCTGCGGGGACAGTGAAGAAAGTCTTCTGACTATTGGGTAAAGCTGCTGGGTAAAAGTTGTTGGGAAGTGGTCTGATTTGATGTTTTGCCGATAAGGATGAGTAAAGAAAAAGGGATTGGGCTTTTGCTTAATAGTTTTGGGCTGAGAAGAAGAAAAAGGAGGTTTGGGCTTAGTCTTATAAAGGAATAAGATGTAATGGACTTTGAATTTGGAAATCTTCTTTTGGGTTTGTATCGTAATCCAATTCTCTTTTTCACCAATTTCGTCACCGATTTAAGTTGTTGAGCTTGGGTTCTGGGCCCAAGACCAGAACAATTTAACAATGTTAGACCGGTAAATAAGCGTTATGTACCTCTGTGACCGGTAGACGACCATGACCTCTAATGACCGGGTGATCGGTTCCTTTTCCGACACATGAGGAGGGTTTGCACTTTATGTTAACAAGTCCCCAAGTCCCCAGTCGATAAGGACTCTTGGGTGGAGAGTTTTATCAAGTTTATGTGCTGGAAGTATGAACCGTTCGAGAGTAAGGCATGGTCGTGAGTCCCCAAGTCCCCATGCGTGAGTTCATAGGGTGACTGAGGTGCTGTGATGGCAATCGGGTTCCGACAATAGGGCTCCCCATATGGAATAATAACGGTAAATAACACCAAGACTTTACCCGAATTACGTGATTTTTGAACCATATCTATATTTCACAATTCTGAACACATTATTTCACGATATTTTTAATAATTATGCTTCTATGTAGAGTTAGTTTTTAACGTTTTTTATTTATTGATTTTTTTTAATAAAATGACTTCGTTTTTTTTCTAAGTTGACTGTTGATTTCAGTTTAACGGTCCGGTTTGGTTTTTGAAAGGACAAAACCGGAGACGGGACCAAATAGATCCGGTTTGGTCTGATTTTTATCTTCCGGTTTGGTTTTTTCTCATGTGCGGTTTAAACGGTTTCGGTTCATTTTTTCGGTTTTCGGTCCCGAAAAGCCACCCCTAATAAGTGTTACAATCCACCCAATATAAAGTATTATGTCACTATGGATGTCACTTTGTTTGAAGATATGAGTTATTTCTCCTCATCTGATATTGTTCTTGAGGGAGAGCATTCATATTTTGAAGAGTTGTATCATGATGAGGAGGAGGAATCAAAAAGAGAAGTTAGACATGCAGGAGATACATCGATGGGTACATTTGAGAATATTACCCCATCAAATCCAAAAACTAAAACTGAAGTATTGATGCTTGCAGAAACAGAAGCAGTGGTTGATCCAGTGATTCATCTAGACTCAGAAACACCGGTTTCAAGTACTAAAATGCAATTGATGACCTAACTGCCCCTCTTGCCTTCGTCACTCCTACTCTTGACCCATAGCTTACTGGTACTGAAGATCACTCATTTGAGTATGTCCCCCCACTGGTACTAGTAGTAGTCATGAGTCTAATGGTGGTCAATATGTGTTACCAAATAGGTCTACTCGAGGTCAAGCACCCAAAAGATATGAACCCACTCTTCAAGCCAAATCAAAATACTCAGTAGCCAATTATATGTCTACTAACAGATTATTTAAGTTATATGCATCATATGTGAATCAAATATCTGATGTATCAGTACTTAACAAAGTGTCAGATACATTGGATGATCCAAAGTGGAGGAAAACAATGGAGGCATTACACAAGAATGATACATGAGAACTTATGCCTCCATCATATGACAAGATGGCTATAGGTTGTCGTTGGGTGTTTACTGTGAAACATAATGCAGATTGATTAATTAACCAGTACAAAGCACGTTTTGTTGCAAAAGGGTTTACTCAGACGTATGGTATAGACTATGATGAGGCTTTTACACCTGTTGCCAAAATAAACACCATACGGGTTCTGCTTTCCTTTGCTGCTAGTTTAAACTTGTTACTTTGATAATTTGATGTCAAAAATGTTTTTTTATGGAGAGTTGGCTGAGGAGGTGTACATAAGTCTACCACTTGGGTATGTAGATGCTTCTCCTGGTGAGTTTGTATGCAAATTGAGAAAGTCTTTATATGGTCTCAAACTGTCACATCGTGCTTAGTTTGTGAGATTTTCACAGTACATGCGAAATGTTGGTTACATACAAAGTAATTCAAACCACACATTGTTTCTCAAGCATCAACAAGGGAAGGTAACAACCTTAATTATTTATGTCGATGATATAGTAATCATTAGAAATGATACTGTTGAGATGTACAGATTGCAAAGACAATTAGACTCTGAGTTTGAAATGAAGGACATGGGTGATCTCAAGTACTTCTTAGGAATTGAAGTAGCTAGGGGGAGAGAAGGAACATACTTGTGTCAAATCTTGATTTATTGACAGAGACATGTATGTTGGAGTGCACACCTATTGACACACATATTGAGCATAACCATCATCTAGTAGAGTATTCATACCAGATAAACACGGACCGGACTTGCTATCAGATGTTAGTTGAGCAATTGATTTACTTAACTCATACTAGACCAAATATCGCATATGTAGTGAGTGTGGTGAGTCAGTTCATGCATAACCTATACGAGAGCCACATGAATGTTGTGAGAATCTTAAAGTACTTGAAGTCAGCTTGTGGGAGAGGAGTAATGTTTTCTAAACACAACAATATTTTTAATGTTTGTGGCTTTACAAATGTAGATTGAGCTAGAGATATTACACACAGGAGGTCTACATCAGGTTACTTTTCCTTTGTTGGAGGTAATTTGGTTAAATGGATGAGTAAGAAACAGAAGGTTCTGACACGGTCTAGTGCTGAGGCCGAGTCTAGTGTTGAGGCCGAGTATAAAGGTATGGCTCATGGAGAATGTGAGTTGTTGTGGGTGAGAAATCTGTTACGTGATTTGGGTATCAAACACAAAAGTGCTATGCAGCTGTATTGTGACAATAAGACAACAATTGATATATCACAGAACCCAATGCAACATGATCGTACCAAGCATGTGGAGGTTGATCGTCACTTTATAAAAGAGAAGCTAGATGCCAATAAGCTTCATTTTTGTTCATGCTGAAGAGCAGCTTGCAGATATACTCATCAAAGGAGTGTCCAGAAATACATTTTATGACTCACTAAGCAAGTTGGACATGATTGATGTGTATGCGCCAACTTGAGAGGGAGTGTCAGCGTGGGTCATATTAGGAATATAATATTGTAATTATATAATAGATTTATATTTACCAATTGTATTCATTGTAATCTCTTATATAAACCTTTATTGTGAGATGAATTATATATCAGCAAATTCATTCTCCAATCTCGTACCTCCACTGTGAGATGAATTATATATTAGCAAATTCATTCTCTAATCTTGTTATATTTGAGTTCATAATATCATACCTTGTAGGCAAGAATAGTTTCGGTTCCCGTCCAACTGATCTTTTCAAGTGCATGTTTAGTTACAGAATTACCTTGTAGGTTTGTACATACACAGTCAATATGATCTAAGGTCCCATCATCTTTACTCGTTTATGATCAATCGAAGAATTTAGGTGGTGTATTAATTTTCACAATGCATATGAATCTTGGCATGTGAGTTTAAAGTTTATGACATCGATTAATAATTGTATCAATTTTTCAGGGTTTATTTTCATTTATATCAATTAAACAAAAAAAGATAGAAAGTCCTCTTCAAATCCTTTTCCTTAAAGGAGGAGGAGGAGGGAGATTGGGGTTTTGATTTGTATAAATACGTGAAGTGGTGGCCAACCCAACCTCAGTTATGGGATCAGAAGCACAGATGAAGGTCGACGAGAGACAATATTTTACTTGTTTGGGCATATATCAAGCTTTTCGTCCCCTGCCCGACGACCATCCCCCCTCCGACGTCCATGGGCTTGACATGGTTCCGATCAAGTTTACTCTGACGAATGAGTGGTTTAGGGCTCCTGTAACAGAGACTGGTCGGCCATTGACTGTTTATCCAATTTCTGAAAGGCCTATCACGGTCGTGAGAAAGGAAGTCATTTGGGTTTCTCTGTCGAGCCTCAGGCTTTCATCTCTGAGACGTGAGCAGACAGAGACCTTGAGCGAGACTGTTTCCCTAATATTCAATCATATAGTAGAAGAAAGAGTTGTCGCTATTGTTGATTCCATTTTTAAGGTGATTGATAGTAAAAAGACAGTCCCCTTGAACCCTATTCTTGTGAATGGACGGAACACACGTTTGAGTGTGTACTGTTCGGGGGCTCTAACTGTTCCAGTGGATACCATTCGCCTCCCATTTGTTCCTCCTACTCCTGGATTTAATTCATCACCGCCGGTTTTCGATTCTCCGCTCAAATTGGAGAAGGTGATACTCAATAGTTTGGAAGCTGCAGGGAAAACATGTCCTATTTGCATCGAAGACTTGGAGGCCGGTGTACCGGTGGTACCGTTGGCTTGTTCCCACCTGTACCATGAAGGATGCATCGCTCGGTGGATCAGGAAAGGAACTTGTCCCATGTGTCGATCTCCATTCTTTAAGATGAAGTGCTCAAGGCTAGAGAGAGCTCGATCGCGATTGAAGATGGCCAGGGCTTCCCCTTATGCTACCTAGCTAGGCTTTCTGTTATAACTTTTACCGTTCTAATAAATGACTCTATCACTTGTTCTATTTTGACCTGATTCAGTTTATGTTCTATTTTCTGATTTTCCATGTGCCAAGGCGTATGTTTACTTTCAAAACTGTCCCAGCTATTGCTCTTCTAGATCAAAGTTGACTTAGGAATGTCTTATATTTGGTACCAATAGCGAACACTGAAGATTACCTTGTTCAAACATGTATTAAACCTTCGCTTCAATTTATTCTCCGGTAAACTACTGAAACCAGCACAGCCTTCAGAAGTAGCAGGCCATTGTTAAAAGCACGACTGTATGAAACTGAACCAACACAACTCACTCATAATATACAGGCAGCACAACATGCCACTACGTTATAAACTTATTACACACCAGAACCAAATGCCAAGGCAGATATATACTTCAGTTGTAACATGAAACTCAGGACGACAATTGATTCCACATAACAGCAGCCGGTGATAGATACCAGAGGATATGTAGATAATACATATAGCTTGTCACTCATCCAGCAACTTTCCGAGAATACGCTCGTCCAGGTTGGATCTCTTGAACGGGCCTGAGATACAGGTTTCCTGTCTCGCCAATCCATTGGGCTCCAGCTTTCATGGGAGGTGGGCGCAGAGGTTGCCCCACAGATTGCCTGCGGGAACCAATTGACATGTTGGATAGCTTCTCAGATGCATCTGAGACTCCACGTGCAACCCTTCCCTTGTTCACAGAGGCTGCTAACAAACAATGTTCAAAGTTATTTAGAATGGCTAACTGGCTACATGAATGTCACAAAAATTCAACATAACGAATCGACTTACTGGGACTGCTCTTTCCTGGGGGACGATATTTTTGTTGATTGGTAGAGCTCTTCAAGTATTTATCATTCTTTTTAGCATCCTATCAAGTTTAAAAGGAACCATCAGTAGGAACAAAAGCATATATAAGACTACCATGACTGACATGATCAATATCACAAAATGCATTTCTCACCTGGTTAGCCATATCCAGCTTGCGGTGCACACCTGCAAGAATTAATTAAAACATTTCATACGCAAGAATTAATTAAAACATTGCAAGTTCAACAGGCAAAATGATGAAAAATCCACAGTAATTTACTTCAAATTACATCTACATTTTTATAAAACACAATCATAAGAAGTTCCCATCTAATTGTCACCATCAATGCAAAACTGTTTTCTGAACCAACAGTGGTAGCTACTAAAATCTAGGGGTCCAACCACCTACTCGTTGACTGTTTCAAATAAAAATGAAATGATAATATAATATAATTTTCATACAACTAAGACATAATATATCGCTCTCCCATTATTATAAGTCCATACTAAAACCTAGGGATCACACTGCCAAGTGGTGAATTCCATCAATGGTAAGCAATACCTTCATACATACAGATTTCACCACAATCAACCAAAGTTGTAATATACAGATTTCAAACATACAGAATTTTGCCAGACTTTCCCATAACTACAGTAACTTGGCAAAAAACAAGTGATGACTCGAAATAGTATTCGACAACAAAACAATTCGATAAAAATTCATGAAATTGTTCAAGTGATTATAATTCAAAATCACCTGTGCCTATAGAAGCATGCAACTTTTGAGACGGAAAACTACTAGTGAGCTTTGAATTGGATATAGTCCCAGAGACCTTTCTAGCAAATTGCTGCTCCATTGCTCCCCTTGTTCCAGCTGTTTGAAATACCAAAATTTAAATCCAAATTAAGTTAAGTATATAATGGAACTGCCAGCCAATTAAAACAGTGTTTATCAGATTAGAAGACAAACCAAATGGTGGTGTCCTAGCAGTCGTTTTGGGACGAAGGGATGGTGGAACATAATAGCAACTCTGTCACAAGAAAGGAAGTGAACCTCAGAGTAGGATAACATTTATAAATTAATAAATTCATCATTCTCAATGTTCCAAATCCGTACCTGAAAGAAAGGATGCTGGAGGGCCTCTGCAGCTGTTGGCCTCTTGGAAGGGTCCCAAGAACAAAGTGACTGTATTTAGAAGATATAGCACAAGGGAAGGGAAGTTTCAAGTAAGACGGCTACTCGCAAATATAAATATTAAATAGTATTCTCCACTACCAATATTTAACCCATGTACAAATCAAATACAAAAATAGGACTTACTCTAATGAGGCTAATTGCATGATCACTAGCAGATGGAATCAGAGAAGAAAGATGAACACCAGCAAACTGCATTGAACACGGTGCAAAAAAATCCAATTTCAGGACATGTGAATATCAGATGGAAAATAACCTTGTAAAACTAATTCTCATTGAGAAAGAGAAAGACGAAGCCCATTAATTAAAAGAATGATGAATGACCTGTGGAAATTGGTAGTTGATGTCCCTTGCAAGACGAAGCCCATCAGCCCATGTATCCTTGTTTGGAGTGCCAATAACACTGCAAATCTTGTGCATCTCATCTGCTTCACTGCAAGAATGATGGAAAGTGTGAACATCCAAACTGAATAAACTGATACAACTGGGCAATTCTAGCATGCATGCCAAAAAGGTTATATCCTAACAACAAATGCGATCAACAGGGGCCAACTTGATAGTTAATATGTAAGGAACAGATACCTAACACCCGGAAAGAGAGGGCGAAGACTAAACAACTCAGCCATGATTGCACCCATTGCCCACATATCTGATAGTCAAGTAGAAGTTAATTAGGGAATCCACACATATATATATATATATACATATATATATATACATATATATATACATATATATATATATATAAACTTGCTCCAAATCAAACACTCACCAACTTTAGAGCTATACAGGTATGACTGAAGCAGCACTTCAGGAGCTCGGTACCTAAATGTCGCCATTAAGAGTCACCATATAATTAAATCAGTACGTGTTCACAGAGAATAGTTGTAATGCTAGACTACACATCAAAGTATAAAACACTGACCAGCGTGTTGACACGTATTCAGTATAAGGTGGTTGGGATTCAATTTCCCGTGCAAGACCAAAGTCAGCTATTTTGATCAACTCTTTGGTAACCAACAAGTTCTCTGCAAAGACAGCGAGGCAGTATGATGTTAAAAAAGGGACGTTATCCAGGAGTTAAAACGGACAGCATGAAGAGAAGAACAGAATGAGGAAATTTCCTCTAAAGATCACCCAAATAAGTATGCAATTCCCAACTGAGAGAACACAATAGTGTAGTAATATGAGAACCGTAAAAGCAAGTATCAGACCATTAATACAACTAGAGATTATTTTCAAACTTCTTCAAGCCCCAAGAGATAGAACTAAAATCAATTGCTAGGTGGTGGTGATGGTGATATTTACACTTGTTATTCATACCCCTGTTGTGTCTCAATGACAGTGAGTGTCCAAAGGAGAAAAAGGAGTGCAAATATCACCTTCCTTGTCAGAAAGTATATAAATACACAGCAGGAGGGCAAAACAAAGAAAATACAACATCTGTACACTACAGGTAAAGAATATAAAAAAAGCACTTTCCTTGCCATGCTTTTCTTTTTCAAATTGAAGGATCCGCAATTAAAGAAAAAAAACCCCAAAATCAATTCACATTCTGATTCTAAAACTACAACAGTTTGTAGTCATGTGAGATTCTCCCATGACAAGTCTTTCCTATAATTGCCTTACAATGCAATATTTACCTGGCTTAAGGTCACGATGAAAATATCCACGCTGATGCATATAAGCAAGGCCTTGAAAAACTTGAAAACACCAATTTCTGAGTTGAGCTTCAGGGAAAAGCTTTTCCTTATCTTTCATTAGCTGGTACAGATTAAACTCCTGCAATAAGATAGATGGCATTATAGCAATGACACTCTTCAATAACGACAATAGAAAGTTCTGAGATACCTATGGCACTCATGGATAACATCACTATAATATAAAATAGCAAGTTCTGACACATTGCTCACCATATATTCAAACACAAAGTACAAGATGTCATGTTCTCTGATTACTTCCTTGAGCTTCACAATATTTGGATGACTCATTCTACGCAATGACTGCAGAGGAACATATGATAAGATTTATGAAATAAAACAAATAGTGCTTATTAAAATGGATGTAATAGGTCAAAATACCTTAACTTCCCGAAGACTTATGCACTCCTCCCACGAATAATATCTTTTCTTCATTTTTTTGATTGCAACCTGTACAATGTTCAATTGATTCTGAGTAGAATAAAAAAATGAAGCATGGGATACATTATAAGGACCATGAAAACAGACTTACAACTTCACCAGTCTGCTTATTAATAGCACGCCACACAGTCCCAAATGTTCCATCACCAACTTCCTTTATTAACTTGTACCTATCAAAGAAAAAATTATTTTAGTAGGACCACTAAAAGACAAAAATCAAAGTTAAACAATAAGGAAACTTACCTCTCCATTTTTTCAGAGGAACAAAAAGCAGCTCTTTCTTTATTCAGTGAAAGCATAAAGACTCGCAAAAGATAAATAGCATTTATCTTCAGAAGATGATCCTTAAAAAACACTGTAAGATATAAACAACTGCCCTGCCGGTCCAGCTCAATCCAACATTAATCTGAGGAGATATGCAAGAGCACAAAACCAGAAATCTTATGGTGGATGGGCTGCACAGCCTTATTCATTACTAACTCCGCTGCTTCAAGACTACAGAATGGCATGGATGGCAAGAAAGGACAAGTCCAACAGGACATATTGATACTGATTTAAAACCAGAACATAGTGATTGGTACCACCAACAAGAACGACTCCAAGCTCAAGACAGGTCACCTAACTTTCATAAACTTAACTAATAGCTTCTCATCTATACTAAGTAAATATCAGTGTGGAATCAATATCTTGCTTCTCACAGTACCCATAAAGAGTAACAAGAAAATAATAGCTATGTAATAAAGAGTCTGCACAGGCTTTGTTTGACGTAACTGATGTATCTAATATTAACTATGTAGAGATCTTCAGTCACAGATCAGCAGACTTCACCCCCCTGAAGAAGTTTTCCCAGAAAATTCAAGTGGATGTTGTATCAGCAATGCAGTATGCACTAGAGATCCAACACCGAACTTAGAAGTAGCTAGCATCACGTCTCTTGTACTGATCATTTAAGCAGAACTGACCACTAAGTGCAATTAACAAAGGAAACCAGGAGAAAATCTCCAAGGACAAGAAATCTCCAGTCAAGCACTTCCTGGAAAGAAAAGACTCGGTACTGGTGGTAGTTTGACAGAAGGCGTACTTGCTCCATATCTTAGGAAATATATCACAGCTGTTTAGTTCCAAGCCCGGCACACCCTGAGATCAAAATTTGCAAGCAAATGCACATGAGAGACAGGTCACGCAGACAAAATATGTAGGAAGGGTTGCTAAATTTCCTAATCATTTTGAAGTGAATATTGCACATAATGATCCAAACCAACATGATACCTATAGCTGTTTTAAGCGTTATTCAAATAGAGCAGATAATGACTCAACTTCTCTATGGCTTACAATAAACTAAGCAGTCATAAAAACCCACAGACGGAGAACATTTAAGTACAACTCAGCTGAGATATTATCGTAAAAAGTAACATGCAACAGAAATGCATTCAGCTTCATTAAATCAAACTCACAGACCATAAACCATGAGCTGATATTGCGCATGTCTCAATGACGAATTTTGTTGAAAAGCAAATTCGCACAATCGCAATTAGATCAAAGGCCATGGAAATTAATGCTAGTGAATTACAATCCAGATGATATCATATGAAAAGCCAATACAAGACTCAAACAAACCAGAATGATGAATGCATGGATCAATAAACTCAATTACCGATTCGAATCATACATAATCCAAATCAACAACCGAATTACAAAGCAATCCCAGATTCACAAAACTTAAAACCAATCCATCAATGACGAACCCTTACCATTCCCGAAGGAGCTCGAATCAAACGGAGACATTCGAAATCCAAAAACCTAACCCCGATTTACATAGAGACGAATCGAATCGCAAAACAAATCACAGGAAATCGAATCGCAAAAATGAAAACGAATAAATCCAAAAAACGAAGCGAATCGAATAAAAACAAATCTGGACGGAAAGGACAAAGATAAAGGGATCCGAGAAAACGAACCAGAAAGCCAAGCGGCATAACCACCGTCGCCAAGGACGGGAGGGGATGGAATATCCAGAGTTTCTGTTAGGTCAAAACCGACTTTGCCTAAAAATCCACCGATATTTTTCTAACCAGAACTTCGTGCTATCCAAGCAATTTCACCTAATTTCAGCGTACGTTTCCTCTATTTATAGCACCCTCCTCCCCCACTCTAGAATCTTAAGGATATCTTCGTCATTGCCTTATCTCTTCAGCCCGGCTGGAATTTATTCTTTTTATTTTTTTAGTATCGAAATTCAATACAGTACATTTTTTTGGTCCGAAATAGATCTACACGCGCGTTGCAGCGAGTTGGATATCGAATTTGGCAATGTTGAAAGCACTCTTAAAATTTTGTAAGGTGAAAATAAGTACATTGTTCAAAGAAATGGATCTGGTTTATGTTACATTGTGCCAGCCATCAGAATTAGTGTTCAAAATGAGCATGTCAGTCACAGGTGGAGGTTGTACCTAAACATGGTTCCTCCATTTATATTTACACAAAATGGGTTATATAGCAAAGGCTTTTGAAAAAGTGGTGCTACCTTCTCTTGGAATCTTGTGCAGTGGTATTTGTTGATGAGGTCCTTGCAGGTCATTCGAAAGAGTTGCTCTGCTAGTTTTCCCTTGAGCTTTAGTATGGCTTCATTGTTGGGATCTTCAATGACAGCATGCATTCTCTTACTGTGGAGATACGTGTTGTTCAGTTAGTAATTTAAAGAACACATGACAAAAACAGTAAAACCAATTTGATATATATATATATATATATATATAATGGTGGTATGGTAATATCAATAACTTAAAAGTTTAGAATCATATCAAAACGTGGAATACTATATCCTAGCTCATCCATTGATCTGATGTAAACTTGTTTCTTGTGTTTTATGCATCCTACAACTCTTTTTTTAGCTCTGTTGTACTGCAATCTAAAAAAAAGTTAAAAGTTCTAGTGTAGCTAATCTTTTTGCTTAGTCTTCAATTGATGTTTATAGTTTTACTTTTCTTTAATAGATTAAAGCCTTTTCGGGATTAAAGAAAGACAGAGATGTAGAGGTTTGTTAACACTGTTTACTCACTTCGTGCTGCTACTTGGTTTATACGAAAGCAGTGGAGTCGACACTCAACAGTGAAAAAGTGAAAATCATATATTTTTCATAGCCAATTGGCAAAAGAAAAGTGAAAATAAGGAGTATCTATTGCCAGTACGTAGAAACATCTGAATGCAAAACAAAACTGGTGAAAACTGACTTGACAGTATAATAACCTGGTTATTAACAAACATCTTTAATATTCAAGTTGAAATTGAGTAGATCACTCTAACCCATTTTGGGATACTTGAATAAAACCAATTTTACTGTAAAGTATATATATATTTGGGTTTGATTTTTACCGTGGAAGGGGTATTTGCATGCCCTGGTCCTGGCATATTCGCAGATCACTCTTTTCTTTCAGGTTCAGCTGTTTGTAGCATTGTGGGCACGGCTCATACCGCCAGTCTTCATTTGGTGAAAATCTGCAGATGGAACCCTTGCAATAAATCATTTGGTCCGGCATAAAGTGAAAAGCTTATTATATTTATGAAATAGAATATTAATAATAATCAAATATTAATAATTAAATAATTTTGATAAACTGACCTTGTAGTGCTGTGGGTTCAACTTGTTCAACTTATGAACAGTTACCTTCATTTGTTGTTCCACTTCCTCTCTGTTATTTGTGGATATTGATTTGCTAGTATCCTGACATAGTCTCCTGTTTGAGAAAACCTGCAAGTTTGTTGGATTATTAGGAAAAAATGTTTTTTTAAAATATATTATATAGTATTATAAGCAAAGGTTAGATATTAGGTTACTCTTTTTTGAAATATTCTGCCTGTGGAATGTCGGGGTTGATAAAAACAAAGGTGTCATTGGTGCTTGATTTAGCCCTAGTGTCCAGCCATCAGGTCTTGGGGTTGGAGTCCACCATGTTCACCTCAGTCACCATAGCACACAAATTAATGTCACCAACATCTTTGGTGGTAGCTTCCAGCAGATTAGCCTCACGCTTCTTGTTCCTTTTCTTGTTGCAATCCACAGACTTGTGGCCAACTTTGTCATAATTGAAGCACTTTACTTCAAACATTGGCTTCTTGGAAACACCTCCTCTTGGGCCAAGTTTGGACCCCTGGGCCTTGAATTTTTTGGTCCTTGAGTTTTGGCCATGTTCAACAACATTGACCTTGACAGTGTTCATCCAACTCTTTTTTTCATTTCCATGGTTGTCTTTCTCAATCCGAAGACGGATCTCTAGGTCTTGCATGCTCATTTCCATTCGCTTGTGCTTAAGGTAGTTTTTAAAGTTCTTCCATGACGGGGGCAACTTCTCAATGCAGCATGCTATTTGAACGGGTCCGGAAAGGCTCATTCCTTCACTTTGCATCTCATGCATGATCAATTGAAACTCAGAGAATTGACTCATCACAGTCTTAGAGTCCACCATTTTCCAATTAAGGAATCAGCCCACAATGAACTTCTTGGCCTCAGCATCCTCAAGTCTTATATTTTTTTCTTCAAAGACTCCCACAAGCCTTTAGCGGTCTCTGAATGAATAGTCATAGCTATTCCATTCATTTACAGCAGCAACCTTTTGCAAGTCACCATTTTCCTCGTTAGTGAGCACGGGGGCTGTCTTAGTAAGGAATCTTGCAAGGTGCAAGGTGGTCAAGTAGTACTTCATCTTTGCTTGCCACTTCTTGAAATTCAATCCAATGAACTTCTCTGGTTTCTCAGCATGAGAGACGGGTAGTGCAGGAACAAGTGCAGTTGGAGATACCACCGTTTACATGGTGTTCTCAACACCATTGTCACCACCCAAGACATTTCCTTTTCCATTAGTCATTTTGTGTTATCTTTTTCTGAAAAATACACACACAAGTTAGTATAATTTTTCATAAATATATAAACAATATAAACGATAATTCGTCTTAAGATTGTTAGAAAATATGGTGATTATATTGTTTATATACCAACAAAATGAAATAACGGAAATTAATTCTAATTAATCAAATTACCGGAACATGAACATAACCATAAAATGACAAATTAAGGATTTGAGAAGAAGAATTCAACCAATGAAAGTTTGTCGAGTCCCGTGTATCACACGGTGTCCTTAAGACGAATTACGGCGTCTCAATCGGTGCAAGGACCTCAATGCCGGTTGGTCTCCCAGGATAAAACAACAATCAAGCTCAAGTTGTTGCACTACGAACACGAGCTTCAACGAACTAGGAAGAGCCTTCAAACTATCACCGAATTTTGAGAGAACTAAATAGGAGCAGAGAAGCTTTTTGGAGATGAAGAGAAGTGTTTTCTGTTAGTGTGTTAAGAATGAAAAAGAGATCACCTAATTATACATGAGGGGACCTTGCAACCACTTGAATGCCATGAATAAAAAATCATTAGTTACAACATTTCATTAGTCCACTAACATGTTATTGAATATGTTGTTATTACAAAATTCAAACAGCCATTGAAGATGGAAGATGAAAGTGCAAAAAAATGTTTTATGCATTCAACTTTAAGTGACTATTCTTATTCACCATAAAACCATCTAATTAAAATGATTATTTATATCATTTTTTCTAACAAACCTTTTCACCTCATCGGAGTGCATTGGATGCCATTGTTGGAGAAGGAGATAAGGATTAGTCATGAATATTATGAAACAAAGGGTCCTAAAATAAACCCCAAAATAGGACTCATTAGTTGGAGTCCCTTGCAGCTGTCTGATTTGCAGTGCCGACAAGAAAGAATTACAACATGGTTCGATTCACAATTTGACAGTTCCTTCATATCTCAAATGGCGTTTGTTTGTTTTTTCACTTCAGGATGTAGATGTGTACACACCACCTGAATACATGTACGAAGTGTAGACACGCAAATTTACATAAGGTTAGGATAGAAAGTAAAAAAAAACTAGCTTCCCCGCAGTGGCAGCAAATCAGTAATAGTAAACCAGAACAAAAGAGAGTTCATGAGGGAAAAATACAAAGCTGTCAGGATCTTTCTTTCGAAACCCCTTGCATATTTTCAAATCATTAAGATATCATTAGATTACAGCTCGACATGACAAGAAACAAATGACCACAAATTGTGAGGGACGGTGAAAAAAATAACTTAGAGTACATGTTGACACCTTGTAAAAGAATATATATCTATATGAAGAGCCCTGTATGTCAATTAAGCCACCTTATTTGGCTACTGAGACTTTAATCGAGTATCCATGGCTTCCTATAGAATGAAGTAAAATTTTCTGTGAATGTGAATGTGAATGGTATTGCACTTGCTTCTTCTGCTTCTTCTATCCCTATTTCCCTGCCCTCCAAGAGATTGACTTGGTTTTTGGGTTTTCTATGTTCATCTAGAACTCTGGTTAGATGAATACCAGAGCTTTTTCTGGCAAATCAATATTTTTTCCTTATCAATACCATACTCGGTATCTTCTTTACGACATCCCCATCTCATCCCCTTGGCAATAGTTGCTATAGCATCCACAAAGTAGCTGGATTCTCGAATTATTGCATAGCCATTGGGGCGCAGGATGCGGTCCATCTCCAGGAGCACATACTTCATTTCGCATCTACGAAATGTACAATCCATTAGAATCATCATACAGTTGCATTCGCAGTGAAGGCTAATAATAGTATCAATCATCATCAGATTTCAAAAATACATAAAAGAAAATATACATGGATAATCCATTCTGTTACCTGTGGCTTTCTGCAGTAAAGAGGCCATCAAGATGTAGAAGATCGTAAGTTCGGGGGTATGTAGAGAAAGCTTCACACCTGCAATCAGAAAACCATAAATTCAACACAAAAGACTACTAGATGGCCAAATGAGGGGAATTCAAAAGTATGCTATTCACACAGATCAAAGCTTCACTCATTATAAATCAATTTAAACTTACCAGTCATGGTAAGTTCCAATAAGGCCCCGATCATAGACCACAGGCAGTGTGTTTGCAGCGTAGGATGAAACCACATTCATGACCCACAAGGGATCGTCAATTGAGGCTGCAGCAAGCCCTCCATACACGGTATTCATGTCCATAACATTTCTGATCCTATCTGTCCCAAGTGCTGGAAGCAACTTCTTGTAGTGCTGCAACCGTTTTTTCCACTTGCCATCATCATGCTTCAGAGCACTAGCACTCCCACCATGAACATCAGCAATACGTTCTGGTGCAACATGCAACCGCTCTGGCCATTTAGGGATGGTGTCCAAAGACGACCTCTTGTGCTTTGGGTTTGGAACAACAACACAAGAGCGCAATGGAGTGTACCATGCTGAATCTGGTTCAAGACTATCATCACACTTTCCAGGATAGGTATCTGGTTCCGAGAGCTTATTATAGCAACTATTATCTGTTGACTTCTGCCAAACAGCAATGTCATCCTTTTTGTTGTACAATTTGAAGCACAATGAAGTTAGCAGATCTTGCAACTTCTCGTAATCTGATTTCTGCTCTTCTATTGTTGTGTTCCATCCACGCCAGCGGTTTTCATAGTTGACAGGTGGACCAGACAGGACCCAGAAACCTCCAGGACGAAGTATGCGATGAACTTCTAGCAGGTAAATTCCACCTGGTGGAAACATAATAACATTTAATACTAGTTAACTGACAGCAGCATATGCAATGACATGAAAGTTTGACTTAAACTAACATTAGAAATTTCTCAGTATATAGTTGAAGCATGCTACAAACCCTTTTGTTAACTCTGATGTTTATATTTCATATTGCTGAGGTAAAAAGGTAAAATGCAATGCAGACTATGCAGCCCTGTCAAAAGATCACAAGACCCATTTATGCTCACTCTGCTATTTTAAGCTAACCCTTTATTGTGAACCACTAAATCTGTGTTGGTAACCACTAAATGTATAAATCTGTGTATATTGAAAGGTACTGCCTAGGATAGAAAGACTGATATCAATTGGATAGAGGAAGTACCAAATTCCGTCCATGGGATGAGGCATCTAGAACAATGAGCCATATCAAATGACTTTGAGGGGAAAGGAAGCCTCTGGGTGGAAATGATGCCAAGGATTGCTGGAATTCCACGTTCCAAGGCGAACTGAACTTGAGCTTCATGATTATCTCTTGGTGCAAGAGAAACAGTTAATATCCCACGATCTAACAAATCACCTCCCCAACTTGCAACCTAGAAATCAATCAAATAGATTAAATTATGTCTCCGAAATAGAATTACCTATCAGTGCTGTAAATGTTTCTTTTAAACAGCTGACAGCATTAGAAAATAGATTTTAAATTTTATGGCTACAGATTAATCCAACTCAAATGTTTGACTAAATTAAGCTTACATAAGTACCAAGTAAATACTGAAGGCAGTATTTGCTGACCCACCAGCAAGTTTCAATGGCCAAGTTATGCTTTACACAAGTACCAACTCATTTTTATGTGACATAATACAGTGGTAATTTTGGAAAAGATGAAATTGGACTCACCCCACAACCAGTGTCGATGGCAGTTCGAATAGTGCCATCTTTCATTTCTGGAATAAGATCTTGCATTAAATCAACATATGCAGAAACACCTTTAGGAAACATAGTTCCCCCACCAGGAAAAAGAAACTTGTCTCCTTCCTTTCTCAGCCAATTCTGATTAGATTTCTGCTTGTTAATCCAATCATACGGCACATTCCTGAAGTTAGATCCATACGGTGAAGTCAGAATCACGAACTTATCAAATAGAAAAATTCTTTTTATGGTATGCAACATATAGAATTTTGAATCTGCATTCTAAGCCTACAATACATAGTCGTTTCACATAAACAAACCGTTGTAATATTTACCTGTACCAACATTTATCGCGGCTATTTGGCCACTTGATTGGAGACTTGTATCCATCTGGAGGTGGAACTAGGCATTCTTTCCTTTCAAATATTGGAGGGCAGTGGCGTTCCATGAATGTAAGGCGATGAACACCATACTTTCTCCACCTCTGTACAATAAACATAGATCACTGTCATCACAATTATATAATGAAAACAATAAGAAAGTAAACATTGATGAAGACAAAAATTAGGTTTGACCTTGATATTTAACCGTTGTACATGCTTGGTCGTTAAAATAGGTGATAGTTAAAATGTGTAGTCTAAGTGTAAAACAAAACATATAACATGACTATTTAGAGTGCTGCTAAATGTACCCAGCAAATATCTTAGTAGACCCAGCAAAATCAATGGACAATTTTAGTCATCATAAGAAATTAAAAAAAGAAAACACAAAATTCAACTCTTTAATCCAATTAGAATCTAAATACACCCAACAGTTTGAGTTTGATGTAAACACGTTTTTCCAACAACAAAACCTTAAACCCAAGACGTCTTCACTCCTCTTCTCAGAAAAAAAAACAAAGACGTTTTCACTTCATTGTTATTATTGCTTCAATGGTTTAATACGTGATATGAATGAACCATTTAGAGGATCATATGTCAATCTTATTATCTAGAAGACCTTCATCTACATCTAACTGAGAAGGGCGCGAACAAAATTTTATTTTTCTCGTTGAGGTTGTGGGACATTCATGGGGTTTAGAACCTCTAGCCATACTACAATGACAAAAAACAAGTAAACCATTTAGTGACCATACTACAGTTAAGCATTCATGTAAGAATGTAATATTACTGATTCAATAATAAATTTCACAAAGGATCAAATATCAAAACTTGAAACATTCATTCAACATTTATTATATATCAATGACTATCTATCAAACATGAATTTATATATGGATACTGTATGCATATTATAACAAAATTCAAGCTTTATTATGGCCTGAGATGAATAAGATGTAAATGTAATCTTCATATGAAATAAACATAACCAAATTTTGGTATTGTTGCTGAATCAAGTACATGAATTGCAGATACAAACTATTCTCAAAAAATAATAATTATAGAAACAAAACTATATATGCCCAGATGTATATGTCTATGCAAAATACAACATTTGCAATTTGAGTCTTTGCAATCCAAGTGTTCCAAAAAACTAAAACCAATACCATCAATAGGTGTTAGTTAGAAATGTAGTTCAGGATTGGCATTATAAATGTTGTATTGGAATTAATATTTTTCTCTCTGATTTGTTCTACATTGATTTTGAGCTATGTTTCTCATTGAGCAGGTATTTCAAAGATTACAGACAAGCCTGCAGCACCAGAAATTCAATGATTAGGGGCTTACCCTTGGATCTGTGCAAGGAGTGTAGTCTTGATAGTCAGCACTGCATTCAGGGAAGGACACAGATTTTGTCTGGAGAGGGGCCGCCATGGACTCCTTAGCAGATGGAACTGCAATATGTTTGACATCATTGGTCTCCAATCTGGTCTTCTCAGTGCAGAAGATTCCACCAAGATAGAATGAGAACCCACATAGCAAGAACATCAGTACTGACAATTGAAGAACCCTGGAGCCTTTGTCCGGCGCACCCGGTTTTGCTTCTTTATTATACTTCATGGCTTTGGAAACGTATTAACTATCTGCAGAGATACAAGGCAAACATTACAAACCATACACCACAAAAGCAGATACAAAGCAGTTCAAGCAGCAAGCATAAAACACAATGCCTTGAATCATTATATCCCAATCCCAGAATCAGAACACTTAAACAAGACTCGATCTTAAACTTCACACGTATGTTCATCCCACACGTCAAACTAAAGCATCAGAATTCAAATAAGTGAAAATGAGTACTAAAAGCAACAAACTTCAACATCACCTATCCCATTTATGATTTATCTCAATGCACAAAACTGTAGCTCATACATTTCTAAGACAAAGTAGGATAGAGACTGATCCACACAAGTCTCTTCTACATCACAACAACAGTCCAAAAGAAAGGGTAAAACTTAAGTGTTACTAAAAGAAACCCATCAAAAATGGGAGCACAAAATGAATAGATCCAGATCCAGATCCCAGCTCAGGACTAACAAACATGCCAATTCCATCCAAGAACTAGCCGAGTGGTGAATTGTAAAATTAACAGTGACTGCCGACCGCTTTAAACTATAAGATCTTGATGGCAACTACCGACACTTTGAACTTTCTTCCTATGTTTCTCACATGACACTGGGCCCATCCACCTCTGCCGTCCCTGATGATACGGCCTCTCTTTCTCTCTCAGCTGCAGTGACTCTCTTTACAGCCATAGAAATCAAAAGGGAAAAAGCATAAAGCAATTTCCATCATTTTCTTGAAACGTAAGGAAAGTATTTATGCATGATTCCATTGCCAATCAGCTTCTTTCTTTCTCCATCATTCAGCATGGAGTAACCAACGAAACCCAAAACCACCCACGCTTAAACACAAGTGGAAATTCACCCACAATTACTCTGAAACAGAGCAACCAAGACCTCATTGATACACAGAGCTATCTCAAAACAGAGCAATTTTGTGGAAGTCGTCCTCTATCATCTAAATATAGTAAAAGGTGAAAGAGAGAAAAAGATGGGTTACTGTCCAAACCCAGATCTAACGCGCAAAACAAGGACAGACCCATGATTGAAGAAGAAGCAAATGACGAAATGCCAGACCCGAAAAGACCAAAGAAACAAAAGCTAAACGATGATGGGAGATCTGACAGAGCTAAGTAATAACCAGTGACACAACCAAATTAAGTAACAGAACAAAGTAAACAGAAGAAGAAGAAGAAGAAGAAGAAGAAGAAGAAGAAGTACCCTTATGTTTCTAAGCTGAGAAGAGGAAAAAAACAAAAGGGTGAGTCCCTGCAAAAATCGTGAAACGGGGCGGATTGGATTGCAGAGAGAAGGAGAGGAGGGATATGGCAAATATCACAGCTTATGGGATTTATATAGATCACGACTTTGCTTCCCTCTTCTGCTTCGCTGTCCGCCAATCACTCTTCTTCTTCTTCTCTCTCTCTTTTCTTATATATCTGTGAGCTTTCACAGCTCTTTCTATTTTCTTCCGGTAATTTTTTTTCTTATTTCAGTCTCAAATAAAAATTAAATGAGTTGTCTTTGTCATATTTCATTAAAAGATGGATCTAAGATGATGATATTCATTATATAGAATTAAAAGTTTTAATTAATAAATGATTCTTTCTTAAATATATGAATGTAAAGTTACGCATTTAACTTGATTGGTTATTAATAAAAAATTATTAATAAATAAATTGTTTTAAACCATTTCTTAATCTTAAGTTTTAAGTTTTTTACAAACAAAATACTAAATCAATTTTATTTCAACCTTAACAAGAAAATGATTACAATTTCTTTTACACCATCACATTCTAATCAACCAAAGGACTCTAGTTCACATTTGCACATTTGTTCTTGTTTCGCCCCTATGTCACATTGGCACTCTCTCTATTACAATAAGTTCGTTTCAATAAACAACACAAATATCAAGGGCAAACAATTTATCAATTTCACGTTGATTTAGGAACAAAAGGATCATGGCTGGATATATTCCAGTGAAGATCAAGAGATCAAACCTTTTCGAGTGTAAGTTAACAAAGCGATGAAGATGAAGAAGCTTTATGAAATATGGATCCATCCATTGTTGTTATGATGAATCTTGTTTCCCCTTAATTGACTCAACTTGAAATAATATTATCTATCAAAGATTTTCATTGTGCTCTTATCTTCATATGATATACAGTTAATTCTTGATATCAGAAGAATGATATGAAGAGAGGATTGAAAAAGTTCCTCGAAATGCCGAAGGCAAGAAATTGCAATTCTTAATCGTCTTCATTCTTTTTTTTCTTTTTCTCTTTTTCAATTAAGGATAATATTGTCAAACACTACGATTAGAAATTTGCTCGGTACCCATAGCAACTGTTGAGATATATATCCCACATCGGGAATATGAGACCTTGCCTGTGGGTTTATAAGGGTTTGGGCTACTCTCTCTATTGCCAATTGGTTTTGGAGTTGAACCCCAGACTACTTTATCATGGTATCAGAGCGGGTTACCCACGTACACGTGTGAAGCCCAAAGGCCACACGAACTCCACGACCACCCAAGTTGTTGTCCACGTGTTAGGCTTAAAGATTCGCCACACGTGCGGGGGCGTGTTGAGAAATATATCCCACATCGGGAATATGGAACCTTACCTGTGGGTTTATAAGGGTTTGGGCTACTTTCTTCATTGCCAATTGGTTTTGAAGTTGAACCCCAGATAAAGTAACCAGTGTATGTCACAACTCACCAATTTGTTTCATCCCATTTAACTAAGGAATCATTTTATAAGTTTCTTGTGTCCTCAAATTATATATATGGATCGTTCTCCTCAAAAGAAAATTATATGGATCGAGTAGCAAAACTCATCGTAAATTCATTTCTTCACATCACACCAAAGAAATTCCGCCAGGATTGGATAAAGGTTCTCAGGTACTTTATCCCTTTTTCTTTTATTGCTTTCCATTTTCTTTTTCCTCCACCAAGCAACAATAAATTCTTTTCTTTTCCATATGTTTTTGCTCAACCAAAACCCCAAGTTTTACCCCATTAATTCTGAGTCACCTAGTCGGTGACATTCACTGCAGATCGAAGTTGGTAGTAAACCAACAGAAACCCGTGCAATATAGTCAAAACCGAAGTTCCTCATATTCCTGGGTTTACAAAACTGTCGGTAACAAAAGGAATACATGCACCACCCTCAGAACGACCTCTGTATTAAACGTATATATTATGTCATTTTCTGGCCAAATTGCATTACTATAATCGTCGTCGTCGTCGTCTTTGGTATTTAAGAGGAAGTGTAGTGGGGATGATTGAAGAGCACAAGGCCACCAAAGTCAGAGAAAATCACAAGTTTCTGACTATCTTTAATACTAAACTACTACTAGTCCCACCTTCATTCAATCATCATATGTCAACTTGGGTACAGCCAACGTTAGTTTCCTTTATTTCTGAAATCTTGAACCCCATTTTTCCATTGATGATAGGTTAGTTTTGTTAGAAAAAAATGCCATTATTGAAAAGTTTGGTCTTCCTGCAGAATCTTTATATCCCAATCCCAGAATCAGAACACTTAAACAAGACTCGATCTTAAACTTCACACGTATGTTCATCCCACACGTCAAACTAAAGCATCAGAATTCAAATAAGTGAAAATGAGTACTAAAAGCAACAAACTTCAACATCACCTATCTCATTTATGATTTATCTCAATGCACAAAACTGTAGCTCATACATTTCTAAGACAAAGTAGGATAGAGACTGATCCACACAAGTCTCTTCTACATCACAACAACAGTCCAAAAGAAAGGGTAAAACTTAAGTGTTACTAAAAGAAACCCATCAAAAATGGGAGCACAAAATGAATAGATCCAGATCCAGATCCCAGCTCAGGACTAACAAACATGCCAATTCCATCCAAGAACTAGCCGAGTGGTGAATTGTAAAATTAACAGTGACTGCCGACCGCTTTAAACTATAAGATCTTGATGGCAACTACCGACACTTTGAACTTTCTTCCTATGTTTCTCACATGACACTGGGCCCATCCACCTCTGCCGTCCCTGATGATACGGCCTCTCCTTCTCTCTCAGCTGCAGTGACTCTCTTTACAGCCAATAAAATCAAAAGGGAAAAAGCATAAAGCAATTTCCATCATTTTCTTGAAACGTAAGGAAAGTATTTATGCATGATTCCATTGCCAATCAGCTTCTTTCTTTCTCCATCATTCAGCATGGAGTAACCAACGAAACCCAAAACCACCCACGCTTAAACACAAGTGGAAATTCACCCACAATTACTCTGAAACAGAGCAACCAAGACCTCATTGATACACAGAGCTATCTCAAAACAGAGCAATTTTGTGGAAGTTGTCCTCTATCATCTAAATATAGTAAAAGGTGAAAGAGAGAAAAAGATGGGTTACTGTCCAAACCCAGATCTAACGCGCAAAACAAGGACAGACCCATGATTGAAGAAGAAGCAAATGACGAAATGCCAGACCCGAAAAGACCAAAGAAACAAAAGCTAAACGATGATGGGAGATCTGACAGAGCTAAGTAATAACCAGTGACACAACCAAATTAAGTAACAGAACAAAGTAAACAGAAGAAGAAGAAGAAGAAGTACCCTTATGTTTCTAAGCTGAAAAGAGGAAAAAAACAAAAGGGTGAGTCCCTGCAAAAATCGTGAAACGGGGCGGATTGGATTGCAGAGAGAAGGGGAGGAGGGATATGGCAAATATCACAGCTTATGGGATTTATATAGATAACGACTTTGCTTCCCTCTTCTGCTTCGCTGTCCGCCAATCACTCTTCTTCTTCTTCTCTCTCTTTTTTCTTATATATCTGTGTGAGCTTTCACAGCTCTTTCTATTTTCTTCCGGTAATTTTTTTTCTTATTTCAGTCTCAAATAAAAATTAAAAAGTAAATTAAATGAGTTGTCTTTGTCATATTTCATTAAAAGATGGATCTAAGATGATGATATTCATTATATAGAATTAAAAGTTTTAATCCATAAATGATTTTTTACTTAAATATATTAATGTAAAGTTACGCATTTAACTTGATTGGTTATTAATAAAAAATTATTAATAAATAAATTGTTTTAAACCATTTCTTAATCTTAAGTTTTAAGTTATTTACAAACAAAATACTAAATCAATTTTATTTCAACCTTAACAAGAAAATGATTACAATTTCTTTTACACCATCACATTCTAATCAACCAAAGAGACTCTAGTTCACATTTGCACATTTGTTCTTGTTTTGCCCCTATGTCACATTGGCACTCTCTCTATTACAATAAGTTCGTTTCAATAAACAACACAAATATCAAGGGCAAACAATTTATCAATTTCACGTTGATTTAGGAACAAAAGGATCATGGCTGGATATATTCCAGTGAAGATCAAGAGATCAAACCTTTTCGAGTGTAAGTTAACAAAGCGATGAAGATGAAGAAGCTTTATGAAATCTGGATCCATCCATTGCTGTTATGATGAATCTTGTTTTCCCTTAATTGACTCAACTTGAAATAATATTGTCTATCAAAGATTTTCATTGAGTTAATTGTTGATATCAGAAGAACAATATGAAGGACAGAAGATTGAAAAAGTTCCTCGAAATGCCGAAGGCAAGAAACTGCAATTCTTAATCGTCTTTATTCTTTTTTTCTTTCTCCTTTTTAAATAAGAATAATATTGTCAGACACGTAATCGGTACGATTAGAAATTTGCTCGGTACCCATAGCAACACCCTTTGGGTTTTTACGGCCCAAAATATCTCATTTGACATTATTCATGAGTCTTTCGAAGTACCAATGTCATTGATCATGACATAAATTCTGAATTTTTTGTTTCCAAGTAAGTAGAAATATGAAATTATAAGGGTCAATACGTGAGTTTTCAAGGCAAATGTGTTTGTTTCACCTTGTCTTTATTTAGTTGTTTGTTATACTAGTCAAATTTCAACATTAGTATTGTTTCCTGAGTCACTGTGACAAGTCGGTTTGTGATGTCAAAAGATTATTAACAGTCGTTAGTTTATACAATGTAACTCATAAATTGTATCCATAGATAGCTACTTAGTTTCTTGCAGATTGTCTAATGTTTGTTCACGTTGGATCTTAATCCAAGCACAAACCTGTTTATGCTTTGGTTATGGTCATAAGCTACGCTACTTAGCTATTGTTTAGTTTTAGTCTACGGATCACCGACTTTCAAGCAAGCACTTCATTTACCTTAAACCTATTTGTCATATGCATTTGCACTTGCTACATTTTTTAGCATCTTGTATGCGAGTGTGGGTTTTATGAGTAACCAGTGTATGTCACAACTCACCAATTTGTTTCATCCCATTTAACTAAGGAATCATTTTATAAGTTTCTTGTGTCCTCAAATTATATATATGGATCGTTCTCCTCAAAAGAAAATTATATGGATCGAGTAGCAAAACTCATCGTAAATTCATTTCCTCACATCACACCAAAGAAATTCCGCCAGGATTGGATAAAGGTTCTCAGGTACTTTATCCCTTTTTCTTTTATTGCTTTCCATTTTCTTTTTCCTCCACCAAGCAACAATAAATTCTTTTTCTTTTCCATATATGTTTTTGCTCAACCAAAACCCCAAGTTTTACCCCATTAATTCTGAGTCACCAAGTCGGTGACATTCACTGCAGATCGAAGTTGGTAGTAAACCAACAGAAACCCGTGCAATATGGTCAAAACCGAAGTTCCTCATATTCCTGGGTTTACAAAACTGTCGGTAACAAAAGGAATACATGCACCGCCCTCAGAACGACCTCTGTATTAAACGTATATATATTGCATTACTATAATCGTCGTCGTCGTCGTCTTTGGTATTTAAGAGGAAGTGTAGTGGGGATGATTGAAGAGCACAAGGCCACCAAAGTCAGAGAAAATCACAAGTTTCTGACTATCTTTAATACTAAACTACTACTAGTCCCACCTTCATTCAATCATCATATGTCAACTTGGGTACAGCCAACGTTAGTTTCCTTTATTTCTGAAATCTTGAACCCCATTTTTCCATTGATGATAGGTTAGTTTTGTTAGGAAAAAATGCCATTATTGAAAAGTTTGGTCTTCCTGCAGATCCAGATATATGCGTAGTGCATGACTCACCGTCAAGAAAGACCCCAAACTGTGTTGAAACTTGAGGGGTTTCATTTTTCATTTTGCTGATGATGAGAAGTGAGAACTTAGTGGGCAGCGACCAACCAATTAACCAATGGCTTACCACTGCATGTTGTCGTGTTTGCGATAATGAAGGGGGCAAATGAAGATTCATGTCTATGATCTTCTATATGTCTCACGTTCAAAACGAATAATGGAGAGCCAACTCGAAGGCATCCTGTGGATGCCGAGAATGTTTTTTTTAATAATTGATGATACAGTACTATTTGTAGAGATTGATCTATTCTAATAAAAACAGATTTGACTAACTCATTCCAATTAATTTTATTGAAATTATGATTTTACCCCTAATCTATTATATACTCCTCTCTCTTTTTCCCCACCCTCTCACTGATTTGCTCTCACTCACTCTCTCTCTCTCTCCACACCATCATTGACGGTGACTCGGCCTGCTTCCACATATTTCAGATCTATTCTCTCTCTCTCTCTCTCCAGCATTGCATCGTCACCGCCATGCCACACGATGTAGCTCCGATCTCCAAGCAGCTTAACGCCGTCACTCAGTCTAACACTGTCGCTTGTCGTGGCGGTTCATCTGAGCCTCAAGGATAAGATTTGATATGCAAGCATTCTGATTCCGATCTCTAAGCCGAGTTAAGCTGATCTTTCTTCAATGTTGTCTACACGATCCAGATCCAACGCCATTCACAACTGTCCTTCCTCCCACAGCCAGCGTCGACTAGCCACGCTGACTGAGATTGACGATTTCCTCCTCCGCCTTTGGATTCATATGTCGTCACTCGAGTTTGTTCATCTACTCGAGTTTACTACCTTAGTAAAGGATTACTAAGTGTAGTAAATTTTATTTTTTTTACAGGTAAGTTGATTTTTCATTGTTTTTAATGTGTATAATGGGCATTGTAGATACTGTTTTGCAAGTTTACTACCTATGGTAAAGTTTGCTACCTCAGGTATAAGTTTATTAGGGGTAGTAAACTTATAATTTACTACCAATGCATCGAGTTTGTTCATATGTTCGAGTTTAATACCCCAGTAAAAGTTTACTAAGGATAGTAAATTTTATTTTTCACATCTAAGTTGATTTTTCTGTGTTTAATGTGTATAATGGGCTTTGAAAATACTGTTTTGCAAGTTTACTACCTCTTGTACAAGTTTATTATGGGTAGTAAACTTATGATTTACTACCAATGAATTGAGTTTGTTCATATGCTCGAGTTTACTACCCCAGTAAAAGTTTACTAAGGGTAGTAAACTTTATTAATCGCATCTAAGTTTATTTTTCTCTTTTGATATCCTCTCTCTCTAACTGTCACTCACAAATCATTCGTCTCCACCATCTTCGACGACCTCATCCTCGCCTCCACCATCTCCGATGACCTCATCCTCCCTTCCGCCTAATCTCCGTCTCGTCCTTATCGGTCGTTGCAACACTGAGTCTGAAGAGCAGTGTCAAATCCAGATCTGATCATGTCACCTACATGCCGGCGCTAGGAAACGTCGATACTGGGGTTAGTAGACTTAGTTTTGATGAAATACTAGGATCAGTAGACTTGATTTTGAAGTATACCGGGGTTATTAAACTTGGTTTTGATGTATACAATGTGTTATTAAACTTGGTTTGGAGTATATTGGGGTTAGTAGATAAGGTTTTGTAGTATACTAGAGTTATTAGACTTAAATTTGGAGTATACTGGGGTTAGTAGACTTGGATTTGATGTAGATGTAGCCTCAGTAAACTTCATGTAAAAGTTTAGTGCCCCTAGTAGGAAAAAAAAAATCCGACGAAATTTTGACTACCAGTAATTTTTCGACGTCCGGTGACCAAAGTCTGACGGTTAGTGAACGGAGACCGGCGTCCGACGACCGGAGATGCTCCAACAAAATATTTTGTCTCTCTCCTTTTTTTCTCCAAGTGTTTATAAAGAACAAGGGTAAAATTGTCTCAAAAATATTATTGTATTATGAATTTAATAAAGATTTGTGTATTTGGGCATTAGTAAGTACACCTTGTATTAGAATGGACATTTGACTTTTTAATTAATTGGTTTAGAGTTTGACTTTTCTTATTTTGTGCAAATAGTCATTCTCTTTTTTTAATAAAAATATATTTTAGTTACACCTTTAAATTTACTATTTATACCGTTGCAAAAATTACTATTTAGACCTCTTATTATTTTTGCTAACTTTTTATTTTCTGTTCTACCCTTTATCAAGAAAAATAAAAAAACAAACGAATTTAATTGATAACAGCAATTGGAGATCTCTCAATTGGTACCAAAGTGTAAGAGTAAATCTTTGATTCAATAATTTCGACTTCGACTTTCTAAGGAAGAGAATATCAAATCGAACATTTTGGATAAGAAAGAGACAATCTCCCAATTAATTACATATTAGTTTTCATCTTTTATTAGAATCTCAATGAATTCCTTAACTGGGATCTCAGCCTAACCTTTTCTTCATGTTTTCCTGGAGCCTTCAATTTAACATTAACCTAGCCAATTATTGTGCTTGAGTTGAAACATCAACCCAGCCAATTGATTGATTTGTTGGCCTAGGCCATAAACATTAGCTTTCCGTTGCTCAAATAAATTGTTGATGATATATGCAAAGCTTATGTTTAACTAGAATTCATCAACCAGATGAATCTCTTTTGTTTTTAACAACATAAGAGATTTTATCATGTCTGCAAATTGTGAATTTTGCAAACCGAGAAAAATGGCGGGTTCATGAATGAAGTTTTCTCCTTTTTTGAACAAAAATGAAGTTTTCTCCTTTAATGATGAGCTTTCACAAGGGTTAGAGTTTGAAATAAAATTCTACAAATTAAAATCTTAAGAGTTGTATTTAGCAAATCTGAAGGTGCAACTAGAACGCCCCTTTAATAAATGGAGACGAGAAGTTGTGGCTACAAGATTACATTTTATTATCTAGTATCATTTGGTCTAGTGACATTAGTCTCTCTTTAATAAATGAAAGGTTGTGAGTTCGACTCATACTATTATAACACAACTGTGCATTCGATCCCAAAAAGAAAATTACGTTTCATTTAAGTATTTTCAAAAGCTATTCTTAAATTATACTAGATTACCACTAGTGGAAAAAAACTCTTAACCGATGAAATAATAATATTTCCGTCGCCTAAGAAATACTTAGCTGATTGAAACTATTCCGTCCACTAGTGGATTATGGCTCTTAGCCGACGGAACAATTCCGTCTCCTAAGAGTATTTTTTCGTCTCCTAAGCTCTTAGCCGAAGGAAATTCGATCCGTCGGCTAAGACGCGTCGGTGAAGACTCTAGCCGACGGAAAATTTTATTCCGTCGACTAAGAGACAACCTAATCGACGGAATTTCCGTTAACTAAGATCTGTCTACTAGGATCTTAGCCGACGGAGTAATTCCGTCGGTTAAGTTCCTAAGAGACGGACATATTTTAAAATAAAAACAAATTAATAATCATCTTAGCCGATGAAATATTTAATATTCCGTCTCCTAAGTAATTCTTAGCCGACGGAATTCAAAAATTCTATTATCTTTTTAGGATATGGATAAGAGTTGGATTTCGCTTCCAAAATAGGACAAAAGATATGATAAAGGGATTATTAGTTTTATTGAATATGTGATGGATAATGCTAAAAGGAATACAATTTTCTAGTGCCCGTGCACTAAATGTCAGTGTCACAGCGATATGCATCGATTTACAATTGACAAGGTTTAGCAGCACATTAAGAGTAATGAGTTTTGGGAGAAGTACACATGTTGGATATATCACGGTGAAACATCATTAGAGGGGTCCGCATGATCATGGGAAATTTTCTGAGACGGGCAGTACATCAAACGATCCAACAACGGCCTTCATCAACGATATGTTTCCTTATGAGAGCGGTGTATGCTCTAGAGGACCTTATATGCCTAAGCTGGTGCAGCTCTTCCCTAGAGTTGTCAACACTGCTAGTATTGACAAGTACAACATACTACTTGATTTCCAACAGAACCCTGTGTACCCCGGTTGTCAGAAGACGGTTCTTGAAAGTGTGATGGACGTTATGAAGATTAAAGTTGAGACAAAATCGACAGTGAAGGTTGTTGATGACTATCTATAGTACACTGCTTCGATGCTGCCCCACGGTCATCGTCTTCCTACCACTCATCATAAGGTGCGATGTATCCTGAAAGATCTTGGGTTTTCCTACATCAAGATCTATGCATGCAGATATGACTTTGTTCTCTTCTGGGGTATAGATCCAGAAGGGAATGACCTTGGTGACCTTGACGCATGTCCTGTATGTCAGAGTGACAGGTATAAGCTGACTCCTGCAGGCAATAGGAAACTTGTGAATGTACTTCGGTATTTCCCGTTAAGGGATAAGCTGGAACGGTTGTACATGTCATCACACACGACCAAAGCTATGAGATGGCACGCTGATAGGGAATTGCATGGTGAAGATACCCTTATACACCCTGCTGACGGGGAGACTTGGAAGCATATAGACCGTGAGTTTCCTCATTTTGCTTCAGAGGTCCGAAATGTGGGGCTTGGGCCCTCATCCGAAGGGTTCAATCCTTTTGGTAACATTAGTCTTCAATACAGTGTATGGCCGATGATTTTAGTACAATACAACCTTCCTCTATGGATGTGCATGAAGAAGGAATACAATATGTTGAGTTTGTTGATTTCGAGACCCAGTTATCTAGGGAAGTGTCTCGATGTATATTTGAGACTTTTGATTGAAAAGCTTAAGTTTTTTTGGGACGTTGGTCTTCCCACTTATGACAAGTACATGCACGAGGCGTTCCAGATGCATGCCATGGTTGTTGGTACCATCAGTGATTTTCCTGCCCGTGGGATGTTGTCGGGCAACGTTGTTAGGGAATACAAGGCTTGTCCAGAGTGCCTTAGCGATAAGGGGAGTAGTAGTCATTACAATAAGATATGCAGATTGGGTCACCGTACTCTTCTTCCGTATGATCACGAATGGCGGTTCGGTGACAAGGCGTTTGATGGGACAGTAGAAAACGGTGTGCCTCCTAGAAGATGGACGGGGGAAGAAATTTTAGCAGTGCTTAATGAGTATGATTTTGGACAGCTCAGCAATCATCCCAATATTGTGGCTGCAATACCTGACAGACCCGACATGTATAAATTTTGGACACATGAGAGCATATTCTGGGAACTCTCATACTGGAGTAAGTTTTTGATTAGACACTACCTAGATGTGATGGACATAGAAAAGAATGTGTGCAACAGTATGGTGGGAACTATGCTGAACTTGGAGGGAAAGACGAAAGACGGTCCGAAGGCACGCATTGATCTTAAAAAAATGGAGTTACGAAGACATTTGTGGTTGAAAGAAGGGAAGAGAAAAATGCCTCAAGCTCCTTACACCATGAAGCTTGACCAGAAGAACGTAATTTTCAGGTGGATGAGTTTTGTGAAGTATCCTTCAGGCTACGCAGGAAATATAGCCCGGTGTGTAAATATTCGGGACAATAAAATGTACGGGTTAAAGAGTCATGACTGTCATATTCTGCTACAACGTCTCTTCCCTATTTTCATTCGACCGTTCCTTCCCCGTCAGGTGGAGGAGCCGTTAGTAGCGTTGTCAAGATTCTTTTAGAAGTTATGCACACGGGAAGTGCAAAATCTGACCTCTGAGAAATGCAATAGGACATTATTTATATCATGTGTAAATTTGAGAGGATATTTCCTCCAAATTTTTTTGACATCATGCCGCACCTGATGATCCATCTTCCTGAGGAATTGTTGCTTACCGGTTCAGTACACTATACTTGGATGTATCCCATGGAAATGTATGTCTTTTACACCTAAATTTTTTATTGTACATGTTCAATATATAATCATAACATATTACAACAATTTATTTATATATAGACAACTTGGAGACTACGAAGCTTATGTGGCTAATAAATCCACGCCTGAAGGATGTATAGCTGAAGCATATATTGCAAACGAGTGCGTCACCTACATGAAGTTGTATTTAGGAGGGTTGAAGGAAACTTCACAAACCATACCGGTAGATGTACCGAAGTTCAACCTTTCCATAGTCTCTAATGATGTTGAAGTTTATGAAATTTTGTCAGACTCCTACAAGTTGCAACCACATGGCTCATTGGTGGGTATTGATTAACTGCCTAGAAGTTGAATACTGGAAAGACGTCCATTTATACTATCCAGACATTCAAGGTGATCTCGACTGCCACAACGAAGAGTTCGTGAACTATTTTCGCAGCTGGGTATGTGATTCTTTATTTTTATTCATGACTCATTCATTGCATAATTATTCATATTTACAATACATTGAATATTTGGTTGCAGATGAACCATATTCAATTTGATGGTCACCCAAATTGGTTGCATGAACTGAGACTTCTAGCGATGAAGCCGATAATGTCAAGAGTTTATCCGATGTGCAAGGTGAATGATGTGTAATTTATATGTGAACAGAGAGACAACAGACAGATAACACATAATTCTGGGGTGATGGCGCATAGTGGGCGGAATGGAGTTGATTATTACGGTGTTCTCGATTCAGTGGTGGAACTCGTTTATAGACAAGGCATGACAGTGCACCTCTTCAAGTGTAGATGGTTTGATACTAGAAGCCTGCAGAGCATGAAGATCGATCAGTACGAGATTTTATCGGTGAACACTGCTACAAGCTGTTACGAAGATGACCCGTTCGTTTTTGCCACATCGGTAAACCAAGTATTTTATCTTGATGATCTTGTCAAGGGTGATGCGTGGAAAGTCGTAAACCTTGTGCACCCTCGAAACATTTACCGGACGGCTACACTTGGAGAGGCCGAAGACGAGGAAGAAGATATTGCGTATCAAGAGCCCAATGTAATAGGTATTCCTGACTCCTCTACAATTTGCCTTAATAATTTTAAAGTGGGTCGTTCGGTTCGAATTCGTGATTTAGACGCAAGACTTATTGATATGGATCCAAATCAAGAAACAGACGACGACTCTTGTGATGAGGAAATGCATAGATTGCCAGAAATTAATTCTGACACCGAAGAAGACTTATCGGATGATTCCGATTACGAGCCTTCTTAGTTTGAATTTATAATACAAATTGATGTGTGCTTTATATGCTACAAGCTGTTGAATTCATAATTTAATTTAATTTAATTTTGGTGATATATGAACAGGAAATTGGTATGGTTACATTAAACAACCTGTTTTTTTTTATGTATTTTTCATTTTTAGCCGACGAAATAGGCCGTATTTCGTCGGCCAAGATAGATTTAGCCAATAAAATACATCATTTTTCGTCGGCTAAAACTATTTTAGCCAACGAATACCCTAATATTTCATCGGCTAAACCATAAACCCTATACTATAGCCGACGAATACTCTAATTTTTCGTCAGCTAAAGTTAAATAAATAAAATAATAATAATTTATACCACGAGTTGCGTCTCATCGATTTGAAACTTTTTGTAGTTGAAGGTCCGGGCAGAATACATAATTTAGATGGTCAAATTACCGTTTCTTTGCATTTAAGGGTTTGACTATTGGGATTGACCGTCCGGATCGAGTCCTTAATGTTGTCGGATTAATTTGAAAATTTACCGGCACACATGTTTCAACATAATGATGATATCTGACGGTCGGATTTTCGTTTTACAAGATTGATCATCACAATCCTAACATGTCTACTAATGTTGTATAACTAATTGACTGTGTTAAGTAAATGTTCCGTTTCAAAAACAAACTATACGTAGAAGCTTCAAACGAAAAAAAGTCATGAAATAAGATATGACCGGAACGATGAAATATGTCTACGGTTGAAAAATCACATAATTCCGATAAAGTTTTGATGCCGATAGCTGCAGTCATTGCATTTTTTCATTATTTCTCCCTAGAGGTAGCCCTATCTCCGATGGTTATTTTTCATAAAATTTTTATACCATTGGTTGCGTCTCATCGATTTGAAACTATTTGCAGTTGAAGGTCCGGGCAAAATACATAATTTAGACGCTCAAATTACCGTTACGAAGTGTTTAGGGGTTTGACTTACGGTATTGACCGTCCGGATCGAGTCCTTAACGTTGTCGGATCTTGATGAAAATTTACCCATTCACATAATTCAACATAATAATGTTATTTGACGGTCAGATTAGTATAAAAAGATAATTAAACACATAAATTGGAAATAACTCTAACAAAGTAATATAAAAAGTACTATAGCCGACGAATACATTGAAACTTCGTCGGCTATGGTTAAATAATAAAAAAAGATAAATAAACATATAAATTAGAAATAAATTAGTATAAAAAATATTAAAGCCAACGAATATATTGAAAATTCGTCGGCTATAGTATTATAAATAGCCGACGGATTTATTTAAAATTCGTCGGCTATAGTTCAACTATAGCCGACGAAAATCATAGGTTTAGCCGAAGAGTTTTTATTTAGTCGGCTATACTTCTGTCTATATAACCAAAACCCAGCGACAGAAACCCTAAAATTTCAGTTCTCTCCTCTCTCCACCTCTTTTCCTCTCCTCCCACTGCGCGCCCTCCTCGGCTCCTCCACCGCCTCCTCCTCAATTCTCCCCTTTCTCCGTCTAAAATTAAGGTAATAAATTCAAATTTGTATATTTATTTGAATTATTGAATTGAATTATCGAAATTGCATATATTGAATTGATTTATATATTTATTTATTTTGAATTATTGATATATATGGTTGTTTACATATATATATATATATATATATATATATATATATATATATATATATATATATTTGTATACATATTTGTACATATTGCTACAAATAAATATTGATGTATATATGGTTGTTTACAAATTAGTATACATTAGAATATTTTTAATTGTATATATTGTGAATTATTAATAATTATTTGTGTATTAAAATATTAATTGTTATTAATTTGGTATATTTAATACATTTGGTATATTAAAATATTAATTGGTATATTTAATATATTTGTGATAATGTTGTTAATTTTTGATAATTTGGTATATTTGTGTATTAAAATACTAATTGTTATTAATTGTACAAATTACAAATTCTAATAATTTAATAAACAAAATGAAAAGCTTGTTTAGTAAAACTAAGGGTTCAAGGGCCAAAGATCTGATTCGTCTGAGGAAACGTCTAGCAACCCTCAAGCGTTGTTTCAGGGCTCAATGACAGCCCGCCGTGCCTCCCTTCTAGAGCCGACGCAGAGACAGTCGGGGGCCACACATTCCTCCAAGCAGCCGGACGCCCCTCGCTCCTCGAGGCAGCCGAGCGTCCCTCACTCATCGAGACAGTTGTGGCCTCCGACTCAGGCGGAGGTGTCTGCACCACGTATGCCTGAGACACACAGGGCACCGACTCCGGACCCTACTTTTTGGAGGGTAGGTCTTCTAGGGTACAGATGCTGCCGCCTCTGCTCTACCTTCCGCGGTTGATACCGGCAATCGATGACTCAGGGGCGCTGATTTATCCACTGCCCCCGCAGGTGACCCCATCAGCGGCGTACCTGTTCGTGCCTTTTTGTACAGATTTAATTTCTACGAGGGTATCATCATCAGCGACAGAGTCCGAATCCGTCGCGTCCGCCCCAACGCCCTCAGGTAATGAAATTTAAATAATTTGTTTTCTTATAATGTCATAATAAGAATAATCTATTAATAATCAATTTATGATAGGCACCGTCGGAGCCAAGCCGACAAGGAAGAAGAGAGGTCCCGTCATAGGGAAGGCTCTCGAGAAGACCGTGAGTACCTTTGGAAGGATCGTCATCGATACTGACGGGGATGGGAACATAGTATCAGGCAGGAAGACGAGGATGTACTCCGGCCGCATGGGAGCTCTCATTAGGGATAGAGTCCCTATGTTGTGGTCAGACTAGGGCGAGGTCCCACACGAGGTTAAGGACATGGTCCACAATGCAATGTCGGTAAGTATAAAAAATTCACAATTAATATTATGTATTGCATTGTGGATTTATGAAAAACTAAACTAATAAACGTTTTAATGCTGGTGTGGTTTGACATTCCCCAGCACGTAAGGAACACCTCGGCGGACGTTATGCATGGGAGAAGGTACGTTGGAAAGTTAATGAAAAAACATAATTATATGTGTAATTAATAATATTTATAATTTTTTTTGTGGTATCTGTAGGTACAAGGAGTGGAAGAACGAGTTAAGAACCTACTAGACTACGTATGGGAACGAACTTTTTGGTACCCCCTTGAGTTCTATTTCAGGAAATATTAGTGGCGTTGGCTTCTGATATCAGAATTAAACAACCCTCATAAACAGGTAATTAAAAATAATAATTTTTTATATTGTTATTAATTAGTACGTTTTAAAATATTTTACTATTTTTTTCCTTTGTAGGCCGTTTTCCGGGCAAACGCTCAGAACCGTCAACGCAACACAAGGAACCATCATGCCGGTTCTAGACCGTTCGCCTCGTTGATGGATGAAGCGGCCAGAGAACATCCAGAAGTCAACCGGTACGTTTATATGTACGAGAAGACTTATCCTGACGCCTAGGAGGATATTGTAAGTCGTTTTACGTTTTCAAATTTTTAAAATTATATATATATATATATATTTCAAAATGTTAATTAATTATTTTTTCATATCCAATTAGGCGAGGGTGGGGAAAGCTAGTGACGAGGTGATGACTGTTATAGTGAGGAAGACATTACCAGACACGCAAGAGGAAGACATGTCCGAAGCCACGTCTCAGATCGACACTTCGGATCTCAGGGTTGGGGCGAGAATCATGGGCACAACATTCCCACCGCAAGGAAATGACTTCTTATGTCGGAGTCTAGGAAAGAATGGCGAGAGGGTACTGAAAACCACTTCTAGATTTCAAAAAAATGCAGCCTCGAGCAGCAGCAGAACGACTCATCTAGAGGCGGAAGTTTAGATGCTACGGGAACACCAAGCCGCTTTACAAGAGTATAATGCAGCAGTATATGCCACCAACTAGGCACAACAGCAGCAGATGTTCCAGTACTTGCAAGATTTTTCAGCTGCCCAGCTTCAGGGACTTCCGCCTCTGCCCATGCCTACGCCTATTCCCCTACCTCAGCCGCCGCAAACTCCTAAACAGCAACCTCCTCCTGGCGTGGATATCGATTTAGATGATATAGATTTTATTTAGTTTTATGGGTTTATGAACAATTTATAAATTAATAATTTAATGCAAAACGTTTAGACTACTTTTGATGGTGTACGTTGTTGGTTATATGAAATTGTTTGTGTAATTTGCACCTTGCTTGGATGGTAATTTTGAAATTTTGTGGTTTTTTAGTATAAAAAGTACTATAGCCGATGAAATTTACCCTAATTCGTCGGCTATAGTATTTTATTTTATTTTTTTTCAACGTATAGCCGACGAAATATGGCTTAATTCGTCGGCTATAGAAGTATTTAGCCGACGAAATGTACTATATTTCGTCGGGTATATTATTAAAATTTTTAATTTTTTTTAAATATTTAGCCGACGATTTATAGTAAATTTCGTCGGCTATAGTGTTTTAAATTGGCCGACGAAATATTTCTAGTTTGTCGGCCAAAGTCTTAGGTTTAGGTTGACGAGAATTTATTTCGTCGGTTTTAGCCGACGAAAAATATAAAAATAAGTCGTCGGCTAAGTGTTAAACTATAGCCGACGACCACTTTTATTTCGTCAGCTAAAGTCATAGCCGACGAGGCTTTGCCGACGACATCTTAGCCGACGACAACTCGTCGGCTAAGATCTTAACCGACGAATTTGGATAATAGGCCGACAAAAATGTTTCGTCGGCCAAACTACTGATTTCGGTTGTGACCACACCACCACACACCACACCACACCACCACACACAAGAGAAGAGAGGAGAGATTTTGGAGATGTAAAGAGGAGAAGAGAAGATTTAAAGAAAAAAATTGATTTTTTTTGAAAATTTTTCAGAAATTTAGCGCGAGGATTCAAAATTTTGAAATTTTTTAGCTCTTAGCCGACGAAATTCAATAATTCTGTCGGCTAAGTGTTTGAAATTTTTTCTAAAATTTTTGTCTAAAATTTTGCGTGGGTAAATTATTCTAATTGTTTAACCTCTTAGCCGACGGAATTAAATAATTTCGTCGACTAAGCGATATCTTAGGAGACGAAATTATTTAATTTTGTCAGCTAAGGTGTTAAAAATTATTTTTTGTTGTTTTTTTATTTAATTCCGACGGAATTATTTTTTCCCATGCTCATATTTCAACGTAAAGATGATATATGACGGTCATATTTTTTTTTGAATTTTGATGATCGGAATCACAACATGTCTTACGGGATTGACTGTAAGGATCAAGTACTTAACCTTGTCGGATCAAGTTGAATCTTTTCCTAGAGACATATTTTGACATAATGTTCATATCGGACGGTTGAATTTTTGTTTCTCAAATTTGATCATCGGAATCGCAACATGTCTACTAATGTTGTACAACTTGTTTACCAAGTGTTAAATAAATTTTTCGTTTATAAAACAAACTATACGTAGAAGCTTCAAACAAAAAAGTCATAAAATAAGATATGACCGAAATGGTGAAATATGTCTACATTTGAAAAATCACTTAATTTCGGTAAAGTCTCAGTGCTGATAGATGCGATCAATGTAATTTTTCTTTCTTTCTCCCTATAGGTAGCTCTATCTCCAGTGGTTATTTTTTCATAAAATTTTTATACCACTGGTTGGGTATCATGGATTTGAAACTATTTTCAGTTGAAGGTCTGGGCAAAATACGTAATTTAGACGATCAAATAACTGTTTCGTGCGTAAACGGATTTGTCTTACGGGATTGACCGTAAGGATCAAACCCTTAATGTTGTCGGATCAAGTTGAATTTTTTCCAATGGACATATTTCGACATAATGATCAAATCAGACGGTCGAATTTTTGTTTCTCAAGTTTGATCATCAGAATCACAACATGCCTACTATTTATCATTATTTATCCATATGGAGAGCCTTATCATCGAGGGGTAAATGTCTCAAAAATTTTAGATGGGCAGTTGCGTCTCATCATGGTGAGAGTTTGTTGTGTTGAAGGTTCGACCAAAATACCTCATATAGATGTAGATATGAGTGTTTTCGTGTGTTAAGTGTTTAGAAAAACTTCATTTTGAAGCCTTAAACGAACTCGGATAGCCAAAAAAGGCCATATGTCATCGCATTAGCAATGAGTTTGACTCGTACACTCGTTCCGCTTCCAGATTGGTATCACAATAATCAATCAGACACCAAAATATCCGTAGTGCAATTTTGTAAGTAAATATTATTTTTTTCATAGCCGACGAAATACGAGATTTTTCGTCGACTAAGAGCTTTCTTAGCCGACGGAAATAGCCAGAATCACAAATCTGTCGGCTAAGAAGGGCTTAGTCGATAGAAATTTCCGACGAACGTATCCTATCTGCTAAGAAGTTATAAGTCGACGAACTTTTTCTCCTAACTGACGGAAGTGTTTCCGTCGGTTAAGAAAATCATAGCCGACGGAACAGTATAGATTCTGTCATCTAGTGGTCGGCTAAGTATATTTTAGGTGACGGAAAATTTTACTTAGCAGACAGAATTTTTATATATAAATATAAATGATTATTTATAATAATTTAGATGACGAAAAAGTATCCTGTCATCTAGGTTATATCTTAGCCAACGGAAAAATTCACTTAGTCGACGGATCTATTTTATAGAAAACAAATAAAAAAATTAATACAATCACTTAGTCCACGAAATATAACTTTCCTTCGCCTAAGTGTCGAAATTTTCAGTGGCAATCTTCCTGCCAAAAATTTTGAAAAATTTTGATTTTTTTTCCGCCAATATCTATCTCTTCATCCTCTCTCCCTCGTCATATGATAAGTGCGTTTTACGCTATGTTTTTAATGTGTTTTTACCCTCGTTTGTACCTTGTTTGCTCCTTAGTAAGGTCGTTTTTACTTATTTTGAGTCAAAAGGGTTTTTCTGTAGAGCAATGGCTAAAACATGTATTTATACAGAAAAGTGTGCTTAAGTGTTGAAAATTCGATTTGGAACAAACACTTGGTAATTTTATCATGATTCACCGTACCTTTACATTGTCATTTTTGATGAATTTGGTTTAATATGTAGATGACATGTAAATGAGCATATTATATCAAGGATCATGAAGATTGGATTCATGGAAGACAACAAAAGAAGCCATGGAAAAGAATAAACTCCGAAACATAAGGTTTTGATCCGAGCAGAAATTTCCAGAAACCATAACTCAACTTCAAAGATTTCCCTAGGACGATCCAGGAGGAACCAGGGAACGTGCCATATATGGATGGAAAGCTGTGGATGTCTAGTTTCTAAATCTTTTGGAATCGCAGCAATCCGAGTTCTGAGGAAGAAGTTATGCCGGAAACAATGGCCGGAGGTCAGTCTCGCGAATGAAACTCTCTCGCGAATGAAACTCTCCCGCGAATGAAATCTTATTCGCGAGCAGAAATCTCTCCCGCGAACAGAAATCCTACATCAACTTCGGAAAATCATATCTAAAGATTCAGGAGGAATCTGAAGACGAGCCATATATCATTGGAAAGCTACGGAAGTCTAGTTTTCAGATCTTCTTGAATCACAGCATTTGGAGTTCAGATGAAGGAGTTATGATCAAAACAATGGACGGAGGTCAAGCTGCAAAACGGGGCAGTTTCTGCCTAAGTTGTCACACGAGTTTGGGAGGATGTTTCTTCACCAAAATTCTTCCCAAGCATGTCAAAGGACTTAAGAGAAGCTTAATGAAGTCATGGGAAGCTGCATTAAAGAAGAAGATTCGAAGAATGCATCATGGCAGCCGAAACAACCAAGTATGGAGCTTTTCCGGTCAAACCGGGAAAGTCTGTCCTTGCCGAGTTTGTCCATGATTTCGGCTGCCTATGAGCCCAAGAACTTGTGTAAGAGTCCTACATGGATCCAATAACATGTAGAGGAGTCCAAGAAATCAGAAATCCAAGGTCCAAGTCGAAATCCTTGACAAAGAAGAAAGAAGAAACCAAGTCCAAAAAGGATTACAAGTTCAACAAGGAAGGTGTCTCCTTGAAGCTCCTGAATTCTCTAGGGTTTCTCTTCGAAATTTTCTGTATAAATAGGACCTATGTACATCAAATTTGGTGTCTTTCAATTGCTCTAAGCCCTAGTATAGCCAAACTCTACTTAAAAACCCTCCCTACACAGAAACACCATAGCCTTGCCGCCGCCGTTCCCCTTCGCTGCCGACTGCATCCTTGCTGCCGATTGCATAGCTTTGCCGCCACCAATCCATTCTTCAATCCTTGCCAACTCTTAGGGTAGGTTTAGGTATGAATACAATCAAGGTTTATGTGTGTATCTACTGTATGGATGATGGTTATTTATATATATGTTTGGATTGGTTTTTGGTTTTACGTTATAAACATGTTTACTTGTTCTTCTTTGTGATTTTCATGTGATTGTGTTTATAATTGTAACGATTTAGATTGCATGTTAGGATTTTGATTTAGTTTAAGTTGTGTATGTTTGTGTTTAGTAGATGTCGAATTGATTTATTGCTTACCTGATCACGTAATCGAACCTGAAGATAGTCTAGGCCTGGATGTTTCTGAGGGGGGAGTTTAATCTGCCGTAGTATTCTAGGTTGAGTTCACCGGGTCGGGCTCTCAATTTTAGTTGCTGCATAGGGTGGTAGGGTAAGTGATTTACATGCTAATAGGATGAGTGACGACATACCTAGGATCATGTCTCCAACGACTCATGAACGGTAAGTGTATTTTGTGTTAATGTGACGCGTGTCGTAAGCATTAAACAAGATGACACATAAACTTAGGATGATGCGTGTCGTAAGTTCTAAGTTACATGAGAAGTCTAAATAGTTGGAATTAATTTGCATCTATGATAACATACACATAATAACTTGATCTTTCATAAAACTTATATGTTCTCTAATTGGTGTTTGCTATATCTTGTGCTTGAGTATTGATTGACCAATGTATGTAAATATTTCTGTTTGTTTTCTTTATATGTTTCGAACCACCCTATAAATCCCCCATAATATTTTGTATATATGTTTATACTTGTATAGTTGTGACAGAATTGTACTTGTATGTTTATATCATATTGTTTTGAAAGTACTAACAATTTGTTTTGCAGAATAATAATCCTTCCCTAGTGTCCCCGGCTTGAACGATCCCTACTTACAGTTACTACAACGATAGGGTTTTTTAAATTGCACAGGTCAACTTTTGGCAGGTCATCATATTCATCTCTCTTTCTCTTCCTCGTCTGCTCGCTCCCCCACCCACCGCGGTGCCTCCTTCTCCTTCGTAGCACCACCTCCTCCTCCTTCGTCGCGGGGCCTCCTCCTTCTCTCGGCGGCAACTCCTCGTTGCTCACTCCTCCTCCTCCTCCTCCTCATCCTCTCGATGACATCTTCTAAATCTAGGGGTAGTGGGATTTGGAGGCGACATGTGGTGGCATCGATCGGGATTTCAGACAAAGTGAAAAAAAATAGAAAAGAAAATAAGAAAAAAAAATTGAATTATTGATAAAATTATTAATTATTCGTAAAATAAAAATATATTTATTTTCAAAATTTTACCTTCTGTAGACTAAGATTTTAGTTGACGGAATAAGTTTTGTCGGCTAAGTTAATTATCTCTTGGTTGACGGTCCAAGATTCGTCGTCTAGGATATGTCTTAGTCGACGAAAGTTCTTGTTTCCATCAGCTATTGTCTTAACAGATGTCCCATAACCGACAACTTATTTCCGTCGATTAAAATCAAAATTTAAGTAATGTGCTATATATTTGCGTGTTTTGTTTCGGGCCAAACAAAAGCCGATAGCAATGTAGATACGCATTGTTATCATGTGATAGATGACGCACTCGTTAGTCAAATTTGCATTGAATTGTGATGATCGGTGCAAATGTAACCACTAACCATTAATTCACCGTCATCGACTGTTTCTTTTGTTTTCTAGCTAGCTAATTCAAGAGGGCAGCATCATCATATATATAACCAATGAAGTCGCGCGTTTCTTCACCGATCAATCATAACGTACTTCAAAATTTTCAGCAAACGCATTTGCTTTTCATGCACTACCGTCTGAGCACCCGGCCGGGCGAGGCTCCACCGGAGTTCGCTGTACCGTCGTCATTCTACTATGAAGGAACCAACACATTGGCATCTCCAAATTAAGATTTTAATTTCGCATTGATTCTTCTCATTTTTGGTTTGTGAATGGCATGAAGCTTCTTCGGTCTTCGAGAATAGGTTTGTACCCCTATTATGCACCTTAATACACGCAAGATTGTGTTGGTTTTTTTGTTTTTGTTTTTCTGTTAGATTTCTTTTCTGCAGCAATCAATCTTGTGACGGTGGGTTTGTGCTAGCTGTAGCCTGTAGGTTGCGACCATCGTAGCTAGCTAGGATGGAGGCAAACTTCGATAGAGCGAGGCTTTGCTAGCTAGAGTGGCAGCAACAAACTATTGTACACTATTAGCTAGCTTTGGAATCCTCTCTATATATGATCCTAAGTCTTGATATATCGATATTTTGGAGTGTATGCCCTAATCTTGGAATAGGTTTTCTCCGTAATATATGATCGATCAGGAATTAAAATTAACCAGTGTTGAATTGTTTACATCTAATCGATCATTAATTTGTGATGTTTGCCACATAATTGATACAAAGAGGAGCACTGAGCTCCATATATAATAATTGTCCTAATAATTCGATCACAGAACTTTGTAATTACTCCATTAGGGTATTCTTGAAACTCAAGATTCTCTTGGTACCAAATTGTCAGATTTAGGTAAACAAACATCTCGATCGATCTTAAAATTGTGCATGAAAAAGAAGGTGCATAACATCAATTAAATTGAATCAACATGACAAAAAAAGTTATTAGGAGGGGGAAAACTCACATGGTATTAGGGCCCTCCCAGATTGAAAATTAAACCTAAACCAGCTCTCTATTTGAGAGAAAGAAAAGAGAGTCGGTGGAGATGTGTGTGACCTCAACACGCATTTGGATTTGTAAAAAAATCATAAATCTATTAACAAATTTAAACTAAAAGATGTGAGAGTACGTAGCTAGTAGTGTCGTCGTCCCCTGTTCTATTGTGATTGAGGAATGACCTGAGCATGAAGAAGATGGTCGTATTATTGAGATTGGCTGCATCAATCTCACTCCCACATGCCATGTTGATGAGTGAGGATTTGCATGTGGAGATAAGAAAAGGAAGGAAAGAAAGAAAGAACGAAAGAAACAGACATCTAATCTTGTCTTTGTTTCTATTCTCTCCATCTTCATTTTTTTGGCAAATGCCAACTGTTTGTGTTGAAGAATGTTGACATTGTTCATATCCATTCATTTTTCATGATGATTTATTTTGTGTTATACGCCAAAAGATGTCAAGGTAATGTAATAAACCATAATGAATTGTATTGCAAGTCATCACGTCCTTATATTAATTAGTGAAATCATGGATTCAAGATAAACTTTTGCAAGTCTACTACCAATTAATTAACTTGATTGATAATGATGATAGTGCAGGAAACACGCTTACTTGAAATACTAATCTTTGTAATAACTCAAACAACAACAATAATAATAATCATCGTATAACCAAATTGAATGGTGTTTGGTTTTTGTTTGGTCTTATTTTGTTTTTCTAATGTGAGAATCAAGTGTTTTTTCAAATCCCCCCAAACCTGAGTGGTTTTGGTTACGCAACTAAGTTGCTTTATTGTTTACCTAAACAAATGGTGGACAAATCAGTGTGTGCTAGTGCTATTAATCAAACCACTTGGATAAGTATTTTGCAAGACAAGTGTTGGGATCATTTTTTTTCAAGTAGAAGTAAAAAAAGTTTTTTAAATTCACACTCTAAATAACTTAATACGCGTCCTAATATTTGATAATTCAGATATGCTAAATGACCAAAAGAGTCATGTGTGATATACAAATATTTAAAAAAAGAACTTACATTTGAAAACTAATAATGTTACATAAAACAAATTAAAATATTAAAAAGAAAACGTATTTTTGGAAACTTATAGAGTAAATTATATAAAAAATAAAGGAGAAAATACTGGTCACTCCATTAACTTTCATGTGTACGACAGTTTAATCTAATATATTTCAATTTCAATCGATCACTCCATTAACTTTTCAATGTCACACAATTAGGCTCCTCCGTTAAGTGGCCGTTAAATCTTACCGTTAACTTAATTTTAATTAATTTTTAGATAATATAAACTTTTAAAAATCATTAAAAATAGTTCTGATATTTAAACGATGCTCTGAAAAATTCTACGAATTCGTAACGTCTACATTAATCCTATGGCTCAAAGACAAAATTAGACAAACTAAAAGTTTGAAAATAATTTTTAAAAATAGAATTTGAAATAAAAATAGCTTGAAATATATTTTCATTTGACAAATAGACAATGTTACAATTTAACACCTCCTAATGAATAAATTAGTAATTATAACAGGGAATGTTAAATTTTAACATTTTCTATTTTTTGAAGAAAAATAAATTTCGACTTATTTTTATTTCAGTTTCTATTATTCTATCTTAAAATTTTATTAGCTTCCAAAAATCATTTTCAAACTTTTAGTTTGTCAACTTTTGTCTTTCGAGTTTAACGTAGACGTTGTTACAATTTTGTAGGATTTTTCGAAACATCGTTTGGACATCAGAGCTACTTTTAATGATTTTTGAAAGTTCCAAATTATCCAAATATTAATTAAAAATTAAATTTAACGGCCACTTAACGGATGAACCTAATTATGTGACGTTGGAAAGTTAATGAAGTGACCAATTGAAATTGAAAGATCAAGTAAACTATTGAGCAAATGAAAGTTAATAGAGTAACCAATATTTTCTCTAAAAATAAATTTTCTAATATCGAGAAGCTATTTAGGATAACTATTAAAGTACACAAAAAAATTGAAAGGAAATTTGGATAATCAATTTATTTTTTAAGAGATTCATGATTTCCAAGTTTAGTGTATCAAAATGTCAAACGATGTAATTTTTATACATATGAACAATGATTTTTAAGGACCAAAAGAGTTACGTGTAATATACAAATATTAAAAACAAAGAACTTACATTTGGAAACTAATTAAAACCACTGCTCGCGTCTCATCGATCTGAAACTGTTTTCAGTTGAAGTTCCGACCAAAATACATAATTTAGACGGTCAAATGACCATTTCCGTGCATTTAGGGGTTTGACTTACCAGTTTGACCATCTAGATCGAGTCCTTAACGTTATCAGATCAAGTTGAATTTTTTACCATAGCCATGTTTTACTATAATTATCATATCAGACAGTCAGATTTTTATTTGTCAAGTTTGATCATCAGAATCACAGCATATCTACTAAAGTTGTATAACTCGTTTACTAAGTTTTAAATAAATGTTTCGTTTCAAAAACATACTCTATGTAGAACCTTCAAACGCAAAAAAGTCAGGAAATAATATATGACCAGAATAGTAAAATACGTCTACGGTTGAAAAATCATGTAATTTCGGTAAAGTCTCGATGCCGCTAGTTGCGGTCAACGCAATATACTATTATTTCTCACTATGGGTAGCCCTATTGATAGGTGCATTTTATGCAACGTTCTTACTGTATTTCCGACCCTATTTAGCTATGTAATTCTTTTAGCAATATTCATTGTAACTTAGTTTGTTTTTAGGTCTCAAATAAAGCCGAGGAGCACAAGAGAAACAAAATAAAAGAAATCTTGAAGGAAAAGGAATCCATATCGTTCAAGGAAAAAAATCAGAAAATCTGCCAGAAATCATTAGTCAACTTCGACAGAAGATTGCGATTAGCTCACAATGATCTAGGAGATGAGCTACAAAAGTCTACTTTCCAGAACCTTTCGCGGATTGTCAACATCTATTTTGGAGACGAAGTTATGACCGTTTTAGTGACTGAAGGTCAGTCTGTCTGAATTTCTGATTTGGACCGAAACTTCAATTTCAAGACCCAGACCACAAAGATAAGTCCATTGACGAAAATTAGGGTTTTCTAACCCTAATAACAGCTGCTTATATATAAAAAGAGGACTTGACATCATTCCAGGGAGTTTTGGAGACATCTATCTTTGGACGCACAACCTCAGTCCATTGCCGCCATCCTTTTCTCATTCCCTTTCTAATGTTTTATTTTATTTTCTCTATGTTTTTCTAGTAGTCTTTGATAGTTAGGGCTACCTAGCCCTAGACATGTGTAAACCAAGATTTTGGCATTGATTTTATTGTTTCTTGGATATTGAATGTTTGTTGATTCATTGGTTTCTCATTGATAAATTCTAGTTTTATTTATTATGGTTGCAAACGTAGTAAGTATACTAGGTTTTATTGCTATGATTTTGTGTTTTGATCATCATGTCAAGCATATTATCTAGAGTAGTACATGAGTGACTTGTACCCAACATGTACAAATTCTTGACACATAAGAGCATATTCTAGGAACTCCCATACTGGATTAAGTTGTTGATCACGTACTACCATGATGTACATAAAAAATGTGTGCAACAGTGTGGTGGACACAGTGCTGAATTTAGAGAGGAAGACGAAAGACGGTCCTAAGACACACATTGATTTAAAAAAGGATATATAAAGACATCTGTGGTTGAAAGAAGGGAATAAAAAAATGCCTCAAACTCCTTACACCGTGAAGCTTGACAAAAAAAACGTAATTTTCAGGTGGATGAGTTGTGTGATAAGTGCGTTTTACGCCATGTTTTTAATGTGGTTCTACCCTCATTTATACTTTGTTTATTCCTTGGTAATGTCGTTTTTACTTATTTTGAGTCAAAAAGGTTTTTTTTTTCTGTAGAGCAATGGCTATTACATGCGTTTTTACAGAAAATTTGTGCTTAAGTGTTGAAAAATCTGATTTTGATAAAGACTTGGTTATTTCTTCATGATTCGTTATATTTTACATTGTCAGTGTTGATGAATTTTTTGCAATGTATAGATGACATGTAAATGAACATATTAGATCAAGAATCATGTTCATTGGACTTATAGAGGACAACAAAAGAAGCTAAGGAAAAGAAGAAACTCTGAAACACAAGTTTTGATCCGAGCACAGAAAGTTCCAGAAACCCTACATCATCTTTGGAAGCGTATATCTAGAGATCTATGAGGAATCTGAGGACGAGCTATACACCGTTGGAAATCTGTGCATGTCTAGTTTTCAGATCAGCTGGAATCGTATCAATTGGAGTTCATATGAGGGAGTTATGATCAAAACAATGGACGGAGGTCAAGCTGCAAAAAGCTGGCAGTTTCTGCCTTAGTTGTCACACGAGTTTGGGATGATGTCTCTTCACCAAAAACCTTCCCAAACATGTCAAGAGACTTAAAAGGAGCTTAATGAAGATATGGGAGGCTGCATAGAAGAAGAAAATTCAGAGAAGTCATCAAGGGTAGCCAAAACAGCAAGTAGGAAAGCTTTCCCGGTTCCACTAGGAAAAGCTGTCCTACCGAGTTCATTCAAGGGATTCGGCTGCCGAGAAGCCCAAGACTTGTGCAATGAGGCCTACATGGATCCATTAAAATGTAGGAGAGTCCAAGAGTTAGAAGATCCAAGCCCAAGGTCGGAATTCCTTGTCAGAAAATAAGAAGTACAAGTTGTGTTCAAGAAGGAATACAAGAAGATCTTTTCTTGTTGCAAAAGGAAGATCTAGCCGACATCAACTAGGTTTCTCTGAGATTTCTGTATAAATAGACATGTATAGCTCTTAGTTTTGTGTCTTCAACCTTTGTAATATTTAGAGAGCCAAGCTCTACCTACAAAACCTTAAACACTTAGAGATACAAAAGCTGCCGCATCCATTGTTCACCGGAGAGTTCAACCATTCTTTCGCCAATTTCACCATACTTTACCGACTATTTTAGAAGGTTTAGGTATGTACCTATGTAAGCTTTTGAGTACTCTATGTGTTTGTCGAAATTCATTGAATATATATATTGTTTTGTGGTTTTATGTTTCGAACATATGCATGAGTTCTTCTTTGTGATTTTCTTGTGTGTTTGTTTAAGAACATAGCGATTAGATTGCATGTTTAGGTTATGAATAAAAGAATAATTTGCTGCGTTTATATGATTAAAATACTTTAATTGATTTATCACTTACCTGATCAAGTAATCAAACCTGAGGGTAGTCTAGACGTCAGATGTTCCTAAGGGGGAGTTTAATATGCCGTAGTGTTCTAAGGGTTAAGATCAGGCGATTGTATGTCTTGATTCTTAGGCACTACCAAGGGTTTCTAGGGTAAAGTGATTTACATGCTATTAGGATGAGTGACGTCATGCCTAGGATCATGTCTCCAATGACTCTTGTTCGATCAGTGTATTTTGTCTTAGTGTCAGGCGATTGTAGGCACTAAGTAAGATGACACATATATAAATTTAGTGTCAGGCGATTGTAGGCACTAAGTTTACATGAGAAGTCTACATAATTGGAATTAATTAAAGTATTCGGAAATATAAGTGTTGTATCTTAATCTGTTTCATAAACTTGCATGTTGTCTAATCGGTGCTATGTGCTATTCTAAGTGTTGCATTGTTGAATGACCGATGTATGTATATATTTTCATTATTTTCTTTAAATATTTCGTACCAACTTTAAAACAAAAAAAACTCCATCGAATTTGTATATATGTATAGTGTATTTCTTTGTACTGACGTTTGTTTTGCATAATTTAATCATTCCCTAGTGTCCCCGGCTAGAACGATACCCTACTTACGCTTACTACAACTATAGGGTTTTAAATTGGCACACGTCATTGAGCTTGGACTTGTAAAAGAATAAGAAGTTATGGGCTTGGAGTTTGAAAGTTTTCTTTTGGGTTTGTGTTGTAGTCTAGTTCTCTTTTTCACCAATTTCGTTACCGATTTAAGTCGTTGAGCTTGAGTTCCGGACCAAAGACCGAAACTATTTAACGACGTTAGATAGGCAATCGAGCGTTATATGCCTCTGATTTATCACTGCAAGGAAATTTTCTCTGCTGCTCTTAAACCGACACCAGAGCCGGTGCATTTGGGTCCCAAAGTTGCTGCCTTTGTGCTAGGGTTTGGTCGAAATCTGATCAATGGTCAACTTACCTTCATGGGAGATCGCATGGCCCCGCCATCTTTATGCCGCTCTCTATTCACTTCCAAAGCAAAGGTACGCAAGCCTATTGTCATTAAAGATCGATTTCTGAACAATGTGGAACCTGGTGAATGCAGCAATGCACAGAACTTGGCCTCAGTGCCGTTTGAAGGAAGTCCTAATGCTGAGCAGGATGAGCAACTGTTAATTGTGGCTAATGAAGATCCTAAGGTGACCTTCAAGCGCCAGGGTGGTGTGTTCCAAGCTTTCCCAACTAAGTTGCTAGTACCAGCGCTGCTTAGGAGGATCCCTTATGGTGAGGTCCATACGAAGGAGTTCAAAGTGTCATAGTATTTATGAAGCTTACTCCTCAGTCTTTTGGACTCATGAAAGTTGCGGGAGATGTTCTGGTTCTTGCTAATCAAGCTGAAAATGAGAAGAAGAAGAAGAAGAAGAAGAAAAAGAGGGGACGCAAGCTTGCGTCCAAGAACAAGAATTTGACTGCTAGTGTTGCTAAGAGAGCGGCTACGATGGCTGCTAAGAAGGTTGCTGAAGGAAATACATCTTCGAAGGCTGTGAAGGAAGCTGCTGGATAGGTCGCACCGATTGATGCTTTCTCATTTTGTTGCTCCACCTCTGTGCCCTAGCGTGAAGGGCAAGGAGAACATTTAAGTTTTTATTTAAACTTTACCTATAACTTTACTCGTCATGCTTAGCTTGTAGGCTCTCAATAAGTAGAGCGTCTTAACGTGTTAATGATTAGACATATCTCCTATGTATCGTTGTGATCTTGTGTCACAAACTTCTTATCCATCGTTAGTCGGTGGAGTGGGGGTATGTAACGGTCTTTTCTGGCTTGAGCTTATATATCATTCTCGGTATTATTCAAAAAAGACTAAATTAATTCAAAGGTGACGTGTCCTACTCAGAACCCTTAGAATTGATAAATAGTGTAAATTTTATGAACTTAGACTAACTTACGGACTCCTCACTTTAAAGAAGCCGGATCTTGGATTCACCACCAAGCCCGATATGATCATTAAGTCTAGCTAGGGACTACTATAGGCCACCATGCCAATAATAAATCGATCAGATATAAAATGAAATTGTGAAAATAAGCTGACTTCTCAATTTTACCGCCCTTTTTCTTTTTTTGGACAAATAGTAACCAAGAAACACGAAATCAACAGAACTAAGGGGAAGGAGGAGCTCCATCATACAACAGAATGTGAAGCTGGTAGGAAGGGGGAAGCCGGACACATCCCCTGTCGAGCTAAGGAAGCAACATGCTAAGGAAGAATCATAATCTGCAGCTTTGTTAGCTACTCTGATGGTCCTATACCAGCTAACGTGGGGATTAGACTGAGCAAACAGACGTAATCCTTGAGCTACAGGTTGGGCTTCCCAATAGTGATGGGTGTCTTGTTAAGGGATGCCTAGTTGACAGTATCAACTTTAGACCCCAAATTGGTGGTCAAGGTATTCATCATGTTCCTCGAAGGCCTAATAATCACTTCCCTCGTGTAACAATATATAGGTTTTGTAGTTATTGGTTCATAGATATCATCGGTGTTGATGGACCATTAGTAATTTGGTGGAGGAGAGACTGAGTAATGTGATTTATATTAAGTTACATATTTCCAGTCTCTACGTTTCAAGTTCAGTTTCATTATGTGTGGTGATGTTATCATTGATTCATTGTTATGAAACACGGTCAAAATTCATATATATATATATATATAGTTACTTATTTCCAGTCTCTACGTTTCAAGTTCAGTTTCATTATGTGTGGTGATGTTATCATTGATTCATTGTTATGAAACACGGTCAAAATTCATATATATATATATATATATATATATATATATATATGTGGTGATGTTATTCTTGATTCATTGTTATGAAAGCAAGTTAACACGGTCAAAATTCATATATATATATATATATATATATATATATATATGACGGTGCATATATATATATGTGGGGTGATGTTATCATTGATTCATTGTTATGAAAACAAGTTAACACGGTCAAAATTCATATATATATGTATGGTATATATATATATATATATATATATATATATATATAACACGGTCAAAATTCATATATATATGTATGGTAAATATATATATATATATATATATATATATATATATATATGACGGTGCAAGTGTATGGTATAATGTTACCATCCATTTACATTCATATATAAGGTTCATCATATATGTATATTATTTATTTCTCTATTTATTTTATACAAAAAGACTAGCTAGAAAGGATTGCAGCCAACTCATTGCAACACCAAAGAGGTCGATACTCATTGCAACACCAAAGAGGTCGAAACTCATTGCAACCCTAAAACGCTATCAAGGGCATCGGTCAGCCACAAAATTTACTTGAAATAATTAGAAAAAAATTCAAAAAATCTATTAAGATAAACCATTTTTTTTTTAAATTTACACCAAATACAATAATTTAACCCGTCTTATAGATTTTATTTTAGAAATTTAAATTTATCTCAATTTTTACACTGATATTTTTGTCATTCTACTGTTCATTTTGTTTCACTACCGGAATCAGTAGTTTGGCCGATGAAATATTTTCGTCGTTCTGTTAGCCAAATTCGTCAGCTAAGATGTCGTCGGCAAAGCCTTGTCGGCTATGACTTTAGCCGACGAAATAAAAATGGTCGTCGGCTATGACTTTAGCCGACGACATATATTTTAATTTTTCATCGGCTAAAGTAAGACTAATGCTGTCGAAATAAATAGTCGTCGGCCTCAACCTAAGACTTTGGCCGACGAACTATAAATATTTTGTCGGCCAATTTAAAACACTATAGTCGACGAAATTTACTATAAATCTTCAGCTAAATATTTTAAAATAAAATAAAATAATATACCCGACGAAATATAGTACATTTCATCGGCTAAATACTACTATAGCCGACGAATTAAGCCATATTTCGTCGGCTAAACGTTGAAAAAAAAAAGATAAAATAAAATATTATAGCCGACGAATTATGGTAAATTTCGTCGGCTATAGTACTTTTTATACTAAAAAAATTACAAAATTTCTAAATTACCATTCAAGCAAGCTGCAAATTACACAAACAATTTCATATAACCAACAACGTACACCATCAAAAGTAGTCTAAACGTTTTGCATTAAATTATTAATTTATAAATTGTTTATAAACCCATAAAACTAAATAAAATCTATATCATCTAAATCGATATCCGCGCCAGGAGGAGGTTGTTGTTGAGGAGGTTGCGGCGGCTGAGGTAGGGGAATAGGCGTAGGCATGGGCGGAGGCAAAAGTCCATGAAGCTGGGCAGCTGAAAAATCTTGCAAGTACTGGAACATCTGCTGCTGCTATGCCTGGTTGGTGGCATATACTGCCGCATTATACTCTTGTAAAGCCGCTTGGTGTTCCCGTAGCATCTAAACTTCCGCCTCTAGCTGAGTCGTTCTGTTGCTGTTCGAGTCTGCCTTTTATTTGAAATCCACAAGTGGTTTTCAGTACCCCTTCGCCCTTCTTTCCTAGACCCCGGCAGTAGAAGTTATTTCCTCGTGGTGGGAATGTTGTGCCCATGATCCTCGCCCTAACTCTGAGATCCGAAGTGTCGATCTGAGACATGTCTTTCTCTTGCGTGTCTAGCCATGTCTCCCTTACTATAGCAATCATTACCTCGTCACTAGCTTGCCTCACCCTCGCCTAATTGGATTGAAAAAAAATAATTAATTAACATTTTGAAATATATATATATATATATATATATATATATATATAATTTAAAAAAATTTGAAAACGTAAAACGACTTACAATATCCTCCTAGGCGTCAGCATATGCATTCTCGTACGTATAGACGTACCGGTTGACTTCTAGATGTTCCCTGGCCGCCTCATCCATCAATGATGCGAACGGTCTTGAACTGGCATGATGGTTCCTTGTGTTGCGTTGTCGGTTCTGAGTTCGCCCGGGAAACGGCATACAAAGGAAAAAAATAGTAAAATATTTTAAAACGTACTAATTAATAACAATATAAGAAATTATTATTTTTAATTACCTGTTTATGAGGGTTGTTGAATTCTGATATCAGAAGCCAACGCCACTTGTATTCCCTGAATTGGAACTCAAGGGGGGTACCCGAACGTTCGTTCCCATGCGTAGCCCAGTAGGTCCGTAACTAGTTCTTCCACTCCTTGTACCTACAGATACCACAAAAAAATAATAAATATTATTAATTACTCATATAATTTTGCTTTTTTCATTAACTTTCCAACGTACTTCCTCCCATGCACAACGTCTGCCCAGGTGTTCCTCAGGTGCTGGGGAACGTCAAACCACACTTGTATCAAAACGTTTATTTTTTCATAAATCCACAATGTAATACATAATATAAATTGTGAATTTTTTATACTTACCGACATTGCATTGTGGACCATGTCCTTAACCTCGTGTGAGATCTCGCCCCAGTCTGACCACAATATAGGAACTCTATCCCTAATGAGCGCTTCCACGCGGTCGGAGTACATCCTCATCTTCCCGCCCGATACTACATTCTCATCCCCATCAGTATCGATGACGATCCTTCCTGAGGTACTCACGGTCTTCTCGAGAGCCTTCCCTGTGATGGGGCCTCTCTTCTTCCTTGTCGGCTTGGCTCTAACGATGCCTATCATAAATTGATTATTAATAGATTATTCTTATTATGACATTATAAGAAAACAAATTATTTATATTTCATTACCTGAGGGCATTGGGGCGGACACGATAGATTCCGACTCTGTCGCCGATGATGATACCCTCGCAGAAATTAAATCCATACCAAAAGGCATGAATATGTATGCCGCTGATGGGGTCACCTGCGGGGGCAGTGGATAAATCGGCGCCCCTGAGTCATCGACTGCCGGTATCAACTGCGGAAGGTAGAGAAGAGGTGGCGGCATCTGTACCTCAGAAGACCCACCCTCCGAAACAGTAGGACCCGGAGTAGGTGCTATGTGTGTCTCAGGCATACGTTGTGCAGACACCTCCGCCTGAGTCGGAGGCCACAACTGCCTTTATGAGTGAGGGACGCTCGGCTGCCTCGAGGCGCAAGGGGCGTCCGGCTTCTTGGAGGAATTTGTGGTCCCCGGCTTTCTCTGCGACAGCTCTAGAAGGGACGCACGTCGGGCAGTCATTGGGCCCTGAAACGACGCTTGAGGGTTGCTAGACGTTCCCTCATACGATTCAGATCTTTGGCCCTTTGAACCCTTAGTTTTACTAAACAAGCCTTCCATCCTGTTTATTAAATTATTAGAATTTGTAATGTGTACAATTAATAACATTATCGGCTTCATCGTTAGAAGTCTTAGTTCGGCGATTAATTTGGGTGACCATCGAATTGAATATGGTTCATCTACAACGAAATATTCAATGTATTGTAAATATGAATAATTATGCAATGAATGAGTCATGAACAAAAATAAAGAATTACATACCCAGCCGTCAAAATAGTTCGCGAACTCCTTGTTGTGGTAGTCGAGATCACCTTGAATGTCTAGACAGTATAAATGGATGTCTTTCCAATATTCAACTTCTAAACAGTTAATCAATACCCACCAATGGGCTATGACTAGCTCATGTGGTTGCAACTTGTAGGAGTCTGGCAAAATTCCATAAACTTCAACATTATTAGAGACTATGGAAAGGTTGAACTTCGGTACATCTACCGGTATGGTTTATGGAGTTTTCTTCAACGCTCCTAAATACAACTTCATGTAGGTGACGCACTCGTGCGCAATATATGCTTCAGCTATACATCCTTCAGACGCGGATTTATTAGCCACATAAGCTTTGTAGTCTCCAAGTTGTCTATATATAAATAAATTGTTGTAATATGTTATGATTATATATTGAACTTGTACAATAAAGAATTTAGCTATAAAAAACATACATTTTCATGGGATACATCCAAGTATAGTGTACTGGATCGGTAAGCAACAATTTCTCAGAAAGATGGATCATCAAGTGCGGCATGATATCAAAAAAATTTGGAGGAAATATCCTCTCAAATTTACACATGATATAAATAATGTCCTGTTGCATTTTCCGGAGGTCAGATTTTGTCACTTCCGGTGTGCATAACTTCTAGAAGAATTTTAACAACGCTACTAACGGCTTCATCACCTGACGGGAAAGGAACGGTCCAATGAAAATAGGGAAGAGACGTTGTAGCAAAATATGACAGTCATGACTCTTTAACCCGTATATTTTATTGTCCTGAATGTTTACACACTGGGCTATATTTCCTGCGTAACCTGAAGGATACTTCACAGAACTCATCCACCTGAAAATTACGTTCTTCTGGTCAGGCTTCACGGTGTAAGGAACTTGAGACATTTTTTCTTCCCTTCTTTCAACCACAAATGTCTTCGAAACTTCATTTTTTTAAGATCAATGCGTGCCTTCGAACCGTCTTTCGTCTTTCCTTCCAAGTTCAGCATTGTTCCCACCACACTATCGCACACATTCTTTTCTATGTGCATCACATCTAGGTAGTGTCTGATCAACAACTTACTCCAGTATGAGAGTTCCCAGAATGTGCTCTTATGTGTCCAAAATTTATACCTGTCGGGTCTGTTAGGTATTGCTGCCACAATATTGGGATGATTGCTGAGCTGTCCAAAATCATACTCATTAAGCACAACTAAAATTTCTTCCCCCGTCCATCTTCTAAGATGCACACCGTTTTCTACAGTCCCATCAAATGTCTTCTCATCGAACTGTCATTCGTGATCATACGGAAGGAGAGTACGGTGACCCAATCTGCATATCTTGTTGCAATGACTACTGTTCCCCTCATCGCTAAGACACTCTGGATAAGCCTTGTATTCCCTAACAACATTGCCCGACAACATCCCACAGGTAGGAAAATCACTGATGGTACCAACAACCATGGCATGCATGTGGCACATTTCGTGCATGTACTTGCCATAAATGGGATGACCAACGTTCCAAAAAAAACTTAAGCTCTTCAATCAAGGGTCTCAAATACACAATGAGACACTTCCCTGGATAACCGGGTCACGGAATCAATAAACTCAACATATTGTATTCCTTCTTCATGCACATCCATGGAGGAAGGTTGTGTGGTACCAAAATCACCGGTCATACACTGTATTGAAGACTCATGTTGCCAAAAGGATTGAACCCGTCAGATGAGAGCCCGAGCCTCACATTTCAGACCTCTGACGCAAAATGAGGAAACTCACGGTCTATATGCTTCCAAGCCTCCCCGTCAGCAGGGTGTATAAGGGTATCTTCGCCATGCAATTCCCTATCAGTGTGTCATCTCATAGCTTTGGTTGTGTGTGATGACATGTACAACCGTTCCAGCCTATCCCTTAATGGGAAATACCGAAGTACCTTCACAGGTTTCCTATTGCCTGCAGGAGTCAGCTTATACCTGTCACTCTGACATACTGGACATGCGTCAAGGTCACCAAGGTCATTCCCTTCTAGATCTGTACCCTAGAAGAGAACACAGTCATATCTGCATGCATAGATCTTGATGTAGGAAAGCCCAAGATCTTTCTAGATACATCGCACCTTATGATGAGTGGTAGGAAGACGATGACCGTGAGGCAGCATCGAAGCAGTGTACTGTAGGTAGTCATCAACAGCCTTCACAGTCGATTTTGTCTCAACTTTAATCTTCATAACGTCCATCACACTTTCAAGAACCATCTTCTGACAACCGGGATACACAGGGGTCTGTTGGAAAGCAAGTAGTTTGTTGTACCTGTCAATACCAACAGTGTTGAGAACTCTAGGGAAGGGCTGCACCAGCTCAGGCATATACGATCCTTCAGAGCATACACCGCTCTCATAAGGAAATATATCGTTGATGAAGGCCGTTGTTGGATTGTTGGATGTACTGCCCGTCTCAGAAAATTACCCATGATTATGCGGACCCCCTAATGATGTTTCACCGTGATATATCCAACATGTGTATTTTTCCCAAAATCCATTACTCTTAAGGTGCTGCCAAACCTTGTCAATTGCAAATCGATGCATATCGCTGCGACACTGACATTTAGTGCACGTGCAATAGAAAATTGTATTCCCTTTAGCATTATCCATCACATAGTCAATAAAACTAATAACTCCTTTACCATATCTTTTGTCCCATTTTGGAAGCAAAATCCAACTCTTATCCATATCTTGAAAAGATAACATAATATATATGTATAAACTCTAATTAATTAATTAAATTTACAAATCATTTATTATTCTATCTACAGTTAACGTACAATTAATTAATATATAACAAATTAATAATTTAGACACACACACACACACATATATATATATATATATATATTAACATCAATTATAATCAAAATATTACTTAATTCATATTATATATATGCATGAACAACTTATGCACATATTTTAATTTGTGATTATGGTGTCGATATCAACCATGAATTTTGTTTTTACCTTTAAGTTAGGTTATAAAAAGAAGAATTGAGTTTTGGATATAGGGTTTTAGGTTAGGGGTTAGGGTTTACGTGTCAACGTTTAGGGTTTATGGAGGAATTGGGTTTTGGGTATAGGATTTTAGAGTTTAGCGTTTATGGAGAAATTGAGTTTTGAGTATAGGGTTTTAGGGTTAGAGTTAATGGAGGAATTGGGTTTTGGGTATAGGGTTTAGAGTTTATGGTCCTCCAGTCGGACTTTGAAGCAGTCTTCCATGAAGCCCCCATTGTTGATTGCTAGACTGCTTGATGCACGCGTCTCGTACTTGTTGTAGGATGAAGGTTGGTCTTATGAGTGTCTGAACCTTGTTGCTGGCACAATGGGAAGCCATTGAATGTAGAACAGTATGGAACACAGGGACCAAGACCCTCTATATATAGTGTTCAACATAAGACTTGATCCCATAACCAAATCCTAATTGAACAATGTAAGTATCTTGAAGATCTTTCCTTTCACAATACTAATTATTTGTACATCAGGTTTTGTGCTATGAATCTTCTAGATTTCCAACTGATATACAACTCGAAAAAAAACCTGCATAATTGGCTTCCGTTTAAACAGTGAAAAATCTTGCAATTTCATTCTTGAACAGATTCTATTTGTAAAATTAAATATAAATAGATTTTTCTAATAAATCTAGTTAAATAATAGGTGAGTGTATTTTAAAATAGTATAAATAAGTAAGTTTAATCTCAAACGGACCTCGTAAATTTAGTGTATTATCAAATACCACAATTTTTTTTCACTGAAAGCATGGCTAAAGGATATTGACATGGAACTAGATAGCTAGCTGCTACATTCTTGATGTCCTAGTCCTCCTGGATAACCAGAATCATCCGAGGCCTAATCATTGGCCGATATCATCGATCATACACCACCCCATCCAAACGTTCCACCTCAATCTTGATCACATTCGCCTCTAGCAAGTTGTCCGCACAGCTGTCGGAAGAACCCATCGCCAAGCGAGGCTCGCCAAAACAATAAAAAAAATTGGGATGGTTTTCGGACTCCGAAGCTAGTTATGACTTTCAGAGTTTCAAAAATTGTATGATTATTGTAATTTACTATGATTTCAACTTCAAAAAACCTAACAAATAGTTTCGGTGCTCAAATAATTATCTGAAATGAGACGTGCTCTGTCTATCCATATTAAGATTTATATATCTTGACAGAATTGTCTTTAAGGAGGTAGAAGGATGTATATGGTTGATCGTATTGATCAAGACCTAAACAATAACGAAAATAAATAAATTTTTTATCATAACTGTATTTCACTATATAGATAATTTTCCCAAATTTCATTTCCACCATATAGTTGGTTTAGATTTTTGGGTATAGCTAGCTTCAAAAATCAGCTTTTATCAATTGGTTCTCAAGGAGGAAGAAAAAGAAACAAAGAGGGGACATAAAGAAAAGTGATGAAAACTGGCAATTTTGAGATAAATGAGGGGACTTATTAACATTTTGAATTATTTATTATACTATAATTGTCTTCACTTACACGGAGGAAAAAAACTCTATTATAAATAAGCTACCCGTAATCTGTTTATCAAAATCACAAAAAACGAGTCATTTGATTTTTAATAACATAGATTTCATGTCCTTGCCAAACACATAATGTATTTAAAATGTTTAAAATAAGCATTTATAGGTTTCATAACTTGATCAACAAACTTGCATCATATTTCCTCCATAAGCCCTACCAATAGAGAATGAGGTGAGAAATCTTTTACTGGTACATACATGGACAACTGTATGGACTAACAGGCTTATCAATCTTGATCGTTACAAAGGGCGATGCCACCGCATCAAAATTTCACTCGTGATTTGGACTGAATCTTTCTCGACAGAATAAATGAATAGTGATGGATTTCTAAGGATCATCCAGGAACAAGAAGATGAAATCGGACCACGATTTCGACCCATGACATTTTGTACCCAAAACAAAGGAGCTACATAGCAGAGATACATACCTTTCAATTGGTCTACCATGCTCATGCACCGCTAATGTAACGGCTTGGCGAGCATTTGACAAACTGACACCATCCATTTTCAAATTTTGTGGACACGAGCAATTCAACCCGAAGTGAAACCCTTGGAACCAGGGACAGAGGATAGTAGTGGCTCCTCTGGGCTGTAGCCCAAAGACATTTTTTCTTCTTTTCAAATACTTTAGGCTAGGGATATATATAAATTAGGCCACATTATAAAATGTTAAATAAGCTTCTCCTCCTCTTCTTATATTGGTTATTAGATTATTTTTTTTATATACGTAGTAATGAAATATACTTACTGGCATGATATGATTTTAGATTGTAAAAGTTTTATTTTCATTATATTTTGAATTTGTTTATCAAGAGAAAATTTAAATCGTGGTTCTGTTTCTACTTGGAACAAGCTTTGGGTCTAAATCGGAGGGTAGAAATTTCTCCCGATTGCATATTGTCTCAGCACTTCCCGTTGTCTTTCCGCTTATCAAGCCTTGCTTGGACTTTATCCCACCAAATTGAGGCATGACTTGTGCTCAGGAATTTAACTTTAGCATACCTTGATACCAAACTAAGCCATAATTAAAGGACGACAGAAAAATAATATTTTGTGTGTACCAACAATTCTAAAAGTACACATTTACAGCAGCACCTGATAGAATTTTTTTTTAAATTTTTTTATGTCACAGTAATCTCAAACTGGCCTTAAAGGACTACGTCCTTGATGCAGACCCCTTCTCTTGCCTTTCTCCCCTTCACTCGCTTACTAACGTCCTCCATACGCCCAACTGACGTCCTTAATAACAAATTGATCCACGCGACGGTGGAGATGCCTAATGCAATTGCACTACCATTGCATTGAATCATCTTCGCTTTTCAACACGCAAATAGGGCTGGCTCCGGTCCACTTCGGTTCGGTTTATACCCCAAACCGCGAACCAAACCAATGTTATACTTCGGTTCGGTTTGGTTCGGTTTTTTACTATTCAAGAGGCCAAACCGCAAACCAAACCACACCTACGGTTCGGTGCGGTTTGGTTCGGTTTTTCGGTTTTTTTTTTCAAATTCATAATTTTTCATCTTATTATCATTATAGTGAAAAATGGTTATAGTTCACAAAGTTGCACATTTATTTACAACCTAATAAACAAGTTATACAACATTAGTATGCATATTGTGATTCCGATGACTAAAAGTAAAAAAATTAAAATTCGACCGTCAGATATGATCATTATGAATAAATATGTATGTGGAAAAAAATTCAACTGGATCCGACAAAGTTAAGGGCTCGATCGAAACGGTCAACCCTGATCCATCGTCACTTATCACACGGAAACACTCATATCTACCTCTATATTACGTATTTTTGTCAAAACTTCTACACGAAAAACACTCACGTAGATGAGACGCAACCGCCCATATAAAATTTTTGAGACATTTACCTTCCGACGATAGGGCTCCCCCTAGGGAATAATAAAGGTAAATAGGGTAGACCGCTACAATCGGCACCGAGACGTTACCCGAATTACGTGATTTTCTAACCAGAGCTGTATTTCATCATTCCGAACACATCTTATTTCACGAGTTTTTTGATAATTTTGCTTCTATGTAGAGTTGGTTCATAAAGTTATGCATTTACTTAAAACCTAACAAACAAGTTATACAACATTAGTATGCATATTGTGATTCCGATGACTAAAAGTAAAAAATTAAAATTCGACGGTCAGATATGATCATTATGAAGAAATATGTATGTGGGAAAAAATTCAACTGGATCCGACAAAGTTAAGGGCTCGATCGAAACGGTCAACCCTGATCCATCGTCACTTATCACACGGAAACACTCATATCTACCTCTATATTACATATTTTTGTCAAAACTTCTACACGAAAAACACTCACGTAGATGAGACGCAACCGCCCATATAAAATTTTTGAGACATTTACCTTCCGACGATAGGGCTCCCCCTAGAGAATAATAAAGGTAAATAGGGTTGACCGCTACAATTGGCACCGAGACGTTACCCGAATTACGTGATTTTTTAACCAGAGCTGTATTTCATCATTCCGAACATATCTTATTTCACGAGTTTTTTGATAATTTTGCTTCTATGTAGAGTTGGTTCATAAAGTTGTGCATTTGCTTAAAACCAAATAAACAAGTTATACAACATTAGTATGCATATTGTGATTCCGATGACTAAAAGTAAAAAATTAAAATTCGACCGTCAGATATGATCATTATGAAGAAATATGTATGTGGGAAAAAATTCAACTGGATCCGACAAAGTTAAGGGTTCGATCGAAACGGTCAACCCTGATCCATCGTCACTTATCACACGGAAACACTCATATCTACCTCTATATTACGTATTTTTGTCAAACCTTGTACACGAAAAACACTCACGTAGATGAGACGCAACCGCCCATATAAAAATTTTGGGACATTTACCTTCCGACGATAGGGCTCCCCCTAGGGAATAATAAAGGTAAATAGGGTAGACCGCTACAATCGGCACCGAGACGTTACCCGAATTACGTGATTTTCTAACCAGAGCTGTATTTCATCATTCCGAACACATCTTATTTCACGAGTTTTTTGATAATTTTGCTTCTATGTAGAGTTGGTTCATAAAGTTGTGCATTTGCTTAAAACCTAACAAACAAGTTATACAATATTAGTATGCATATTGTGATTCCGATGACTAAAAGTAAAAAATTAAAATTCGACTGTCAGATATGATCATTATGAAGAAATATGTATGTGGAAAAAATTCAACTGGATCCGACAAAGTTAAGGGCTCGATCGAAACGGTCAACCCTGATCCATCGTCACTTATCACACGGAAACGCTCATATCTACCTCTATATTACGTATTTTTGTCAAACCTTGTACACGAAAAACACTCATGTAGATAAGACGCAACCGCCCATATAAAAATTTTGGGACATTTACCTTCCGACGATAGGGCTCCCCCTAGGGAATAATAAAGGTAAATAGGGTTGACCGCTATAATCGGCACCGAGACGTTACCCGAATTACGTGATTTTTTAACCAGAGCTGTATTTCATCATTCCGAACACATCTTATTTCACGAGTTTTTTGATAATTTTGCTTCTATGTAGAGTTGGTTCATAAAGTTGTGCATTTGCTTAAAACCTAATAAACAAGTTATACAACATTAGTATGCATATTGTGATTCCGATGACTAAAAGTAAAAAATTAAAATTCGACCGTCAGATATGATCATTATGAAGAAATATGTATGTGGAAAAAAATTCAACTGGATCCGACAAAGTTAAGGGCTCGATCGAAACGGTCAACCTTGATCCATCGTCACTTATCACACGAAAACACTCATATCTACCTCTATATTACGTATTTTTGCCAAACCTTGTACACGAAAAACACTCACGTAGATGAGACGCAACCGCCCATATAAAAAATTTGGGACATTTACCTTCCGACGATAGGGCTCCCCCTAGGGAATAATAAAGGTAAATAGGGTTGACCGCTATAATCGGCACCGAGACGTTACCCGAATTACGTGATTTTTTAAACAGAGCTGTATTTCATCATTCCGAACACATCTTATTTCACGAGTTTTTTGATAATTTTGCTTCTATGTAGAGTTGGTTCATAAAGTTGTGCATTTGCTTAAAACCTAATAAACAAGTTATACAACATTAGTATGCATACTGTGATTCCGATGACTAAAAGTCAAAAATTAAAATTCGACCGTCAGATATGATTATTATGATGAAATATCTATGTGGTAAAAAATTCAACTAGATCCGACAAAGTTAAGGGATCGATCGAAACAGTCAACCCTAATACGTCGTTAGTTATCACACGGAAACGCTCATATCTACCTCTATATTACATATTTTTGTCAAACCTTCTACATGAAAAACACTCACGTAGATGAGACGCAACCGTCCATATAAAAATTTTGGGACATTTACCTTCCGACGATATGGCTCCCCATAGGGAATAAAAACAGTAAATAGGGTTGACCGCTACTATCGACACCGAGACGTTATCCGAATTACGTGATTTTTTAACCATAGTCCTATTTCACCATTCCTAACAAATCTTATATTACGAGATTTTTGATAAATTTTCTTCCATAATTAAAGTCTTTTTCCTTCCTACTACATAATTAAAGTCCTTTTAATTATGAGTTTATTTATATACTTATTTATTTATTTTTTTTTCCGGTTTTTCGGTCCGGTCCGGTTTCTACGGACCCCAAACCGCAAACCGGACCATACATACCCGGTTCGGTCCGGTTTTTGTTTTTCGGTTCGGTTTGTCTTCGGTTCGGTTTTTTTCGGTTTTCGGTTCGGTTTCGGTTCGGTTTATTTCGGTTTTCGGTTTCGTATGGCCACCCCTACACGCAAAGAGCCTTCGATGAAACTAGGGGGATCAGCAAGCCAATGTTTCTCTTCGGGGTTTGATAAACCATGTGTAGCAAGATTCTCAGCAATACTATTAGCCCTCCGGTGAACAAGAGAAAATGTAATTTGCTGAAAGCCGCGTGACATGTATTGAATCTCACTAATGATCTGACCGAATGAGGAGGAGGATGAGGAGGAGGAGAAGGAGAAGGAGGAGAATGAAGAAGTGTCAGAAACATCAGAAGCCGTAGAAGTTAAAGTTTGCAGAGCATTCACAACACGTACAGAGTCACCCTCGAAACAAACTCGCGGCCAACCGAGTTCCTTGGCTAGATATAGAGCCTCCAATGCTGCCATTGCCACCACATCGTCCTCCGATTCAACATTAACAAACCTGCACTTGGCAGCCACAAAACGTCCCTTTGTATCCCGAGCAACCACACCTAAACCTCCCTTCCTCACAGTATAGGCACCATCATAATTTATCTTCAGATAACCCTCAGCCGGACTGGACCAATATTCTTGCAGCACACCATTAGGTGGTGGTCTTGGAACATCTATAGCTGTTACCACAAGTGGATCCGTAATTTCATCCGGGCACAAGTTTGATAGTTGATCTGCAATCTCTTTAACTATGCGTTTGATGAACCGAGATTCATTCCTATATCATTTGGGATTGAACAAAATTATTACTTAAACAAGGTTATTATATTATTGATAAATGAATAAATTATTTATTTATCGATAAATAAATAATTTATTTATTGAGAGTTTTGTTGTTATTTCTAATTGAATTAAATAATTCAATCTAGTTTGACTATCTTATCTATTTTTAATTGGATTCCTATTTGTATTACATTTATATACTTTTTAAGTTCGGGGCAATGTAATGCCTATAAATGACTCTAATTAGATGGAGAAGAAAGAAAGTTACATAGAAGCTTGTTAAGATTATTTTGACATTATTAGTGCAGATGAAGGCATTCACAAGTTAAGTGAAGCAATTTCTAGTCTCCGTTATAGAAATGAGATGGAATTTGAGGATATTCTGAATTATCCTATTGAAAATGAGATGGTGATGAAATCACCAACTGATGAAGAAATCATTGAAGGAGTTATGAACCCGACTACTGAAAATGAACAGGATCTAGATGATAGCTGTGCACTACCACAAGTTTCTTCTAAATAGGCATTTCAAACAGCGGTAACTTTGAATAATTACTTGTTACAAAATGAGAAAGACGTAGCTAATCTAGTGCATGCCTTACTAAAAATTAAGGATGAGATTCAATTTGGTTTAGATATAAGAAAAAAACAAAGAACCATATATAGATACTTTAGGAGTAACTAAATTGAGAAAGTAAAGATTGTTATAAGTTTACTTATTTTGTATGAAGAATATTATTTACACTTATTTTTATGTATTTAGCTATTATAATTATATTTTATAGTATTTTTAATTTTTTTTAATTAATTAATTATTGTTTATAGGTGGAACCTAATGTTTCACCTTTACCGGGTTACAATTAAAATGTGAAGCCACTCTGGGCCCTTTGTCTGGGCCCAATTCGCCATAAAAGCTAAGTAAAGCAAGGGAAACTACTCCCACATTGGAAAGGGACAGGAATGCTGCCTTCAATGCTACTATAAATACCGGCACATACATCCCGGTAAAAGAGAGAGAACTTCTTGACTATTCTTGATCTTTCTGCTTAATTGACAGTGTCTAACTTAAGCATCAGAGTGGCTTCCCTCGGTAAACCCGGGGACGCCTCTTTGACGTGTTTGTTCTTTACACAGGAAAACTCGGAATACAGGGAAGTTCGCTATTTCTGGAGCCGTGCCACCCTCCAAAGGGACCACGAGCCACCCGGAAACAATTGGTGCTCTCGTTGAGAGCTGAACTCAAGACCTCTCGCTTAATATTTTGAAGAACAATGGTGGAAATGCCATTGAGACGTCAGCCAGACTTGCTGACCCTCCGGGTTATGGAAACCCGCGAATTTTTGACAGTGCATACATCAAACCCGCTACCCTCCCACCCGCTTGATAATAGGTACCAAGTTATCTACAAATGCCCAAATTTATTATGTTTGATGTTATATATAAAGCCTTTCAGGCCCACATAAAACCCTACCGGGTTATGTTTATCAATCAGTTTTGTCACGCCCCGAATCTTTTGAAGTTACCTTTCACAGAGATTCACGAGTTACCGAGGACTTGTAACTGCGATCGGTAATTCGATAAGTTATCGCTCGAGTTAATTTTTGAGTTTTTGAAAGTATTCCAAATACCTGAATTGATGACTCGATGTTGTAGTACGTGTCGACACGAGTCTCCCGGTATTTTCGAAATATTTTTCGGAGCTTCTGGCTATTTTCTGTGAATTTCAGAAGTTTATGGTAATTTTTAATTATCAATCCGGTAAAAGAGGAGTTTTACCATTTAACCTTTTTACTTTTCACCTACTTTAAATCTGAATCGTTGGATCTTTCAAGATTGAATCTGGGCCGTTAAATTGGCTATAAATAGAGGAAGAGAGAGTTGACCCGAGTCAAACCCAACTCGGGCGTTGACCCGAGCCAGCTACTCTCCCTCTCTGCTCTCGACTCCCAGCTTCGCCACCCTCACCACTGCCGCGTCCGGCCGACCCACACCGGCGCGCCACCACCGGAACGTTCCTCTTCTTCCCTATCACTAAACCCCCAAAGGAATTTCTCCTTTAGACCCCAATCCGAGGGAGATCGGTCCGAGGGCAGCTCCGCCTCGTACCCGGTCACAGGCAAAAATGACGACGGCGGTAGCAAGAAACAGGTAGGGTTTCGTTAACCCTTTCATCCCCTTCAATTTCATGTTTGGGATTTCATGGATTGAACCCGAATTTGAAAACCCCTAATCTGACTTTTCTGGGTTGGTTGTTGAGGCACTCCGGCGAGCAGTTTTCGAGCGTCAGTGAGGCTCTAGAATTAGAGAAGAAGGAAGGAAGGTGAAGGAAGAAGAGAAGCTGCCTCAAATCGATTTTGGGAGGTGAGAGGCAGTCGATCTACTGGTTTCTTAGCTACTGTGAATTTGTAGTTGTTGTTGTTGTGTTGATCTGTTGCTGATGATGTTGTTTGTTGTTTCCCTACGCATGTGTTGTCGTAACTTGGTAATCGGAGAAACGAGGAGGTTATGGCGAAATTCCGGCAAGTTACCGGAATCCGGCGAAGATTCCGGTGATACCGTAAACCGGCAGAATGCCGAAGAGGTAGAAACCGAATCCCCATTAAGCTTTGAGTCGAAAAGTGTCAGTTGAATCGTAATCGGGTTATTTACGGAAAGTTGGACGTAAGTAGGAAGTTTCCATTTTAGGAAACTTCCCATTTTAAGGAAGACTTACCAATTTAGGAAACTTTCCATTTTGGGAAACTTTCCCTTTTTGGAAGGTTTCCATTTATGAGATGTTAAATCGGGTTGAAAAGGTTAAAGAAAAGATAGAATTCAATTTAAAGGTTTTGAAGTTAAATTAGTGAAAAGTATGAGAATTATAATATGTTGACCACTCTAGTGGTTGAGGAAGATGTTGACTCCTATTAACGGAATTGTCAAGTTAATCGTGGAAAAACAATCGGATAATTTAATTATCGACGTATCGACTCACAATAAGTAAAGAGATAAATACTTATGCTAAAGTGGCGTAAACGGAAACCAAACTTCGAGTCGATAATCGGAAATAAGTGTGATGTTGAAAAGCTGTTAAAAAGAAAGGATTTTGGTCAAACGTGGTCAAATAGGATTTCCTGGTCAAACTAGGAAAAGACCAAGTCAACGATGAAATGACTAATGTATTGGGTTGTTTGTACAGTCTCTGGTTGAACGTGAGACGGGCTCGACTACGCGGTTAGTTCGAGGGTCTCGCTCGAGGAGCTTTCCGAGCGGGAAGGTCGCAATAGTACTGTGAGTGGACAGATTATTTTTAAATGAATGCATGCCTTAATTATCGATTTTATTGCAGGGTTTATATGATTGTTTCGAGTATTATAATTTCCTCGGGTTCTTGACTGTTTATTTGGAATTATGCATATATGTCGAGGAATAGTTTTACTTATTTATTTTGGGAAGAGGATTTGAGTAAAGTTTTGTTATGAATTTATATTGTAAGGGTTGTCAATGAATATGCTAGCTAGAGTAGCGTGAGGGCGCTACTAGAGCTCTTAGCTCCGACCCTAGCCTGAGAGGTCAGGCAAACTACGTAGTGCACTATGAGGGTTGTCCACCACCATTTTACCTAGAGCTCTTAGCTCCGACCCTGGTCTGAGAGGACAGACACGCCTGAGATGTCAGGTGGATACTATGAGGGTTGTCCATCACCATTTTACCTAGAGCTCTTAGCTCCGACCCTGGTCTGAGAGGACAGACACGCCTGAGATGTCAGGTGGATACTATGAGGGTTGTCCATCACCATTTACCTAGAGCTCTTAGCTCCGACCCTGGTCTGAGAGGACAGACACGCCTGAGATGTCAGGTGGATATTATGAGGGTTGTCCATCACCATTTACCTAGAGCTCTTAGCTCCGACCCTGGTCTGAGAGGACAGACACGCCTGAGATGTCAGGTGGATATTATAAGGGTTGTCCATTACCATTTTATATAGCTAGCATAGCGTGATGGCGCAACAAGAGCTCTTAGCTCCGACCCTAGTCTGAGAGGTCAGACTGATTATGTTTGTGAACATGTCTCTTCCTAGATTCTTTACTTGTTTATCTTATCCTGCATTTTGTGGAAATTTAGTAATTGTGGGCATGCATAAATGTTATTTAAATCGTTCAACGTTTGGGAGAGCATTAAAGGAAATAGAGTTTTTATATTTGATTTTTGTCCACTCACTCTAACAGTTTTTAAATGTTTCTCCCCTGGGCCTTTCGTTTTTAAATGCCCAGTGATGCAGGGTTCTTGAGAGGAGGTCGAGCGCGTACGAGAGTCGAGGCATAGTCGATCATTCCGTTGCTGCTTGAAATTCTTTGGGGTAATCATCTCTGTAGACTGCTCTGACTAACCCGGTTTAGTTAGTTTTTGTAGGAAGGGTTGGCCATTTCAAGGGGGTTTCGGTAAGAAGTTCCCTTGAGGTGGTCCCCGCAGGATTTACTTCGGGTTAAAGGGGTTTAACTCGGGGTGGGTCCTGTCAAGTTTGTTGGGTGAATGCAGGCGATCTCCATATGACGTGAAATATTGCAAGCCTTAACGGCCTTATTTCACCGTCAAAACTCGACAAGCTCCGATAATCTCCGATAATCTCCGGTCTACATGACGTGAAATATTGCAAGCCTTAACGACCTTATTTCACTGTCAAACTCGGCAAGCTCCGATAATCTCCGATAATCTCCGGTCTACATGACGTGAAATATTGCAAGCCTTAACGGCCTTATTTCACTGTCAAACTCGGCAAGCTCCGATAATCTCCGGTCTACATGACGTGAAATATTGCAAGCCTTAACGGCCTTATTTCACTGTCAAACTCGGCAAGCTCCGATAATCTCCGATAATCTCCGGTCTACATGACGTGAAATATTGCAAGCCTTAACGGCCTTATTTCACCGTCAAAACTCGACAAGCTCCGATAATCTCTGATAATCTCCGGTCTACATGACGTGAAATATTGCAAGCCTTAACGGCCTTATTTCACTGTCAAAACTCGGCAATCTCCGGTAATCTCCATAACTTGAAATATTGCAAGCCTTTCACGGCCTTATTTCAGTCTTTGAAAGTCCTAACGGACCTGTAAAGCCCTAGCGGCATTGTTTTTATTTACATGCCTAACCGGCACTAATGTGTATATTTTGTCAACACTTGCATATTTTGCATCAGATTACCGTGTTATTTGGCAGGAAGCCCTTGGAAGTCCTAACGGACCCGTGAAAGCCCTAGTGGCCCCTGGAAGTCCTAACGGACCCGTAAAGCCCTAGCGGCCCCATTTTCACTTTATAATGTTAACATGCCAACCCGGCACTATATGTGAATTTTGTCAACACTTGCAGGTTATGCATCGGGTTGGAAGTCCTAACGGACCCATAAAGCCCTAGCGGCCCCTGGAAGTCCTAACGGACCCGTAAAGCCCTAGCGGCCCCATTTTCACTTTATAATGTTAACATGCCAACCCGGCACTATATGTGAATTTTGTCAACACTTGCAGGTTATGCATCGGGTTGGAAGTCCTAACAGACCCATAAAGCCCTAGCGGCCCCTGGTAGTCCTAACGGACCCGTAAAGCCCTAGCGGCCCCATTTTCACTTTATAATGTTAACATGCCAACCCGGCACTATGTGTGAATTTGGTCAACACTTGCAAATTATGCATCAGTTTAACGTGTTATTTTACAGGGACAAAACCCGTGTTATAGAAAGACATTCTCCCGCAAGGCCTTAGCGGCCCATGGAAGTCCTAACGGACCCGTATACCCTAGCGGCACTATCTTTATTTACATGTCAAACCGGCATTATGTGTAAAATTTTATACTATGCATCAGGTTACCGTGTTATTTCACAGGAGGAATTATGCGAAGAAAAAGCTTGATTACTTCAAAGAGGTCAATTACAAAAGTAGCAAACCGCTACAAATAAAGACTAGTCTACAAAAGCAAAGACAAATCCTCAGAAGCTCCAGCTCATGGCGCTACAGACCCGCTACCCCGGCCAGTGCTCGACTCGCCACGTCCTCCCCGGGGCCGTATGATGAACTGTCCTCCACAGGGTAGTGGTCGGTTTTGAGGACCCCCAACAATACCGTCACGGGACACACCTCTCCGGGCTGCTGAAGCAGGAACCGGGGGACTCCGAACCGGGTTTGTGGGAGCTCTAGACTTTGCAGCCAAAACCGCTGATGCGCTGGCCTCTTCCCGAACACGAGTCAAGCAGTCCTCGCTCGCGATGCCTCCCGGGTGCGGTTGCGAGAGGGAACGGGTCCCACTTCGTGAACCTCATCACTCCCGTTACCCCCCTCCAGATGAGGGAGCTGCGCTCATCACCGGTTCTTCAATCACCGGGTCTACCGCCACCTCCTCCGCGGGATTCCCAACAATCTCTTCTTCTCCCTCCTGGTACGCCTCCGTACCGAGTACTTCAGCCAGGAAAGCCGTTTTCGTGGTCAGGTCAATGTCATACAGTTGACCATCCGTTGTTTGCGTCCGGATCCCGGCCCATACAGCCTTATCTTCAAACCCGTCGTATATCCCCGGGTTCTTCCGCTTGGTAAACTTCATCGGTAGAAGCGCTACATATAGAAAGTATACTCGTTGCACAAGAGCATACGACAACAGGAAAGTTTAAGGGACACCGGACAAACCTGGGAGCTCCATCAACCGGCATCTGCCGTACACGTACAGCTTACAAAGCCGGTATGGACCCTGGTCATCTTGACCCCGGAAGGCCCATAGCATCCTCCGGATCCTCTTCTCCATCACCGCCTCCAGAGGAATGTCGGGGACATCTGCAACACAAACAACATAATTATAACCCGGGACAGAGACAAGGAAGAAAAACCCGGCGAGAAAGAAGGACTTGCTCATCAATTGTTGGATGTCAACCGACTGTTGCTGCAAGCGAGACAATCCCCTACGAGAAAGCTTCCTATTCGCCACAACTTATAGTGACTGATGCTCGCGCGAGTGATCTCCCTCCCGCGAGCGAAATTACCCTCGCGAGCGAAAGTCAAGCGAAGGATCTTCCTCCCGCGAGCGAAATCTCTCCCGCGACTGAAACTGCCCCCGCGAGCGACAGTCGCGCAAAAAAAAAGGGGCGAGGAGAAGCCATACCTTTACTGCACCTCTACTTTTAACGGGAGTAACAGGCCGCACCGCAGCTGGTACTCGTGGTACAACATCCACCCATCCCCGGGAGCTAAGAATTGGTCCTCGGGTTCTAAGGGCCGTATCTCCACGGACTCAGGGATCTTCTAGTTGCTCCTCAACTCCACAATCTCCTCCGCCGTCAATGAATACCCGGGAGGGTCGAGAGCGGTCCCATCAGTGAAGTTCATAAAGTTGGCCTCGGGGAGATAAGTGTTCATTCCTTCGTTGGCCATCTGCAAAACAACCAGAAAACACGGAGACGTCGTTTTAAGTACTGAAGGTGGAAAAGGTCTGCGGGTTACGCTTGCGTACGGACTTGGGGGACTGGATACCCCGAGTTTGGTTGCTAACTTTGTAACCCGGTAAAGAAAAGATTTCAAGTCCCCACCCAAGCGTACCCCTTGACTGAGGACTTGGGGGACTTGTTTATAGGTGGAACCTAATGTTTCACCTTTACCGGGTTACAATTAAAATGTGAAGCCACTCTGGGCCCTTTGTCTGGGCCCAATTCGCCATAAAAGCTAAGTAAAGCAAGGGAAACTACTCCCACATTGGAAAGGGACAGGAATGCTGCCTTCAATGCTACTATAAATACCGGCACATGCATCCCGGTAAAAGAGAGAGAACTTCTTGACTATTCTTGATCTTTCTGCTTAATTGACAGTGTCTAACTTAAGCATCGGAGTGGCTTCCCTCGGTAAACCCGGGGACGCCTCTTTGACGTGTTTGTTCTTTACACAGGAAAACTCGGAATACAGGGAAGTTCGCTATTTCTGGAGCCGTGCCACCCGCCAAAGGGACCACGAGCCACCCGGAAACAATTATTATTTAATATATTCTTTGGGACCTAAAGAGAATAAAAAAATTATTATCTTATGCATTTAGTGAGAAACCTAGTAATACGAACTGATTCTGAGTCGAGACTAGAGAAAATTATTACGTAAGTGAGGTTATTAATTTATCAAACATTTATTTATTGAAGTTATTCTGTATCTACAAAATAGTTGTTATTCATTTTAAGACTAAACTTGGGGAAAAAACAAAGCCATATATAGCTATTAAATGAAGTGAAATATGAAGATGTAGAGTTGTACATACTGATCCTTGAAAGGCCAGCCGGACAAATTTGCCGCTTCCGAAAGAGCTGCACCCCATCTGCGCACAATCATAATATCATGCTGAAAATTGAGTTCATGTTGAGCAATTGCCTTACCAAAAGTACCTCTGTGGTGTCGTACATCGGATGGTTTCACTTTGTAAAAAACTGGCCTGACCATCTGTCGTTTTGATTCTCTACATCCAAGGATCTCAACAAGTTCGTCCAAACACCATGGTGATTCTGCATAGTTTTCAGAGAACACGATGACAGACATCCTTGACTCATTGATGGCTTTTAAAAGTGCTCGAGATATTTCTTCTCCTCTTTTGAGCCCATCATCTATGAAGGTTTTGATTCCTTTGTTTCGCAAAGCTGTGTACAGATGGCTTGTAAAGTTAGAGCGTGTATCTTCACCTCTAAAATTGAGAAACACATCGTGTTTGTATGAAATGGGGACTGAAGAAGGTGATGAAGAACCAGCAGCAGAAGAGCAGGGTGCTTGATTGGTTCTACCAGCCATATTGCTAGCTTCTTGGATGGGAGAACTAACTAAACCAATCGAAACAGCCTCTCATAATGGAGGTGTGGTTCCATCTCTATACGTAGCTTGTTAAAATTTAATAAATTTGTCTGTAACTCTGTATGTAGTATATACTATATATACTTGTCAATTTCTGCTTCTACTGCCGGCCTAAGTAATATATATGTAAGAACGATGATTACAAAGTGAGTTTCGTGTTAAACAAAGGAAAACAGCAGGGATTTTGCTTTAGCATTTCCATAACCTAAATTGACTTAATTAGTAGAGATATATACTCTTCCAAGAAATTTCCTTGATACATGCATTGTTGGATTCTAATGAATATTAAAGCCTCTCATACAGTCTATGAGAGTGATCCAGTACGTAGAAAATCCGCTAGCAAATTATTGAATGTTTGCATCAAGTTATGTCTACTGCTGCTCGATCATTTCCTTCTTTAGTTTTTGTTTTATTTTTGTAAGATTGATTGGTCGATGAGTATGCCAACAGTCAGTACGTTTTGTCCTGTACGTGTTGTTCTCTAGGAAGGTGTTCGGCGTGAAAATAGCTTTTCTCGAACAACCAAGCTTGAGGCGTGCCAGTACCTGGGTCAGGTACAACCTTGATCTTTGATGCTTGTTCGTCTTCTGACTTCTCTTCAAACTACTGTCGTACATGCGCTGGTCAAGTCTGCACTTAGGTTCTATAGACCTAGCTAAAGAGAAGTCTCCTCTTCTCGCGAAGCGGACGTTTCTTACTCGGATCGGTGTGGTTGAGCAGAGCTATAAATCAGGATTGCCGGTCGTTTGCCAAAGAGTTCATTGACAAACCGAGGATATTTGCTAGAGTTCTCACTCCAACAATGGTTTTGCGGATATTCACCTACGGATAGGGCTTGATGAAGCAGTGGTAGACTGTTCGCTCACTGATGAGGCGTGGTGAGGTAGAAGCGGGAACTGTCAACTGGTTGGGCTTTGGTGAGTAGCAGCGGGGAATGCCTACGGATATGACTTTGGTGAACAAAAAGACCTAAGAGATCTTTTTGATAGAGGTGCTCCGAGAGAGGCTTGTTTTGTAGTGTGCAAAAATTGTTTGTTGATTGATTGGAGATGTTCTTCTTCATATGCATTGACCCATTTATATAGTGAGCACTAGGATTTGTTCTTATTTGCGGATCAAGGAATATCAAACCCTATTCTGAAGATCATGAAGAATCCTTAAGCAACTGTAAATCCTTGCCAAGCATGACCTCAATCGAAATGGAAAAATATTTATAATAACGTAGAACGTAAGAATCGGTCAAATGAGCTCTTCTGCAAGGCATTCGTCGAAAGATATTATTTTGGCCCAAACATTGCCCCCAGGCCTTGAGATTGAACCCAAGCCCACTTGTGAAATCGATAAGGGCTAGAAACCCGACCCAGTTTCTTTTAAAATAATTGGAATGCCGCATCGTTCCCCCTTTGCCGTCGTCTACCTTCAGTAAACAACGCTTCGCTTCAGAGATACCTGTTCAGTTCCTCTAGATACCCTGACACCAAATCTCATTCCCACCACATCTTTGCACCATGACTGACATTCCAATCAAATAAATGGTCATTGATGGCAAGAGAATCTCTGAAAATCTAAGAGTCATCGCTCACCAAACTCACTCCCATCTAGAATTGACCACCATAGCCACCGTTGGGCTTGGTCTATTCATGAAGAAGTTCACAGAAGTCAACCACTACTATCATGAATCTAGAGTGTCAATCTTCCTCTTTCAGAATGTTTCTGCAGATGTCACCACATGGCAGAAACAAAGTGACTGTCCAGCCAGAATTGGAGCCTGACCATTCCCAAATGATCAAATGATGTAGTGGTATAAAAATCGCAGGGCTCTTGATTTAGATCGATGGAGGCAGGAATCGCGGATGCTATCGACCTGAGTTTTAATCTAAACGGTCGTGGTGCAAATCGACCTCCGATAATGGTTGCTGCCTGCTTCTGGAACTCCTTCAGTAACACCTTTGATTTTAGGTTTGGTCAAATGGGTATCATTTTACTGGATATTTACGTTATTACTAGTTTCTCAGTTACTGAGGAAGCATATCAAGAACATCTCTTCGAAGATGTAGACATCTTTCATACTACTGACCCAGCAGACTACCCAACACACCTATCCTATAAAGGATGAGTTGGACATTTCTATGCTCGCGCAGACGAGCAAAGTGGAATTGCATTCCTAGACTTCTGGCTCCACAAATTTGTAGCCTGCTCAGCAACTCAAAAGTTAACCAAAGACAGGGCACGCACTGCTACTCTTCTCTTCAATGGGCACCATCTTGGTCTAGCTCAGCTAGTATTGAGATTCCTATATCAGGCACTGCACAAGCTTTCACTTCACCAACTGAATTATAGCGACGTATCAGGCCTTCTTTGGATCTTACACCTCTGGTTGCAGATCTACTTCGTTCAATTCAGAGATGAGCAGGTTACTGATTTCCTAAAAAAACAAGTGTTAGGAAGAGCATTCGCCAACGCTTCTTCACCTCCATCAATTGGATATGCTTGGTCTCAAGAGTACTTATCCAACCTTGATGCCACTACCCTAGACTTTGGTCACCTTTTTCTCAATCATAAGTATCATGAAGCTCTGGCTAATGGTTTCATGTGGTCCACAACACAAACTTTTGAAGGGCGAACGTTGTTCAACCAATCTATCTCCCTTATGGATATTCCTTTGCCCAAGTTGGTTTGCTTTGAACTTTATGCACGTAACCACTTCTGTCGGTAGCTTGGCCTACGTCAGCGTATGTCTTTCCCCCTTACCGATAGTATCAACTGTTACAGCTCCTGACGAATAGAGAAAGTACCAAAGCAAAAAGTTAGGGATCCTCGCTTCCAATCCAGATTAACTCCTTCAAAAGCCAAGGTACATATTTTTGAACTGTTATTTCCCACCAATGATGTTTCTTAAGACTATGCACAATAGTGGAACTCTCGTCATATTCATCACTGGCCTGTAGACATTAGTACCTTTTTCAGAATGACCTTCAAACAAGCCAAATCCATCTTCTATGCTGAAGACAAATTAGTTCTTGATGGAGCTGTTGTCCCAAGGAAATTCACACAAGTTGGAGGCTCAGAAGCAAATCCTCAAGTAATTTTACTTTCAATTGCACTTCCAACCCAAGCATCATCTTCACAACCCAAAAAGAGAGGCAATCATTGAAGATTCTGATGAAGATATCGAACCTCATCCGGTAAGTTTCCAAAGGCCTTCAGTACTTCTACTGATGTTTATCTATTAAATACTATCCATTAATATTTAAACCTGCTCCAGTTAACTCGTAAATGAAGGAATACCACAACGGACGCCTCCTCTTCTCAACGAGCTTCAATTCCAACACCTTCCCCTTGAGATTGGGAAGCTGAAAGACTATTAGCAGTGGATGTTGTGCTGTGTCGTCTATTGCCTCCATCAAACGTTGTTCCCCTGCAAATGCTGCATCCGTCAAAGGCTGAAGCTTCCTCAAACCCTAACTCCACTGCTGAGACTGAAAATGAAAGTCTTCTACCAGAACATTCTGGTGAGTCAAATGAAAAAAAACAAGATGATCATCTTGGCAGGAGTTGCACATGACGCAGCGAACAGCTCTATTTATTAAATCATATGACATTTTATTTTCAATAGAAAAAACATGAATAAATGGTTGGATTTAAAGGTGGCAAACGAGCCGTAAAACACGGACACGACACGAGCATGACACATTTAAAAGTAGTCTGGCATGACACGAGCACGTTAATGCCACGACATGGCCCAAATACGTTATCCTAATAGGCCGAGCCTAGAAAAATGAGCTCATGAGCCCGACCCAAGCTCGTTATAGGTACGACACGACCTGAGCATGACAAGTTGAGGCCCACACCCCGACCTGTTCTAAAATATATATTTTTCCTTATAATATGAAGATTATATATTCATAAATAATATAAAATTCATTTTAAGTGTGAACAATAATTTATAAATACTAAAAATTATTATTTTGGTTCTCTTAGACCTATTAAGAAGTTATAACTAAAACAATATTAACTATAAACAATGATCATATGACTCATATATCCAACGTTCCAAAAGGCGCCGCCTAAATTGTAGGTGGAGCTAAGCAGCCTGGATTTTTCCCAAGTCGTTCAAGGAAGGCGGCACCCATGTGGAGAAGGCGCGCCCGAGGCGAAGCTGAAAAAAAAAACTAAACTAGTAAAACATGAAAAAATATTCTGATTCCCAATCAATACTTCTCATCGCTCTGCCTTTCTCAAACCTAACAACCTCATTCTCGACTAAGTGAGGTACTTCAAAACAATCAAACTTGTGCTTCAATGAACAAGTACTTCTTCAAACAATTCAAGAGACTTGAATTGATTGCATCTCGCATCTCTCCTTGACGAGTCCTTAAGAGAGTAGAACATATCTGAACAAATATAGAAAGTAGATGAAGCCAATGAACTGGAGAGAAAATCAGAAAATACAATGGAGTAAAGTGGAAGACGTATGACTCGCTCACATGCACATGCACCTTTAATGGTCTTCCCTTCTACACTTCAAAATACGTTGTGTGAGGAACTGAGGATAATGATGAGATTCATAGTTATTTTTTTGTGAATGGTTAAACAATTAAATTAGTTATTAATCTGTTTATTAATTAATACTAATCTAAAGATTTATAAAGAGAAGCGCGGATAAAGAGAAGCGCTTTCCGCGCTTCTAACACTAATTACTAACTATGATTTTGATAATTATTTATATTTTACTAATTTAAATATTATATTTAATTATTTATTAATTAAATATATTAAAAAAAAGTAAATCGTCTAATTTCCGTCTAGGCTGTCCAGACGATAGGCTATAGGTCACCTCCCTCCTAACGTCTTTTAAACCCTTATATATACCATATATTTCTTTAGTTTGTTGACGAAAAAAGGAAGGATAGGATCGATAGAAAGTGTGATTTGATTTTTATTTGTTATTATTTTATTCTACTATAATATCAACCCTTGACTATTTTCAATTTTTAATTAGAAACGGACCTGACCCGACCCGACCCAAGCATAACCTGATATGTTATGGGTTTAGGCCATAAACCGGACTGGGTCTTACGTTTGAAAAAATAAACCCACCTAAATACGAGTCCGTTAAAACATGAACCGATCCAAACATAACCGACCCGTATATCACCTCTAATTTGATTGCATTTGACACGATATCTGATTATAAAAGTAAAAAAGATTACTATAAATAGCAATAAGGATTTACAAATGTTGAGTCCTGCACCAGCAGCATCCGAAAACATATCTACCGATCGCTTTATTTGTCCATTCGAATGCCCACCCAGTTTATTGGCACGTGCCCATACATTTTATAAATTAATCGTCGCCTTCGCTCCCTCTCTCAGCCTACCCAATTCGGTTGGTGCTTCTTCTCCGCAGCCACTATGCAGGTACTGTCAAAACCCTATTTCCCGTTTCATCATCAAAGCTCGAAAACCCTAATCCCAATACCCTGATTTCAAATCGTTATTTAACCTCAAATTGATAAGTGTATCTGATTGCTTGTTCAGGCCAGCGATAGGTTCAACATCAATTCCCAGCTCGAACACCTTCAAGCCAAGTACGTCGGAACAGGGCATTCCGACTTGCACAGATATGAATGGGCAGTGAATATTCAGCGTGATAGCTATGCCTCCTATGTTGGTCATTATCCCATTCTTTCCTATTTTGCCCTTGCTGAGAATGAGTCTATTGGGAGAGAACGCTACAACTTTATGCAGGTTCGTTTTTTACCCACTATTGATTTTCATTCTTTTATTCTCAAATTCCATTATCTAAACAATGTTGTGATTGTTTTCGAGTTTTCTGATTGTTCTTGTGTTCTTTGCTATTCATTCATGGTTTGCAATTTTACATTTTCTATATCTAAATAGTCTGTTGTAAGTAACTAAGGATAAGTGCATTCTCGTGTATGTCGGTAGGTCATGATTGGACTACTGAATGGTAGGTACTTGTGCGAAATTAAGTGGGTTAGGTTTTGTATTGTTCTATCAAGTTTGTCCATAGCAATCCTATATGTTGAGTAGATTGCTATCTGTGGTAATTTAAGCTGCGATGATGTAATTTAAGCTTTGATGTTTCGCATACCTGGTAGGTGTGTCCAAACTATATTATGGTTACACAACTAAAACTTAACTAGAGTTTGAGTGGCCTTTTGGTCCCTTTTCATTACATAAAGAAAGGGAGCTACCAGTTTGGATACACGTTACTATGTTTAGCTGTCCAGTGATTGGACATTTGGACCCACAGTATTGTTCGAACTACTAGGGGTAACTACCGTATGAAATACAATTCTCAATGAATAAATATCCTCAAGCTTTCTCATACTGCCACTTCGGCATAAATGTAGCCTTAAAGTAGACTTAAGAGTTTTCCCATGGACACATAATAAGCATTGGTAAACATTGAAGTATATTGTTCTTTTGATCTAGGAGTGGGGAGAACATTATTCCATAAAATTGGACTTGGGCTTCTGGAAGACTAAAATATGTCAACAGTTGATATGCCTTCTAAAGCTTATCACAAGTCTTAGTTTCTGAATAGGACCTTGTGAGTAAAAACTTAAAAATACAGTGACTAAATTTAAAATAATTTGTTTGGTGTTAGTGTTTCTTTTATGTACCTTACTCTCCTTCTCTGACCCATTGGGCAAGCCCGTATCTGTTCCTCTATTTGTGTATCTTATCATGATTTTGTGTTACTTGGGGCAATTTCTGGTAACTTGCGTTTATACATATGGTGAACTTTATATCTTAGGGAAGGATTCGATGAAGTCCTGGTTCTATTTTGAATTGCAATATGCTTGTGTTAACTCTACTTGCCAAAATCTATTTTGGTCTGCAGAGGATGCTTTTGCCCTGCGGTCCTCCCCCAGAAAGAGAAGATGATTGAGAATGTTTTTGTAAGGATAAAGATGTGAATGTTTCTGTTCTAGTCTGTTCTCATCTTTTGTTTGTTGAAAGTAAGCATATAGCAACACTGTGTACTTGATTTTTCCTCCCATATGTTGAGGCCTGGTTGGAATATTTGCACTTTTGTGTGAGTATATGGAATGTAGACTTTCCAATAACAAATTTCTAATCTTTCCAGAGTGTTTTGTATGAGACCCCTTATATGATCATGGGTGTGAATGCTTGTGATATGAGATGCTATGCATGTTTACAATATGGCGAGTTGTAATTGTGATATGGTTTTACAATGTTGAAAAACCAGGTAACCGTATTACCAAATAGTACATGCCTATCAATAGTGTTTTGTATTGAGACCCCTTATATGATCATGGGTGTTTTGTATGAGACCCCTTATATGATCATGGGTGTGAATGCTTGTGATATGAGATGCTATGCATGTTTACAATATGGCGAGTTGTAATTGTGATATGGTTTTACAATGTTGAAAAACCAGGTAACCGTATTACCAAATAGTACATGCCTATCAATAGCCGTAAAAGAAACAAACTCTGCTAGTGTTGTTTTTGGGGGCGATTAAGGTCCGTTTGAACTTGCTGGATCGTCCACTGCATATTTTCCAACTTCTTTGGAAGCATGTTGATTAGTTCAACATTAAGAAACCAAGTAATGAAGTGATCGAGTGACGGATAACTGTGAGCATTTCTATTACCTCTACAGTATCATGGTACTGCCTTGCAATTTTTTGAAGTCCGCATCAACACCCTGATACTCATGACGGTGAGTAACCTAGTAAAACACAACAAATGGTAGAAGATAACCAGAAGGAGAGACGCAGTCCAAACTAGAATGTCGACAACCACATCGGGGAAAAAAATAGCCTTGAAAACCACAGATATATCAGCAAACAAGTTATGAACAATTTATAGCTTGACTGATTCGCACATCAGGATTTGAACACACAAACATGTATTTACAAATCAACCAAACAGATAATGCGAAAGACAGCTACAAGGAGTCTGAGATGGTTTCTGAAATCATTGAGATGTATTAATACTGAAAACTCTTAACCAGGAACCGCTTGGGAAAAGTGAAACAGATAAGAATTAGAATAACATACCGCTTTATCATTTGTGATTGAAGCTTCTTTTGTAGCTTCAACAAGGTATTTCCTGGAAATGAGCTGAATTAATTAGATGAACTTGAAACGAGCTGAATTGATTAGAAGCACTTGAGCTATAAAACCTGTGCACTATTTCAAAAGAGTCTTCAGTACATACCTTATTTTATGCAGGGCAGGGACCGAATCCGTGGAATAAGTGTCGTGCAGGAGACCATACTCCAGGCTCCTGATACGAATGGAAACCACGGTGGTAGCGAGACATCAAAAGACTGAACTTCAGTAGAGATAGGAAGATCTCACCAATAAAGATCATAAACATAAACATATGGGAAATGGTAATTGAATTAATATAAACATTAGTTAGATAATTTAAACCTTTGAAGTACAGAAAAACAAGGCTACAAACCTCAATTTTGCATCATTTTAAAGGCATATCCTAATATTTTATTGCTGAAAACGTAATGATTCCAAACACTATAAGCTTACATATTTGTGTTGATGTTGCAACTTCAAATTTCTGACCAGCTTTATAAGAACTCCCAATATCTGCTCCAAGACCTGGTTAGTGCAAAAAGACTGTCACATAACCTCCTCAACAAAATATGGCTGGTAACGGAAAGTATATACTTGTTTCATACATTGTAGTATTCAGTAAATCTTCTCTCTGCTGAATACAGATCTTCCTTCAAAGCTCCTTCCTCCGCTTCACTATCCTCAGTTATCAACCTTACCCTGATACACTCACCAGAAAAGAGAAACACATTATAGACCACAAAATAACAGAAAGAAACAGAACAGTAGTTCAAAACAGGGACGGGTTCTATTGAGGACCTTCTTATTGAAGACTAATTGAGGACATTTTCGTTTCACTCTATTTTTGATCGCATAGTCACATCTCGACCGTCTAGTTTGTAGATATATATGAGTAAGCCATCCCTACAAATTTTCATACAAATTGAAAAAAACCAAAGGTATTCATTAATCTGATTCACCGATTATAAACTTGAACAGCTCATATTTGACATATTTGGACTATCTATTGATTTGATCTATTTCGATATCTTAACAATTACCAATTTGGCTGAAAATTTGTAGAAGTGAAACGTTATATGAAATAATTCTGTGATTGCAACTATTCATGGTAGCGACTAGCTCGTGTAACAGACAAGGTTCTATGCCATATAATTTTGTCAAACACCAGCAGAATGAACCTTTATCAATGCATGAAGGTACCGTAAACTAAATTGCATTAAAAGAGTAACTTGAACCTTTCTTCTAACTCATCACTTGCAGTTTTCTGTCCTGATGATTACCAGTCTGCAGCAATAGAGCACTGGCATTAGTTACCTATTACTTTCATACATGGATTCCACTCTTATACATTGATTCCAGTTTTATACATGGATTCCATAAACGTTGTTGCTGTATCAAATTTCGAGGACATCAGCAAAGTTGATCAACCCATATGGCCATTCATAAATCAAAGCAATTAATACAGAAAGAACGAGAGAACGAGCCTCAATCACATCGGAAAGACACAGCTGGTATTCTGCTAGATCCTGCAGTTGAAAGATGACGTCTGTATTTGAACCTTCCATCTTATAAAGCATAGATACATAAAATTAAGATCTTAATTCTTCATTTCTAATTAATCATAAATTATAAGAAACAATGTTCAGAATTTAATAGACAGTGTACCATGTCATAAGGGATTTGTTGGAGCTGTGTTTTCCATAAATATGCAGGGGTAATTCCAAGGAAGCGATTGGGAAGGCCTCCAAGTCCAGGTTCCTCAACTGGAGCAGCACTGAGAGAAAAATTGCTGTTTGTTGCACTAACTTTGCCAATTACACCGCTATAAGTTGGAGAGTTAGAACTTGATCCGATTGTAAAACTGATACGAGGACTGTCGAGGGAACATTGTGACATTATACTATTAATCTCTTCCTCATCTATATCACCATCTTTCGAAAGCAGAGGCAGCCTCAACTTCTGAGACGCTTCCGCAATGATCATAAGATGCTCAAGTGTCTCATACAGCTTATATAGACATGAAAATGCCAATTAAGATCAGTTTTGAATGGCACGTGTATCAGGCGAATACACAATTGAGTGATTGACCCAAATTCACACTTAAGGGTTCATTACATTTGCATTAAATGAAAAATGAATCACCATGTTGTCTTTCAGAGAAAATCAAAATATACACTTTCTTATCATTCTTCATCGTAACCCATAAATTCATGAAACAGTTCCATCATGCATGAGGATAATGATATGCTCAATTCGAATCAAGAAAGAAAAACTCATAGTGCAGTTGCATATGAATGATGCTTCGTCAATGGTTCCATAACTTAGATAAATTGAGCAAATGAAAGAAACAAATTATACAAACCCGAGCAGGGTTCCCCCAGCATTCGTTGGTCTTCTACCATTGCAATTGCCTCGCTATAAAATGATAAATTGCCTACATTACAACTCAAACAAACTCTTGCCAAATTTAGAAAAAACTAGTTCAATCTGTACAGTCTTACATTTAAAACTCTTGCCAAATTTAGAAAAAACTAGTTCAATCATAACAATTTGCATAAACTGAAACATGGTTACCATGGCTTCCAAGTAACGCAATCTTTCCCTGCACATTTCCTCCCTAACCTGCAAAATCAGATATGTAATTTGATAAGATAGACAAATGTAGAGAGAGAGAGAGTACGTACGAGTTGGAGGTCGTAGTAAGTGGATTTAGAGACGAGAGAATCATCGGGAGCGAAGCAGTGGCGGGACAGGTGATCAATGACTTGGCTCAAATCATGTAACTGACACTGTTCATGTAATTGCAGCCTCTTCAACATTTCCTCCTAATCTTCTTTCGATCTGAAACGGTGTCGTCTACGTTGAATTCCTTGTTCGTTCTACTTCTTCCTATCCTTTGCGATGCCGCAATGTGAAATTGCCACTCGCAGTAATTCAAATACACCTTCATTCTCAAAAAAAAAGAAGTTGCAGCTAAATGTACTAACCCTAGCAAATTATGTTTAATATTCCAAATTTACCCTTGAATAAACCCAGCAAAAATTGTGGCTCAACTCACACACCCAGCAAACTTCTTTCCAGAACAGTATCGAAAAAAAAAACTTCTTCCCAAACATGAGTAGAGAGAGGACATTTGAATATTGAATCATGTATAATTATAAATAAAATCATCAAAACTAATCCCAATCATAGTCATCATCCATAGTTTGAGTAGGTTGTTATATTCAAGTTCCACTTACGAATTGATTGGGAGAGATATGCATATGGTTTGGTCAGTCCCGGTGGAGTAAAAAGATTTTTTTTGCTGGGAGAGTGGAGAAGAGGAGTGAGAGAGGTAGCAACGTCCATAGAGGAGAGTTGCAGAGAGGAAGAAGGTGAAGTAGAATCACTGGGAATTGGAGCTTTACATGTGAAAACCGTTGTTCTCAAATCAAGATTGCCATATCATATAAGAACACGATGCTAATATATAAGAACATGATGCTAAATCATGTGAAACAATCGTGATGGGAGCACTTCTGAGACGAACCCAGAATTGATAAAGGCCGAGATGGTCATAGGCCGAGAGAGACGCTGTGGAGTAGGCCTCATCATTTGCCTTACCAGCCTAACTCGCCCTACCTTTTTCTAGGGCCGAAGCTCAATCCGGTTTCATTAAGATGAGCCGGCCCTAATCTCTTTTAATTATGGTAGGTTCAGAGTTGCTCCTGTCTTACCTTATTGAACCCTTTAGGGTCAAGCTCGGCCCGGCCTTAAAAGTCCGTCATTTAAGTCTTAATTTTTTTTCTATTGTTTTATTATGTCTCTTACTTTTTAAATACAATATAACTCAACTTTGTTGTGGGAACCATTGTAAAACGCTACACTTAGCCTTGTGCATGCATTCTCATTGACCATGAGCTCATCCAGAGCGCATATCAGCCATACACGTGGATGCACGTACGCGGCTCGATCTGATGCGCGCATCTAGAAGCTTGCCGCGGTAGACAATCTTGAGCGTCGGAGGGCGATTATTCAGAGGGTCCGGATAATCCTCTAACCTCCTTTGTTGTTGTATGTAGGTATAGGACAAACAATTTTCTTTGGGTGGACAATTTTTTCTAACAGACTATTCACCATCCGCACGTACTTCTTGCGTGCTGATCCCGTCATCCCCTTGGCCAAATTCTAAAGCATCAATGGTTAACGATCGTCTTTGGGATTCCTATAATTCCATGCATAAACGCATAAGCCGCCCTGCACAAAAAACCACACAGAAAACAAAAGCCACATTTCTTTGCCGCACATCTAATTCTCCCACTCAAAATTTTTTTCCCCGGGAGGAAAACAATGTTCCCCGAGAGCCAAATTTTCCCCCTCTTTATCTTTGAATTCCCCTTGTGTTATGTCATTTGGCTTAAAGCATAAGGAGCCAACATTCCAGCGTATGTTAAGCACAGTTTACGCACCCATTAAAGGCGTTTTCATCGAAAATTTCGTAGACGACGTGATTTTCCATTACGTATATTGAATTCCCCACTATGAACCCAGCTCACAAGTGCCATCTTTCTCCAATTTCACAAAGACCAAAAAATCATAAGCATGTCAGAAGCAGATAACACAAGGACCCAACATGTGTGCACGGTTGCCAAGGTCAACGTGGCTCACTTGACAAAGGCTGTCCTGGACAGGAATAGAGTGCAGCAAACATGTTTTAGCCAAAGCACAAAGAGGGGTCGGCTCACAAAGATGTTGATTCACTTGCAATCCAGCTGCACGAGAAGGATACATTAGTGTCCACTTCACAGCTCAATCAAGCTTTGATGGCCAAAGAGCGTACAGAGGAACGACTCAACAATATGAAAATCAAGTACAACAAAGCTTTAGCGTAGCTAAACATCTAGTGTCCCACATTGCCTGCACTAGTGCTAAATCGCACACCCCAAGTCCGTCGCTACACAACCATGCTGAGTGTAACGAGAAGGAACCCAGACAGGACCGTGATGCGGACGAAGAAGATATGACATAAACTCCGAAGGTGCCACAGATACGCACGGGAAGAGAAGATCTGCTATCCCTGCTCTTGCGGAGGTTCGACAAACTGGAGCGAAGGGTCAACAGGGAAGAGACTTCTCCACAAGGCATTTTTGCCCGACTCTCCTTCGTCACCTGCCCAAGGCCATTCTAGAAGAGAATCCATCACTCGATCAGAGTTCGGCCACCGAAGCCCGTGAAAATCCACTATTATAATTGTCACAAAAACCCCTATGTCACATGTTTCAAGAGACACTTTCTGAGATGCCATGTCATAGTTTTATGAATCTCCACCAGACTCCATCCACTCTTTCTAGGAGCTTCAAGACGCATTTCTCAAAAGGTTCCAGCTAGTTGCAGATTCCTTTGGTGGGTCTAGTGACATATTGAATATCACACAGCGCCCAGATGAAAGCTTGCGAAGGTTCATAAATCATTGGCGCCTGGCTGCTTCAAAATGCAGAATACTGGATAAAAGCCTGGCCAATCAAGCCTTTCAGAGAGCATTGCGGCTGGGCAACTTTAAGATTACCCTGAACACTTTAATGCCCTTGCCAGGGTATCAGGAAGTGATGGACTTAGCAATCATCCACGCAAAGGCTAAATTCAAAACATATGGTGATAACCTGCCGCCAGGCACAACCACGCCAGCGGATAACACTGGAAACACAAAGGATTTCCCTAACAAAAAGAGCGATCACTCACGCTCACGCTCCCACTCTCCACCAAGACCAAATCACTACTTGAAAGGCAACAATGGGATCGACCGAAGCTAGTTTCGCTCAGGCTGAGACGACCACACTCCGCGAACAGAGTAGCGTGTTATGACCTCACAGTATGAAGTGTACTCAGTCGTGAACACGAGCTATAAGGATATATTGGAGTGACAAAGACATTATCCCGTAAGTTCTCGCTTCACGATTCCCAAAGAATAAAAAAACTAAGAAAATGGGAAAGTGGTGCAAGTACCACAAGGAGGACGACCACCTAACTGATTACTGCCGCATTCCGCGCAACTCCTATAAAAAACTTATCAGAGAAGGCAAGCTACATGATTGTGTCCCTGCTATGCCGACAGAAGGTCCAACCGTGCGTGGGCATTTCTAATAGTAAAAAGCCGGCAGCGTCGTCGAATCATGCCATAATTTCCATAGCGCACAAGAATCCAACCTCGGGAAATAATAGACTTATGTAAGCCCTACTTAGTAGGCAATTAGCATCCCATAGGCGCTAGCGTAAGCCCTTCCTACAAGGAAACTAGCAAAGAAAGGGAATTTTTCTTGTTTTCATTGTACCAAGGGATTAGCATAATGACATCAGGAATTATTCTATCGTTACCTACTTTACCTGCGTAAAGGGCACAAGTCAATTTAATTCCTTTCACATTTCAATCATTAAGCCGCATGTTGAGCAAACATGCATGAGCCCTAGAACAAAATCTTAGGACAACGAATAAAAGGTGGAAACCTTATAATATTCGTATCAAAATTGTCACAAGAAGCGTAAGCCCCTATGTGGCAGCCAAAGGAAAAAGGAACAGGCAACATAGAGCCTTAGAATATCTCTTAAGAAAATTCTGTTTCTATACAATCACTCATCAGTCATTAGTAGAGCCCTCATCACTAGAAGATGTTGCAACGTCAGACTCCTCGTTCGACGACACTTCAAATCAGCAATGAAGATGTTCCCTTACTTTAGGGTCATCGGTTCTTAACAACCCTTAATCCAAGAACACGTGATACTGCATACGCTCTGCATTTCGTTCAAATTTTCGCTTTCCGCAGCATGTTCATAACTAAACCCACAACACTCTGCAGCAGTGACACTGCATCATCACTGTGCTTTAGCACCAACACATAGCTAGACAAAGCATAAATCCTCTTTTGCACAATTAAGAGTTCAAGCTGGGCCTCCTGTAGGGATCTTCCAATCAAAAGACTGGCAGATTTCAAAGCTGAAATCTTGCTCTTGGCTTCAACTAGGTTTGCCTTTACGAACGTGATCAAATCTTGTTGCAGGGAGAACTCCCTAGAAAGCTGAATTTCACGCTGCAAGACTGAAATAATAAGTGATTCCATTTTGTCCCTCTGAGAATCCACTACTGTGACAATTTTCTTTGCTCAGGTACGCTCTTGCTTAATCTCACACAGTTGGGACAATGCTGGGGGATTTTCGAAAGCTTTACAATTTCATAATCCCTTCAAAAGCTGTACCGACTAAGACAACGTTGAACTCGTCATGAAATTGTAAGTCAACACCTGCAAGCCCTTCCATCTTTAGCAGCCGATGATCAACCAGAGCAGCTACGAGGTTCCGCACAAGCACACTTGTTTACCTAGACATCTCGGGCACTAGCAGAGGGTGATTTTGCATTACGGGATCTCAGGGGAACGAAATTCATAGGAGCAACCACAATATTGTCCAGCACAAGGTCCCCAACCAAGGGGATTCCTCTATTAGCTTGCACCATAGAACAGATTCGGCCAAACGAGGAGCCCGCCATGGATAGAGATGACCTTCTGTGCGCAACAACCCTAACCCTCTTTGCGGCAGGAAGAGAAGAGCACTGAGATCGAGGAGGCATGTTATATGCAACATCTCCCATGATCGGCTCTTCAAAAATGAGTTGACCAAAATGGACATGACTCCTTAAGTACCTTGCACCATAGAATGGATCCAGCCAGACGAGGAGCCCGCCATGGATAGAGACGACCTCATGTGCGCAACAACCCTAACCCTCTTTGCGGCAGGAAGTGAAGAGCCCCAAGATCAGGGAGGCATGTCATGCACAACATCTCCCATGATCAGCTCTTCAAACAACGACTTGACCCGAATGGACATGGCGAATCCGCTTCGCTTCCATTACTTCACTACAACAGGAACTAAATCAGGGATACGGGTCATATATCCATCATATTCCCCTGTAGAGCAAAACAAGCACTTAGGGGAAGTGCAAAAGAGAAATTTCTAAAAGGACAAAAAAATAAAACTTACGAGGCACATGCGCCAACAAAATTTTTGCCAACACGACAATAGAAGACGTGTTGTGGAAATCAAACTTTCCAAACTCTTTCATCATAGTGAACATACACCAAAGACACAACTCCCATTTAGAGGCAACAGAGGCCTTCAAATATGCACAATAAAGGAGAACATCATACTCCTAACTAACAAAAGAAAAGCAAGGAATAAAAGCGATACTAGCCCGGCACGCGAAATGCGCGAGACACAGACAAGCCAAGGGGGAATCAGGATCCAATGCTTTGGTCTTTCTCCCAACCTGATATAGCAATGAAGGCGCTAGAGAGCCAGGTCGAGCCATAATCAGGGACGTCGAACAGTTTGATCGCTCCCAAATCTTGAGGGAACAAGTAAATCTCGAAGTATTTTAAGCGAAATATTTCCGCACGAAATATTTTAAGGGAGCAAGTAAATCTCGAAGTATTTTTCATCACTTCAAACTGATGAAGTGAAATATTTCCGCATGTGAAGAAACAATCAGACCTGCTAATTTCCAAACACTACCAGAAAAAGACTTTAGCCGACGACATAACCAAAAACAGACCGACGAAATTTTTTTTCATCGCTTAAGTTAATTTTCGTCGACTAAAGTGAAATTTTAGCCAACGAAAAATTATTTCGTCGGCTAAACTAATTTTTTCGTCGGCTAAAGTAATTATTTCGTCGGCTATAATCTGTGAACCTTATCCGACGAAATTTAAAAAGTTTAGCCGATGAAATTAGTGTATTTCGTCCGCTAATTAAAGTACCTTTTAGTTACAAAATTACACTACGGATATTTCGGTGTCCGATTGACTATTGTGATACCAATCTAGAAGCAGAACAGGCGTACGAGTCAAACCCATAGCTGTTGTCATGACAGATAGGATTTTTTGGCCATCCGAGTTCGTTTGAGGCTTCAAAATGCAGTTTTTGTAAACACTTAACACACGAAAACACCTATATCTGCATCTATATGAGGTATTTTGGTCAAACCTTCAACACAACAAACTCTCACCATGAAGAGACGCAACTGCCCATCTAAAAAATTTAAGACATTTATCCCTCGATGATAGGGCTTCCCATATGGATAAATAATGGTAAATAGTAGGCATGTTGTGATTCCGGTAATCAAAATTCACAAACAAAAATACGACCAACATATATCATCAATATGCTGAAATATGTCTATGGTAAAGAATTCAACTTGATCTGATAAATTTAAGGGCTTCATCCGGACGGTTATTCCCGTAAGTCAAACCTCTAAATTGTATTGACCGCAACTATAGACGCCGAGACTTTACCAAAATTACGTGATTTTTCAACCGTAAACGTATTTCACCATTCTGGTCATATCTTATTTCACGATTTTTTTGCGTTTGAAGTTTCTACGTAGAGTTTGTTTATGAAACAAAACATTTACTTAAAGCTTAGTAAACAAGTTATACAACATTAGTACGCATGTTGTGATTCCGATGATCAAAGTTGAGAAACAAAAATCCGACTGTCTGATATGATCATTATATCGAAATATTTATATAGGAAAAAATTCAACTTGATCCGACAATGTTAAGGGCTCAATCCTTATGGTCAATCCCGTAAGTCAAACCCCTTAACGGATGGAAATGGTCATTTGACCGTCTAAATTACGTATTTTGCTCGGACCTTCAACTGAAAATAGTTTCAAATCGATGAGACGCAACCAGTGGTATAAAAATTTTATGAAAAATAACCGCCGGAGATAACGCTACCTCTAGGGAGAAAGAATGGAAAATTGTGTTAACCGCAACTATCGGCACCGAGACTATACCATAATATGTGACTTTTCAATCGTAGATGTATTTCACCATTTCGATCATATTTTATAACACGACTTTTTTTCGTTTGAAACTTCTACGTATAGGGTTTATGGTTTTAGCCAATGAAATTATGGTAATTCGTCGGCTAAAGTTAAATAAATAAATAAATAAAATAAATAACTATAGCCGACAAAATTAGAGTAATTCGTTGGCTAAAGTTAAATAAATAAATAACTATTATCGAGGAAATTTATTAAAATTCATCGGCTAAAATTAATTAAAATTCAAAATTTTTGGAGGGGATTTTGAAAATTTTGAACTTTTTCCGACTAAAATTTTGAACTTTAGCCGACTAAATTAAGGTATTTCGTTAGCTAAAGTTTAAAATTTTCTATATCTTTCATTTTTCTTCTCCTCCTCCTCTTCCTCCTACTCCTTCTCCTCCTCTTCCTCTTCCTTCGACAACAACTCCTCATCCTCCTCCTTCTCCTCCTCCTCTAAATCCTTCTCCTTCTCCTCTCCCTGTCCTAACCTTCTCCTCCTCCTCCTCCTCCTCCTCCTAGCCTCCTCATTTTCTTCTCCTCCTCCTCGGCCTCCTCCTCTACCACCGGTGTAAAAACGAAAAAGAAAAAAAAAATAATCAAAATACAAGAAAAAAAATAATAAAATAACTATAGCCGACGAATTTTAATAAAATTCGTCGGCTAAAGTTAAAAATGGAAAAAATAAAAAATAACTATAGCTGACAAATTTTGTTAAAATTCGTCAGCTAAAGTTAAATAAATAAAAAAAATCAATAACTATAGCCGACGAATTTTAATAAAATTGACCGGCTAAAGTTAAATAAATAAAAATAATAGCTATAGCCGACAAAATTTAATAAAATGTCGTCAGCTAAAGTCTAGACTTTAAGCGACCAAAATTTTTTTTGTCGGCTAAATAAATTCCTTTAGCCGACGATGAACAGTAATTTTGTCTGCTAAAGTCTTGGCCGACGGTTTTTTCCCGACGACTTCTTAGCCGACGAAAATTTTTTTCCGACGTCTTGTAGGCTAAAGTACTGATCCTAGTAGTGAAATTAGACAAATCAAATTAATGGCCCGCAAAGAAATCAGACATAGTTGCCCTATTGCTACGCCAAGGTCGGCAATAGCATAATGGACCTCAGGCGGAAGCGACAAGCATAAACCCGCACGAAGTTGTGAGCGAAAAATTATTGTCCCACTCGCAGGACACACAAATAGCTGAAATTGATTCACAGGACGATGAATCCCTTCAGTTGTCGTCCTGCTGCGTATAAGGTCAACATTGGTCTGATCCGACATGCGCTCTGGGCTTCTAGACGAGGAGCCTTGAGATTGCCTGGACGCTGCGCGTTGTGACTCTCTAATAGCATCATGTTGGGCTGCTCTCGCCAAGTATCCATCGAGTTTGGGTGACCAGGCCAACATGGCTGAAAGCAAGAAAAAATCAACAATTGTAAAAAAGAGAGTAAACACAGAGGCACAAACAGAAAACAGAAAAGACATAAAGGCAAAAAAGAAATTTCATTAATCTTCGAACATATACAAAGGAAGAAAATTTCCTATATAGTCCTATGTTGCGTAGAGTAAAAATCAGCAAGGCTCTTTTTTACAAATTTCACATGGTTCATGTTAGTGTCGATCCCAAACCGCTCCACAGGGCCGTGACATTGGCATATGTCTGATTGCTTTTGGCCAATAGCCATCAGCCTCCACGGTTCTCTATTTTGCATGCAATGCTGCGCGCATAAAATCTGAAACAACACCGGCCTCCTGTAGGTTTGGCAATCGGCTGAACGAACAAGTTGAGGGCTTTAGCAAGAGGCATCTCACGCACAGGCCTCAGGACAGCTCTAGGTTCAGACCTAATGGAGGAATATGAAATTCCTCTAGATCCTCGGGGGGCTCTCTATCAAGCTGGCTAACCAGGTCAGCACAAACACACTCTAAATGAAAAAAGCTCGAAAGACATGTCTGCAAAAAACAAAACCAGAAGCAGATTACAAAACAAGAATTTACTAGCATTGAATAAAGGAGCGAAGCCCAAAAGTACATAGACAAAATCTTACGCTAGCAAGGCAAAAGAGCTCCTAAGCAAAATCCCAAATGCTCTAAGAAATCATACTCTGAGATCTAAGGGTCTTTCTCTGTTGCGCGTACATTGAGGAAAATGACAAGAGTTTGTTCTACGCTAGACAAATGATCACATTGCGTTGCAACACGACAAGGGAAACGTACTCGTTCTGGACCCCTTCTCCTTGACGATGCGCGCGTAGGCCCAACGAAGCCATTTTGATGTCGGGGTTTTAAGCCTGCTTCAAATAAATCTTGTTTTTTATCGTTAGTAGCATAAGACAAGTAGAGTTATTGTATAGGTCGGGGATTGAGGGTAACTTCAAAATAAGCGTTAATATAAATCAAAACAATCATTCATAATTATTACAACTTAAAAATAATTACAAAAGTGACTATTGTTCCTAACGAACAGCAGTCGAAAACCTAACCTAAACTACTTAGAAAATTGCCAAAATTTACAGAGATATATTAGACACACATATAAACAACTATACAACATTTCAGGGGATTCATAGATTGTTTGATATGAAAATAAAATACATGAAAACATGGGACATAATAGTGACGAAAATACTAAACAAAAGAAAACAAAACCCTAAGCTACTATATACATGTGATCATCTCTTTCCACACACAAGACTCAAGCTCAATCTCATATGAACATGCAATTATGTTATCTCAATTCTAGGACCCTAAATCATGCAAGTTTAATGTTTGAATCAACCCTTAAGTAAGAACAACCGATGCAGCCAAGTAATCACTTACATTCTTCTTACATCTTCTAAGTATTAGCCGACGCAGCCCAAATACAAAGAATATTTCATGAAACATAACCAATGCAGTCCAATATCACATGAATCATTAAGAACGAACAAATAGAGTCGAACATATCAATACAAAAATATAGCCAACGCAGCCCAATACCCCATAATAACAAGCTATCTAAGATTGTTTCTTCCATTAATTACTTATGTTAACCAACACAGTCCAAACACAAGTAATAAGCATAACATGAATCACACACAACCCTTAGGTATAAAAACTCAAACAAGCATGCTTTAAGATCACTAGAACATCACATGATAACACAAACACATGAACACAAAAAGAACTCGCAACATGTTATCAATCTCTATCAAAAAGTGATTTTAAAACAACTAAAGATCAAAGAATCTACTACTATTAAATAGAAAATAAACAAAATACATGCGTTTGAAGTTAAGATTACAGTTTAAAAAGAGAAACAACGAAGAATTCCAAGAGAAAAACCTAAACTAAATGTTGTTTTGTGAAAAAATTTGGGAGGAGAAAGAGTCATGACAAGAGCAGCTTCTAGGATTTGTGCAGCAAAACTTAGATCCATTTTGACGTCCTTTACTTGTTCTATATATATGAGAAGCTGCTATTAGGGTTAGATAACCCCTAATTTTCTTCCATGGAGTCTCCTATGTAGTCTGGGTCTTACAATTGAAGTTTTGGTCTAATTCAGAAATTCAGGCAGACTGACTTTCGGTCACTAAAACGGTCATAACTTCTTTTTCAAAATAAGTATTAACAATTCGCAAAAATTTCTAAAAAGTAGACTCTTCAGGCTTTCAGTTTATATAAGGATCATCTCATGTATCATTCTGAGCTGATCACAATCATTTATCGAAGTTGACTAATGATTTTTGACAGCTTTTAGGATTTCTTTCATTGAAAAACATGGAGTCCTTTTTCTTTCAAATTACTTCTTGTTTCCTTCTTTTATGCTCCTCGAATTTATTTGTGACCAAAAAAAATAACTTAAAATAAATATTGTTAAAGGAATTACATAGCTAAATAGGATCGAAGCACATTAAGAACATTACATAAATTGCACCTATCCATGAACAGGATGAACACATCCTCATAATCCCAGAATCGGACCTCCAAAAAATGATGAAAAGGACTAAACGAAGAGAATCAAATACCGATCTAAGCAAATCTACTACGGATCGCAGCCTAAAACACTTAAAAATTAAAAGGAGAAAAGAAATTAAAATTGCACAAAGCAAACAGATCTGACAACTAAAAGCTGATCGATCATTCTAGAATAACAGTGCACCAAACATGAAAAAAGATCAAGAGCAAAACAACTTATTTGATCAAAATCTGAGGATCGATCGGAATAACAACACACGATTAGCAAGCTGAATCACAAACCACCTTCATAAGCTTCAAGGTTACTGAAAAGAAAAGGAGGTTGTGAAAATGTGACTCATCAGAAAATTCTATATATAACGATCGACGAACAATCATGGACCATCTGATCCTATATCACGCACGACGCGTGGCAATAAAATAGTTGTGTTCCCATCAGAAGACGAACCGTTCGACTGATGTCATAAATACCGACCACAAAGGTTTAATGACAAGCATGAATTAATAATGATAGGTCTCAAAAGAAACAAACCATCATTATCTCGACTACTCAACTTCTACACGCATCGCAGAAATCAATGCTCAAATACCAAAATGCGTTGGCGCACACATAATAAGCTTGAGCGGCTATACAAAGTAGGGATAAAAGGTGACACCTGATGAGTGCGTTTTACGCCATATTTGTAATGTGTTTTTACCCTCATTTATACTTGGTTTATTCCTTAGTAATGTCGTTTTTACTTATTTTGAGTCAAAAGGGTTTTTCTGTAGAGCAATGGCTAAAACGTGTATTTATACAGAAAATTGTGCTTAAGTGTTGAAAATTCGATTTGGAACAAAGACTTGGTTATTTTCTCTTATGATTCGTTATACCTTTACATTGTCAATTTTGATGAATTTGGTTTAATGTGTAGATGACATGTAAATGAGCATATGAGAACAAGAATCATGAAGATTGAACTCATGGAAGACAACAAGAGAGGCCATGGAAAAGAAGAAACTCTGAAACATAAGATTTTGATCCGAGCAGAAATTTCCAGAAACCCTACATCAACTTCAAAGATTTCCCTAGGACGATCCAGGAGGAACCAGGGAACGTGCCATATATGGATGGAAAGCTGTGGATGTCTAGTTTCTAAATATTTTGGAATCGCAGCAATACAAGTTCTGAGGAAGGAGTTATGCCGGAAACAATGGCCGGATGTCAGTCTGCTGGAAACAGGACAGATTTTGCTGAAGTTGTCTACCGAGTTCGTGAGTGTGTTTCTTCACCAAAATCCTTCCCAAGCATGCCAAATGATTGATGAAGAGCTTAATGATGATATGGGAAGTTGTTTAGAAGAAGAAGAATCGCAGAAATCACCAAGGAGAAGCCGAAAACAACAATTACGAAAGTTATCCCGGTCAAAACAGGATAACTTGTTCTACCGAGACTATGGAGGGGATTCGGCTGTCCTATGGAGCCCAAAACGTGTAAGGGAGTTCATTGATCCCTTAACATGTAGGGGAGTCCATGATTCAGAAATAACACAATCCAAGTCAGCAACTAAAAGGGAGAGGCCGAATCCATCAAGAAGAAGGAAGCCCAATTCGGAATGGACTAGTGGCTGCCAAACCCTAGGGTTTATTTAGAAGTTTTCCTCTATAAATACACATGTAATACAACTGAAAAAGTGTCTCTCAATTGCTCTAAGCCTTAGAATAGCCTAGCTCTACTTAAAAACCCTCGCTACACAAGAATACCACAGCCTTGCCGCTGCCGCCAACCCCTTGCTGCCGACTGCATCTTTGCTGCCGATTGCATAGCCTTACCGCCACCAATCCCTTCTTCAATTCTTGCCGACTCTTAGGGTAGGTTTAGGTATGAATACATTCAAGGTTTATGTGTGTATCTACTGTATGGATGATGGTTATTTATATATATGTTTGTTTTGGTTTTAGGTTTTACGTTATAAACATGTTTACTTGTTCTTCTTTGTGATTGTGTTTATAATTGTAACTTGTAGAATTACATGTTAGGATGACGATTTAGATTAAGTTGTTTGTGTTCATGTAATTAATAACTTGAATTGATTAATCCTCACCTGTACACGTAATCGAACTCTAGGTTAGCTTGAATCCGGACAAGTTAGCTATTAGGGGGGAGTTTCATATGCCGTAGTGTTCTAAGGGTTGAGATCAGGCGATTGTAGGTCTTGATTCTTAGTCACTACCAAGGGTTGCTAGGGTGAGAGATTTGCATGATGAATAGGATGAGTGTCGCCATACCTAGGACTATGTTTCTAATGACTCTCGTTCGATTAGTGTATTCTGTCTTAATGTCAGGCGATTGTAGGCATTGAGCAGGATGACACATATACAAACTTAGTGTCAGGCGATTGTAGGCACTAAGTTTACATGATAAGTCTAAATAGTTGAAATTAATTACAAGTTGTGAAAACGTAAATACGACCTCTTAAACTTGTGAAATTTGTGACATGTCTTTCTTCACGGTGCTATGTTGTTTTATGCTTGAGTATTGATTGACCATGTTTTGTAAATAAGTGTCTTTATTTTCTGTATATGTTTCGAACCACCTTTAAATCCGCCATAATATTTTGTATATATGTTTATACTTGTATTCTTTTGAAAGTACTAACGATTTGTTTTGCAGAATATAAATCCTTCCCTAGTGTCCCCGGTTAGAACGATCCCTACTTACTAAAGCTACAATGATAGGGTTTTTAATTGCAGGTCATATTATGGCACGTCAACACCTGCTGGTCAAAAGATCATCTCCTAGCACGCTCGCTCATAGTTTCATTACTAACACATAATTCAATTAAAGATCGCACACAATGAGAAAAATGTGACACATGTAGGTTTAAGATCATGCCCATAGTGATCAGGTCATGTTGGGGTCGTTCCCTATCACCCATCCAGACAAACGAAGTCTGCAGAATAAGTCGGGTCAGCCAAGCGACCCGCACAGCATTAAATCCTCCCAACTGCTACTAAGAGCCGTAGGCAAGGGGAAAATCTCATTTGCATTAATTCAATGCCGCAAGCCCAAGCGTTAAATAGCTGTCGCATGCATATAGACATTAATGTTGCCAGTCTCATAACCCACAGGAGAATCAACATATATAGATTACTCCTTACTCGGGTAGTTGGGGGGACTCCATAAAGATTCACACGCACGAGCTCGATCAAACACATGCTTATGCATAATCAAGTGTTTTTCGTAAGTACTTTCACTTGAACTCCCCAACCAAGTCGTAATCCTTACTAGGGGACTTGGGGAAATTTTTTTGGGAACCAATGCAAAGCGCTACACTTACCCTTGCGCATGCGTTCTCATCAACCATGAGCAGGAGAATCAACAGAGAGAGATTACTCCTTACTCGGGTAGTTGGGGGACTCTATAAGGGTTCACACGCACGAGCTCGATCGAATGCATGCTGATGCATAATCGACGAGCATTTTTCATAAATACTTTCACTTGAACTCTCCAACCAAGTCGTAATCCTTACTTGGGGACTTGGAGGAATTGTTGTGGGAACCAGTGCAAAGCACTACACTTACCCTTGCACATGCGTTCTCATCAACCATGAGCTCATCTAGAGAACATATCAACCATACACGTGGACGCATGTACGCAGCTCGATTTGATGAACACATCTAGAAGCATCCCACGGTAGACAATCTTGCCCTGTTCTAACCTTTAAATAGACGCCTAGCCTCACAATCTAGGTAAGAAACTCATTCCCCTAACACTTGAGTTCAAATTTGTTCTCTTCCATGTCAAACTTGAGTGTCAGAGGGTGATTGTCCAGAGAAATCTGGATAATCCCCTAACCTCATGTGCTGTTGTCTTCAGGTCTAGGATAAACAATTTTCTTTAGGCGAAAATTTCCTTTGGGCAAACAATTTACCATATGCACGTACTTCTTACGTGCGGTTCCCATCGTCCCCTTAGCCAAATTCTAACACATCAACAATCTTCTTCTTTGTAATTGATTTTTTTACCTTTATTTCTTTGATTTCTTTTGATTTGCTGAATAACGATTTTATTTTGATGATTTAGAGAGATAGTTTGTGAGATATACGAGTAAAACATCTTAGATTATTATGTATATATGTATATGTCCTAAGCTAAATATAATATATAATTTTATATGCATGTCTGTTAAATATAACTACAAAATAGGGTGTATCATATATAAGTAATATAACATTGAGGATTAAGCTAAATTGTAAGAAAAAAGGAACTAGCTCATCTCGACTATATTTAGCCCTATTTAAAAGACCGACTCTACCTGACCTCTTTAACTCTAACAAAATGGGTCATTAGGACGGGTAAGAGTTTACATATTCAAACCTCGGTCCTACTCTATCCGGTCCTAAATTTTGTTGACTTTGACCGAGCTCTACCCGGCCCTACCCTAAGCCTTAAATTTTAGGATAGAGCCGACCCTAGCTCGGCCCATGATGACCCCTATCGTGGAGGAGCTGAAGTGTGTGGTGAGGGACTTGCAGGTTGAAAACGATGTTGTGGAGGAGAAAAGAATGAGTGAGGCATTGGAGATGTGGGAATCGGGGAGGAGAGAAAGTGCTCCGGCGAGATTTGGAGGAGCACTGCAGTGATAGTGAACATGACGAGGGCTGGGAACCCAATTCCTACGGGGTGAGTCGAGAATCCCCCGTTTGGGAATTCCCCAGATGGGAAACAGGGGCGCATGGGAAAGCAAATACGGGACAGGGGCGGGGGTGTAGGGGTTGGGGAATTCCCCATATGGCCATCCTTAGCAGAGATTAGCGAGTTTTTGCCTTGACCACGTCCCCGTCAAATCAAGTCGCCTTTGCCAGTCAACTTCACAACCACGTCGTCATAGCAACCACACAGATCCATATTCAAATTCGACGAAGAAAACACACACTCGCTAACTACGAGCGTAGTACCCATCCAACCATCATCGAATCACAATGTCATGGCCAAAATCAAGAAACACAGCATCGCCAATAACAAGATGAAAGCATAGTCATGTCAAAAACTTCATGGAGGCTTGAAACAAGCTTACGTCGAACCCAGTAGCCTTGAATTAAATACCCATCCGACAGCAAATTCTAGATTTAACGAGGCCAGAGGCCATTGTGAAGCCGAATGCTGCGAGATAAGATAAGAGGAAGAACACAGTCCAATCCTTTGGATAGTCAAATAACAAAACATAGAATTTTTTTGAACTAAATAAACTTTAAACTTGATACCAAAAATACAAAACATAAAAGATGAACTTAGATATTTAGACGCAAATGACGTTTACAAAAGTAGCCAAAGCATGAGTAAAGCATACATTTTAAGCTTTGCCTTTGTTTCTCAACTACAATATATAGTGGTCGAATGTCGCCCAAGAAACTTTCCAATCGGCCTCCCAAAACAAAAATGTGTGCAACTATGATGGAGTCTGATGACATTGAGATCCTTCTATATAGTTGAGTGCAAGAGCTGGTGAAATCACATTGCATCATTTTTTCTGAATTTTCAGAGAGAGGTTCAGAGTGAAAGACAATTTTTCTATATATTGTTCTGATAAACGAGTATTTCTTTGGGATAATTTCATAAGGGAACTTTTTGTGTGAAAATTTAATAATAAATGTCTATTTAGTACTAATTCTACAAAGGTTTTGTCACTAAATAGAGCTAATAAAATTCAAAATAAGGCAATTATTGATAATCAATAGATACACTAGTGGATTTGCACTCTTAGCCGACGGAACAATTCCGTCTCCTAAGAGTATTTTTGCATCTCCTAAGCTCTTAGCCGACGGAAATTCCGTCGGCTAAGACGCGTCGATGAAGTCCCTAGCCGACGGAAAATTTTATTTCGTCGACTATGATCCGTCTACTAAGATCTTAGCCGACGGAATCATTATGTCGGTTAAGTTCCTAGGAGACGAACATATTTTAAAATAAAAACAAATTAATAATCATCTTAGGATACAGAATTTCCGTCAGCTAGGATCTTAGCCGACAGAATTTTTTTTTAAAATTAAAAAAAATAAAAAAAACTCCTAACCGACGAAATATTTCGTCCGTAAACCTAAAAAAATTAAAAAAACAGAGATCGATCACCGAAAATCCATCGCCGGCGATCGATCTCCGGCAAGAATTCCTGCCATTCTGATTCCGCACACCACCATGACCAAAAACCACCACCCACCACCACACTCCATCACCACCCACCACCACCACACACCATCATCAAAAACCATCACCACACACCATCACCACCCACCACCACACACCACCACACGACCACCACACACCACACACCACACACCACACCACCACACACCACCACCACCACCACACACCACACCACCACACAACACACCACACACAAGAGAAGAGGGAGAGAGGAGAGATTTTGGAGAAGTAAATAGAGAAGAAGAGAATATTTAAAGAAAATAATTGATTTTTTTTTTGAATTTTTTCGGAAATTTAGCACGGGGATTCGAAATTTTGAAATTTTTAACTCTTAGCAGACGGAATGCAATAATTCTGTCGCCTAAGTGTTTGGAATTTTTTTTCTGAAATTTAGGTCTTAAATTTTGCGCGAAAAAATTGTTCTGATTTTTTTTCCCTTAGCCAACAGAATTAAATAATTTCGTCGACTAAGTGATACCTTAGGAGACAGAATTATTTAATTCCGTAGGCTAAGGGGTTAAAATTATTAAAAATTATTTTTTGATTTTTTTTATTTAATTCATGTTGATGTTCTTAATTAGGTATAAGCACGAAAAACCCTAAGGCTACCTCTTCCTAGCAAAATTCACCCATGTGGTGCTCCTCTCGATTCATTCTTCTCATTCATACCATGTCCATTGACTTTGTGACTGAATCGTTTGCCAAATCTCTCGCTCTCATGAGCACCGACGTCTTGGATATCTCTAAAATGTCAGGAGGAGAGCCTCGGTTGTGACTTCCTCACCTGCTTGCGTGTCCCTGGCCATGAGCTATCCTCAGATCTACATGATCTCAAGAGAAATCTTTAGCGTATGTGGGTGGTGAAGAAAGGATATAAGGTGCAACAACGATCTAAGAATATGTTTTTGATCACTTTTGAACACAAACCAGATCGATAGAAAGTGCTTAGGAGAGGTCCTTGGCATTATAACAAGGCACCAATCATCCTCCAAATCTATGATGGTGTCTCTCCTATCAATCAGGTACGAATGGAAGAACTTTTTTGGGGTTTGTTTATCTGGTTTTCCACCTGATTATGAACTACGTTATATTAACAAAAATGTCTCCTCTGTTGCTGGTGACTTTAAGGAATGGGATGAACCTCTCTTTGAGGCTGAGGGCAAGATCAAGGTATGTGTTACTCGGCGCATTGCTGTCCATTTCTGTTTAAGAAGAAAATTAAATTTGATATGGATCTTGATGCTGAAGTGCAATTTTTCTATGAGAATTTGGTTTGAATGTACAAAGCATGCATTATGATTTATCATAACACAGGAATTTGCTCTACTGCCCCAAAACCGACGCCAGAACCGGTGCATTTGGGACCCAAGGTTGCTGTCTTTGTGGTAGGGTTTGGTTGAAACCAGATCAATGGTCAATTTACCTTCATGGAAGATCGCATCGATCCGCCATCTCTATGCCGCTCTCTATTCACTTCCAAAGCAAAGGTACACAAGCCTATTGTCATTAAAGATCGATTTCTGAACAATATGAAACCTCGTGAATGCTACGAAGATCCTAAAGTGACCCTTAAGTGCCAAGATGGTGTGTTTCAAGCCTCCCCAACTAAGGTGTAGGTACCAGCGCTGCTTAGGAGGATCTCTTGTGGTGAGGTCCCTATGAAGAAGCTCAAAGAACCAGAGTACCCATCGAAGCTTACTCCTCAGTCTTTTGGACTCATAGAAGTTGCGGGAGGTGTTCTGGTTCATACAAATGCAGCTAAAAATGAGAAGAAAAAAGGGGACACAAGCTTGGGTCCAAGAACAAGAATACGACTGCAAATTCTGCTAAGAGAACGGCTACGATGGCTGCTAAGAAGGTTGTTGAAGGAATTACATCTTCAAAGGATGTGAAGGAAGTTGCTGGAACGGTCGCACCAGTTGATGTTTTCTTCTTTGTTGCTCCACCTCTGTGCCCTAGCGTGAAGGGCAAGGAGAACATTTAAGTTTTTTCGTTATTTAAATTTTTCTTATAACTTTGCTCATCATGCTTAGTTTGTAGGCTCTCAATAAGTCGAGCGTTTTAACGTTTTAATGATTAGATCTATCTCCTATGTATCGGTGCGATCTTTGTGTCATAAACTTTTTATCCATCCTTAGTCGGTGGAGGAATGATATGCAACGGTCTTTTCTGGTTTCAACTTATATATCATTCTCGATATTTTTTAAAAATATACATGCTTCATTTGAAGAGTTAACGCAAAATCTATCCTGTATTGTTGACTTTGTTGCTTCCTTCAGCCTTTTTCTTGAGCTGTTATTCCTGGAGTTGCAAGCATATCTTGAATAATGAAAGCACGCTCAAAAGTTGGAATGATTTCTGGAAGTGCTTGATAGCGAGATGGAGTTTCACGCTCTGCATAGAAAACAGAAGTTACACTTGTCTGGTTAGTATAGCTGAACGGACTTCCCGACAAGTTGTTACTTGGTGAGGCATTCACTTCATCATCTGGAGCACTAGCAACCCTTGATTCAGTTTTAGAGCGGTTATCTTCTTTTCCATTAAAAATCTTTAACATGGTTCTAATCCTTTTCCACTTGGAAGCACTTGAATTGGAAGTCGTCAAAACTTGCTTATACTTCTGAAGGAAGGAAGCTGCGAAAATGAGAAGAGCAAATATTGAAGCTACCCCAGCAATGAGGAATAAGATCCAAAAGCTCTCAAGGCCAAGACGATTGCTGTATACTTTGTCGGTATTTGAATCTTTACAATTGTTTTCATTCTTGAACCATTTTTCTTCAATGTTCATAATCCCCTCTCCTTCGGTCAAATTCAGGATTGCTTGTGAAACATCAGGTATAAGAGGAGAACCTATCGGAAATACCTGTGAAGTGAACGTGAAAAGGAATTAGCTACGAGAAATCGTAGAAACTCAAAATATCTAATAACCATACAAAAATATTCAAATATTATGATCGATGAAAGAGATCTTACAAAGGCAAGGCCATCAGTTCTAAATATAGGTCCAATCATGGTATACTTGGAACAATATTTTGTAACAAAAAGCTTCATATAGGGGGTTTCATGGAAGATAGCAGATATACCACCCTTTGCACTCCCCTTTGAAAGAGCTTCATCTATTTCTGCCATATCCTTGTAGCCTCTAAGCCTGTAATCTAGAAAACCTTCTTGTTTCAAGATATCGTAAATATAAGAACTCTCCATATAGCCCACAGTTTCTCTATTCCTCAGTAGATCATTTATATCTGTAATAGTTGGTTGGAGTTGTTCGCTGGTTAATAGTGATGCTAGACTTGATGTGTAGCTCTGTGTCACTATTAGTACAACGAATATCCATATGATCATCACAAACCTTGCCAAGTTACTAACCACTTTCTCCCCTGTAGAAAGAAATGTATAAATGTTGGAAAATTAAGTACCAAGTATAAACACATGTTGCATGGAGAGAAAAATAACGAATTTGTGTATGGATAATTACTTTGTGAGAAAACCATGGTTGAGAAAGAGAACCAGAAGCTTGTGCCAACTTGATACGAAGGAGAACCACGAAAATCATCATTAATTTGATGTTCAAGCACCCAAATTACAAAGCCTATAAAGATGAAAAAACAAAAAGTTGTCATCCAAAGGTCCCATGTCAAAGGCTTCAAGAAAACCCATGCACTTTTGGTCCTCTTGTCTTGTATTGGCACAACCATCACTACGCCAGACTCAGTATATGGCATAGTAAAACCCACATACAATGATCTATTTGCTCTAATCGTTGCATCGCCGACCACAGCATCAAACTTCTGTCAAGTAAAAGTCAACAAAAAAATCAGGCAAACTAAAAAAAATTAGCTAACTTCACTGCTTATATTTTTCAATATAAGGTATAACAAACAAATAAAAATCAAAATGCAAACATACTGACAGTGTGTTTACCCCATCATGTACTTGATACACCAAATCATTGTATGTGCCAGCGCTGCTTCCATCAGCATTTTCAAAAGGAATAAACTCATAAGGAAGTGCATATGGTAAGATCTCCAATACGGCCTTAAACACATCAATACTGAGCCCAGTGACATCCACTGTATTAGTACTTGGATTTCTGAACACTTTAACAAACTCTTGAAAACCATCCTTCACAGGAACTCCAATTCTTAACTTGGTACCGTTTGCTGGGATATCCCATCCCTTAGGGACTGATGACGACTCTCCAGGCCATAAAATGGGTCGAAGATCATACTTGGAAGTTGATATTCTACTGCTTCTTGATGAATTCAACCGCTTTACTACCCTTCCGTTTTCTGGTGTCCAATACCCAACTGTTCTTGTTCCATCACCATTCACATTAACAATCCTAAAAGTTGATACAGTAAGTTGTCTATCAACAAGATTAAAGTTTCCTGCCATACCTTTAAAATTAATAATGGATAAGGCACGAGAAAGTTTAGAACCATAATGAGAGACCTCAAAAGTATCAAGATCTGTTGTTCTAAAGGAATAAGCATTCCTCATTTGGAATTTGAAACTGACATTGGCAACATTCTCAAATGCCATGGCTAATGCAAATGCAGCATCATATGCCCGCAATCCAAAAGCATCTAACTGAACATCAAAGTTTTCCGGATTTTCTTGATGGAATTTCTTTATCCACCTTGATTTGAATAGACTAAGCTTCTTGGTCCTTGAAATATAATTTTCTACACCTAACAAGCCTTGCATCGAATCCAAAGTTGAAGCCATAGACTTTAAGTTATTTCCAATACCATTAGTTGTGATCCAAACAAAACCCTCACTCATCATTTTCATCTTCTTCGCTTTGGCAAATATCCGAGAAGAAAGATCAGGCTTCATATGCATAATAAAGACACGAGTCTGCATTGTCATCAACTTGTAAAGCTCCTTTTCAATTTCAGCATTAGTGGCTGATTCATGAATTGGACTTCTGTATGGGATATCAACATCAACCTCTTGCAAGGCATCAATTAGAAAAGGTATGATTCCCTCCCCGTACATATTGTCTACGTAGATGGGTACAACCCGTCTCCATCCAAATTTTTGAACAATACCACTTATGGCTTTCACTTGGTTCAAGTCATTTTGTGCAAATCGAAAAAAGTAGGAACTCTGAAGTGAAGTAAGAGAAGGGCTTGTTGCAGAGAATGATACGATGGGTACATGAGCTTGCTCTCCAAGATTAACAACAAAACTTGCCTGCATTGACGACATCGGTCCCAGAATGGCTTTCACTTTTACATTCTTTATTAGATCTAAAGCTGCGTTTTGAGTTCATTGTAGAAGGAAAAACATAATTAGTTCAATAAGTTTGAGAATTCATATTTTGAGAATGGCCGTAAACCAAATGCAATTAGGATTTGAGGAAATCAGAGAAAAATCTTTAAAATGGAGCCTCTTTTAAGATAAAACCATTAACATATTTCATTTTAATTTACACCCAATTCAAATTATTTAACATGCCTTATAGGTTTTATTTTTAAAACAAAATTTGTCACTATTTTTCTCCTGGCAGTTTGGCCATTATGATTTTAATTTTGTTTTCTACATTTTAATTTGTGCTTATGGTATAGGTATCAACCATGCATTTTGTTTATAACCTTTAAGTTAGGTTACAAATAGAGGAATTGAGTTTTTGGTATAGCGTTTTAGATTAGGGGTTAGAGTATAGGCCGAGTTTACGTATAAGATTTAGGGGTTAGGGTTTAGGGTCCATATATTCATGAGATACAATTTCATTAACGATTAGAGATACAACTTTTGTAATTCTAGAAAAAAATAGATTTTATTATTTATCCTAAATAATAGGTTTATTTTGTTTAAACAAACTTAATTAATAAATTTGGGTGTATTTTAAAACAATTTTAAAAGAGGGTGTAATTTAAAATGAGTCTACTAAATTGGGTGTAACATCAAATACCCCTTAGGATTTATATAATCATACTATGTCTTAACGTTTAGTTATAATTGTCACTTGGTCGATCTAAATCGGTTCTAGAAATACTAATTAATGTTAAAACCACATTTTGTTTTTGTTGTGTATCTAATCATTAATTTCTACTCAATTGGATATTTTGGTTTTAGGTACGAATTACCTTGTTTCATTGAAGCATTTTCTTTGATGATACGAATGAAAAATCACTATTTTTTAGTGATGTAAAATCCACACTTCTTAAATTGTAATTCATAATCTCACTTTCTATTTTTCTTAACGTATATTTTGTTTTTAGTGACTTGATTTTTGTCTTCATATGAAAATGATGACTGAAAATAGAAAGTGAGAGTGTAGATTACAATTTGAGAGATGCAGATTTCAAATCTCTTTTTTTATTGGGAAATAGACAACTCATATGCAACATACAAGTGTTTTGTGAATCGAACTCACAATCTCCTAATCAATCACTAATCTTTAATGTTGAATGTTGTTGTAAGTCTTGTATTCATTTAACGTTTTAATGTGGCTTCTCGTTCTACATATGACATGGAGTTTAACCATTTATAATAAAGCTTGGTATATCAATCTTTTACAAAACCAAGGATATGATAGATGACGGTCGTTCTAAACCATCTTGGAGATTGATCAAACTAGTCCAAGATATTGGACATTGATCAAACTAGTCTAAGACATCATAACTTAGTTATTAGTTAGTTTTGATACTTTTACTTTTAGGCATGTGTGTAGGGAAGTTAAGATTGTTCCCCATGTCATTGCTAACCTCAGACACTCTGGTTATATATTCACATTTGTATTGGAATGATAAAGTTCCTGATGTGGTCTAGAGAGCCACACTATATATGTTGGTACGTTAGTGGCTTCTCTTCTTTCTCATTTAGAAAAAAAAATTTGTTTTATAAAGCTAGTGAATTGTAACTAGCTTATTAGATTGACAACATAATTGACATAGGAAATGTGTGGGGTGGGAGTAAGGAAAAAAATTGCACTACTTGGAGTAATAGTAACAATAATGTTCCTTAACGTTTCATAGTTGGGACCCATGAGGTTTGGTTCAACAATGTTTGTTTTCGTCTGATTCATAGGTACTAGCCTTCGTGCACGCGCTCTTGCACGTGTCGAAGTGCGTTTTTACATGTTCGATTAATTATTGTGGTTTTTTTGTAGTTCGGTCAATACTGTAACAACAGTTCTCTAAAACTCTAATAAAAATTACACAATTGATTGAGATGAAGTTGACAGCAAATTTATATTTACAGCCAAGATGTGTAGAATTGCAAGTAAGGAACACTCATATATATATATATATATATATATGAAAACTTAGGAAAATAAATTGATCTTCTAAACCCTAAACCCACATGTCATACTCATATGGATCGCCAAAACTAATATTTTGAAAAAATGATAGAAATGAATATAAATTCTGAACAATGATACAATTATTAATCGGTTAAAATACACTCAACACAATTATTGAGGTTTAGAACAGATTCAATTTTGTTTTTATTATTGTTATTATTACTATTATGAATATTTTTATTAATATTGTTGCCAAAAATGTAATTATTTTTTATGCAATTCAATTGAACTTTTTTTAACAAATCCTTTAATTGGCATTCAAAACATAATGAATGGCAAAACCAAGGTTCAAAAAGACGCTATGCGGGATTAGACGGTGCAGCTACTGTCTAGTGTCTAACAGTTTAGACGGAGTTTAATCAATGATTAGGCGGTAATTAAACGGATAATTTTATATATATATATATATATATATATATTTATATGGTATATTATAATATAAATTATAAAGAAAAAATTATAAAAAAAATGTCAACAAAATATTCAAAACACATTGTCTCAAAATAATGTCATCAAACAATAGCTCAAAAATACAAATCCAAATAAAAACACACAAAAAAAAATATTTTTTCAAGTCAAATGATCACTCCAAATTGCTGAACTCAATCATGTCATCATTTCTTTCATCTTCGGACTCTTCAACATCATCATTAAGTTCTCTAATTGCTCGTGTTATGCATAATAGGAATATAGGATTAATAGCATTAGGCTGTTTAGGGTTTAAATTTTATTAAAAAATATTACAGGACCTAATCTCGTTTAATTATAATCTAATCGATAGACGTCACACTTAATTACCGATTAATCGGCATCGCCTAATGTGTCTGTCTAGCACCAAAATTAAAGTTTTTTTTTGTTTTTTTCTCTTAGACGCCGCGCCTAATCGGCCTAGGCACCCGTTTTTTTTTTGAACAGTGGGCAAAACTAAAATAATATACAAACTGAGTACAAAACTGTCAATGTGTTTATAGACGGGTGGAAATATAAAATTTTTTTTAAAAAAAAAGAGGAGCAAATGGGGCACGACATTAATTGTTTATATGATCAGTAATCTACCTTGTTTCGCTTAATATATATAAAGAGTAGAGAATATTTTAGAGAACTACGAGAGCATGGACTGTTCAATAAATGGACATATATATTCTTGTGTACCTGGCCTCACAAGTTTTTCTTGTTTGGTTGACGTTACATAAATTATTATAGATGCATGAGTTAAGATTTGATTGATATCAAGTCTATTGAAGTCTAAAAAAATTAATAGTTAAACAACTTAAATGCTACTACGAATCTTTTATAAGTCGAATTCATGACCTCTTAGTTATAAAAGATATACTATGCTACTAAACTAAATGATATTGAGCCTAAAGTTCTTTCTTTGATTTTTCTCTTTTCAAAAAATATTATGAAAATATTTTATGATTATATTTCTAATTTTCTATATATGAGAAATTTTCTTATATATTTTTAATATATTCGATCGATACAGATAGAGGTGTGCTGTGTAGATGCTAGTATTTAAAAGTTAAATAGAGATGTGGAAAAAATGAGAGATATACTGAACAATTTAGAGGCCCCAATAGCGTACTCTTATAATTTTTATGTTTGAATCAAGATGCCAATCATTTACCATAATTGAACTATACAAGGAATGTAAGTATAAAACATCCAAAACAAAAGTCAATTTATTAAACCTAAACATTGGATGGTAACTATTCTTGAAGAGAGAGAGAGAGAGAGAGAGAGACCTGCAGCCGCCGCACCAACCACATCTCTATTGGAGTTCCTGGTGTTCAAAACGAGCCTGGTCTTGTAGTGAGCATGGGAAGCATAGAAATCCGAGAGTGCCATTTCGATGCAACTCAAATACATTTTCCCAATCGGGTCATCAAGGTCTACGACAACTCCGACGTCCACTGGGATTGTTGTTCTGCTTTCATCTCCCAAGGCGGCGACCATGAAAATCCATGAGAAAAGAACAAGGATAGTACTCCTTCTCTGATTCTCCATATTAAACTCCAAGTACAGGCTAGGTCACTCGCTCCACTTCGTCGATAAAGGAGTATCAGCAGGCCAGCATATTTATATAAGAATACAACCAGGAAAGCTAGCTAGCTAGGCCGGAGATGTTTTGATCAGTTTTAGACAGGAAAGCCCTAGGAAAAGATCGATTGACCAAATAAGGAATAATACATCATTTGACCAACACTTCAATCCAACCTATACGACTGATACTAGTCTCTCTTCATATTCAGACCGCGTAAATTATTTCGGACCTGGCTACTGTACAGATATGCCTGTACCTCAGAATTTTCCAATTATTTCTGGACCTGGCCGCTGTACACATGTTGCGTAGGCTGCTTTGACGTAGTTATATATAGGTCGACTGCATGTAATAAATCCAAGTATGGGAGATAGCTGTAGATTTTATTCTTCGACCTTTGCTGAATGCATAACAAGGTCGTGGCTTTCAACCTTCGGGTTGAGTAAGAAACCCACCAACTATATATACTTTTTGTTTTATTCAGTTGATTTTGGCTTTATTGAGAATTTGAGATACCAATTCTTCGTATACTAGTATCTATTAGGAAAAGAAAAGTTCAGTCAATTAGGCTGAATGGAAATTCGGATCTTACTATATTCTGGATTGTATATAGGCCATGTGCAAATCTTGCATGCAAGATCTTGACTTGATCAATTAGTACCAATATATGTATGTTACGCTCGAAGATTCTCCAGTGCAATTTTTCTTTGTATTTTCCTTGGAGGTTCGTGTATCACTAATAAGCCACAAATCTGCTAACTTCCAACTTCATTTTTTGCGGTTTGTTTGTATGACACTATTGTTCCTTTTATTCCGTCATTTAAAACCAATTTTTCATCTCCTAAGTTTGGTTATATTTTTTAATAGCGACGGAAAGCCATCATTCCGTCTCTTAAGCCATGTACTTATGCGACGACAATATGTCTTAAACGACGCAATATTTTCGTCGTTTAAGTTTTAAATTTTTTTTTAAAAAAATTCTCCGACGGATTTCCGGCTGAATTCTTTTTTGTTCTAGAAAATTTTCTTCTTCCTCCTCCTCCACCACAACCACCGCACCACCTCCTCCGCCACCACTACGGTACCACCACCGCCTCCACCTTCTTCTTCAAGCAATTTTTCTTTGTATTTTCCTTGGAGGTTCGTGTATCACTAATAAGCCACAAATCTGCTAACTTCCAACTGCATTTTTTGCGTGAGTTTTCTATATTCATACATATATACCATCCATCAAGTAACATTAACTATAACTTAAGTGTGAAGGTCGAATGCAGTGGAGCTGTCAAGAAACACACGGCTTTATGATGCAAATTCGTGGATTGAGAAAGAAAAAGTGTTGTCTTTATATAACAAAACTGGGTATGACTAACTTTTTTTATCAAGTATTATAACTTTATGAATCGACTTGAAAAAGAAGTTTTGAGACAAATATATATGATCTCAAAAGCTGTTTTTTTATTTATTCTAAACCCTACCGGAGATTTGTTTACGCTCACCCCGGCCCTTTTTCCTCAATAAGGTGTCCATATTTCCTCCAAGTTTCCATATCTTTACAGATGAATTTGAAATAAATTTCCAAAGACAAGCTGCTCCTGCCTTAATACTCCTATATATTGTAATCTAGTTAACTCTGGTCTGCATTTCATTCATGCTCTTGCTTGAGATTTGAGAACCCTCCTGTAGTCATAACCCGGGTTTGGGGTGTGACAAAAATGGTATAAGATCGATAATGAAATTTGACGAGCTGTGTTTCAAATTGGGGCGCTTATGGCCCCTAAACCCGGTGGGATTCATGCTTTATTCTACAAATCTTTCTGGTCGGACTTGAAAACTTTGGTAACTAACTTGGTTCAGGATTTCTTTACTTTTAACACTAATGTGGATACTTTAAACAATTTTAACATTGTTCTGATACTTGAATATCGGCCATTAGTTTACGTCATGTGTGTTGAGATATATATCACACATCGGGAATATGAGACCTTATCTATGGACTTATAAGGGTTTGTTGGGCTACTCTCTCCATAGCCAATTGGTTTTGAAGTTGAATCTCAGACTATATCATGGTATCGAAGCGGATTACTCACGTACACGTGTGAAGCCTAAAGGTCACAAGAACTCCACGAGAACTCAAGTTGTTGTCCACGTGTTAGCCTTGAAGATTCGCCACACGTACGGGGACGTGTTGAGATATATATCTCATATCGGAAATATGTGACATTGTCTGTAGACTTATATGGATCCGAGCTACTCTCTCCATTGCTAATTGGTTTTAGAGTTGAACCCCAGACTACTTTATTATGGTATCAGAGAGGGTTACCCACGTTCATGTGTGTTAACGTTTCCGGTCACACGCACTCCACGTCATCCCTAATGTTGTCCACGTGTTAGGCTTGAAGATTCGCCATACGTGCGGAGGCATGATATATATAACAATGAAGAGAGTAGCTAAAACCCTCATAAGCTCACAAGTACGGTCTCATCTTTCTGATGTGAGATATATATATATATATATATATATATATATATATATATATATATATATATAACAATGAAGAGAGTAGCTAAAACCCTCATAAGCTCACAAGTACGGTCTCATCTTTCTGATGTGAGATATATATATATATATATATATACTTGTGAGTTTATGAGGGTTTGAGCTACTCTCTTCATTGCTAATTAGTTTTGAAGTTGAACCCTAAACTATTTTATCTATATGAGTTATACGATCATTTTCAAAGTTTTGGTGAACAGACTGAAACCATTACTTACCAAAACTCCAAGGTGTTTTTGCACAAGGTAGATAACATAAATTATGACTACATTCTAGTTTCCCATGAGATTTTCAATAACTTCACTCACAACAATAGGAAGACAAATCATATGGCTATTAAACTTGATTTAGAAAAATTTGATGATTTTCTAAGCTGGCCTTACATTAAAGTTGTACTGACTCAAAATGGTTTTCATCACCACTCGATTTGAGACACGCTAGCATACCTATCAATACCTGATACATTTGTTTTCTTTTTATTTACCCATTTAGATTTTGACACGTGACATCTTTATTTTTTTTAAAAAAAACTAACAACAAATTTACACTAACATAAGTAAATTTGTTCAAAACACATAAATTTGGTTCAAACTTGGTAAGTACAACATATGAACATTTATTACAAAAAATTTAACCAAATGTCCTTATGTTTGTCAAAACGTTGTGAAAAATGTAATTATTTTCTCAATTCAAACACCACTCAATTACAAAACCGATAACCATATTACATGAACGAGGACAAATTGTTTATTTAGTCCATCCAAATTTGAAAATTTATTTTGACAACACATTTGTCTGTAATTTTGTAAAAAAGGTCATAAATTTGTGACTCGGATTCATACCTTGTAAATACAATATATGAACATTTATTACAAAATTTTCAATCAAATGTCTTTATGTTTGTAAAAGAGTTGTGAAAAATGTAATTATTTTCTCAATACAAAATATATCACTCAATTACAAAAACAACAACCATATTACATGAACGAGGACAAATAGTCTATTCGGTCTAAATATGAAAATTTATCATCTTGACAACGCATTCTTCCTCAATTTTGTAAAAGGGGTCATAAATATATAAATTAAGTCCAAACCTTGTAATTACAATATATGAACATTTTATTACAAAATTTTGTATCTTTGTCTTTCTTGAGAGTTACAAGGGAGATGAAAATGTTCGTCTTCTCATGATAATAATGGGGAGATGTTACATGAATGTATGGAGCATTGATGGAGCAATCTAGAGGCTTCCTGCTTTGCTTATATAAGGAGAGATTTGCTCATTGCAACTCTATAAGAGTCTTCGTATATAGAAGATAGGTGAGTTGTGTTCAAGAGTACAAATAACTTTTAGGGTAGAGTAATCTTCTAGGTTTAGAGAGGATGTACAAGAGGTATCCTTTTTGGATACAAAGGGCTTGGATTGGGCATAAACTTGAGTTGTATAATCTTGTATTTGTTTAATTCTCTCATTAGTGAAGATTGTAGTCTCTGATGACGTAGATAAGGATATTGGCTGAATCTCGTTAAATATTGTATCCTTTTTGGCTTGTTTATTTTCTTCTTTCCATCTATTTTCTATCAACAACTTGGATGGAGATCAATTTCCCAACACCATCAAGTAACATTAACTTTAAGAGTGAATGTTAAATATAGTGGAGTCATCAAGAAAACACATCAATAATTTGCACGTTCTTAGTTACCCTCGGTCAGCCACAGTGAGGGCATGTTTGTTGGAGGGATTAGATCGATGCATGTAGGGGACTCTAGATTAGTTGTCTTATATAATAAATTAAATAGGACTCGTCCGGTGTTTGGCTGAAACATGGGTCAAAGAATTTTATAGCACACGTCATGCTTTTGTAGTGCAGAGTTGTTAAAGAAATTAAGACAGTGTGGGGGCATCTCTAAACTTTGGTTTAAAACCTATAATAGGTTTGGGTTTTTAAAAAAAATACTCTCCAATCCTTCTTCCAACTTGGCCTAAAATATGATTTACTTAAAATTGGTTCTATTTTGACTCAAGTAGATAGGATGAATCCTATTTTTGGAGAGCTTAATGGAGCATGGGTCTCATTATACATTATCAATTATGTATAAGACATAACTCATGTTGTAATTAAATAATAATATAAGAATAATTAACTATCAAAATAGGTTTGAGTTTAAGTTTTATAGGTTGAAGATGTAAAAAGTATTTAAATAGGTTTAAGTTGTCTATATTTTGAATTTGATTTTAGATTTTAGATTAATTGTTAGAGATGCCCTTACACAATCCCCATATGAAATACACCTTATAACCCTAAGAGTTGACTACCTCATAACTTACCAAAAGTTAGCTCCCACGTTAGCATTTCTCTCCAAAATGCTTCATTATATATAACGTACAAATACGTCAAAAAGGCAACTTAACTGGCACATATTAAAAGGGAAGGAAGATAAGTATTCAAGTTTCTCCAATATAGCACACTTCTATACTCATTTATAGGGATGTGATCTATTGAAAATCTTCTTGTTAATAACTAGTTGATGACTTTCTCTTTAATAGTTTATTACACCTACTTTTTAATCACATTTTTTCATCTTAACCTTTGAGTTTATATATCTACATAAGTAGATCGCTTCTATAAATTTTTAGACAAATTGGTGATCGTTAAGGCATCAAAATAGATCAAATCAATAGATAGTCCAAATATGTCAAACATGAACCGTTCAAGTTTATAATCAGTGAATCACATTTATTAATGCCTTAACGATTTACAATTTGAATGAAAATTTGTAGAGATGATCTACTCATATATATCTACAAACTAGACGGTCAACATGTGAATATGCGATCAAAAATAGGGTGAAACGAAAAAGTTCTTAACTAGTCCTCAACAAGAATGTCATTAATAGAATCCCTCCACTCATTTATATATTCTTCGCGACGAATGATCACCTCATTGTTGTAGAGAGTGCGGTTGAATGATTATCAAGTTGAGAAGCTGCTGGTTGATTGTAGTTGTTAGAACCAATCTATAATATTCGAACCAAACAATAAATATATATTAATAATTGAATTGAAATCAAAGAACAACAACGAAATTGAAATTAAATTCACTAACTTGTTCAGATAGAGGCCTACTTTACAGTGACCTAAGACAGAAATTCGCCCACACTTGTGCTGCAATTTCGGACGTCTATCTAGATGATACAACTATATTGTTCAAGTTCTTTTACAATAACTTGACCCTGGCCAATTTAATTTGTACTTCTCAGAAATATGTTTTTGAAAGGAAGAAGAAGAGCAGATTGTTCGATGGGAAACAACGACCAAAAGGTTGTCCCTAAATAAAAGTCAATTTGAACGAACGCAATTGTTCAAACAGTTGTAACTGTCCCGAACAATTTTAACTCTTTAAATTTATCCGAAATAAAAATTCAAATAATAATAATATTATTTCAAAATCTTAAAACAGATTTTATTTCAATAGAGCCCAACATCCCAATGCCCATTTTTGACTTTTAAATAATATATATTTATTTATTTTCTATTGAAAACCCAATAGAAAAACTCACCAAGCCCACACAAGACATGTAATCCATTTAATACATCACATGGTATTTCCTTATAAATGTCTTGCATTTCTTTCTTCTTCAATGTGGGACAAGTTCCAATAGTATTGTCAGCATGCGCTCTCTTACTCATGACCAGTTCACTTTCGTTCTACTAGCCTTCAAACAGGCGCTTCGCTCGTGCAGAAGGACTTTGTTCGCGCTTGTAAAATATTTAGTTTCTATGTTACTGTCTATAACCCTCAATAAATAATGTTTCTCAACCTTAGGACTTACTAATCATATTAATTATATATTTACATTGAAATGCAGATAATTTGAATACAAATCGATACACTATACATATGAATTTTGCAGTTCGATCAATGTTATGTAACAATTATCTGAAACTCTCATAAAAATTACATAATTGATTGAGATGACGTTAACACTGAATTTATATTAACAACGAAAATATCTAGAATTGTAAGTGTGGAACACCCATTAGTTCATGTCATAAGCTATACAAGACATTCTATTGAGGGATCCCTATTTTTGGTTTATTTATAGGGATAGGCATTCGATAAACTTTTCGTTCACATATCAATATCTTCACCGTTCAATACATAGATGCATATATATAGATCATTTCTGCAAAATTTCATCCAATTTGGTGATCGTTAAGGCTTTGAAATAACTAAAATCAATTGACAGATCAAATCTGCCAAACTTGAACCGTTAATGCCTATAATTTTAATTCGCAGTTTTGAACATCTTAAAGATCACCAATTTGGATGAAATTTTGCAGAGGTGATTTATATATTAGGACCTAAGAATTGAACGGTTAAGATTGAAAAATGTGATCGAATAGTTTGTCGAATGTCTATAGGAATCCCTTATAAATAAACTAAAAATAGGAATCCCTTAGTGGAAGGGTCTTGTATATATATATATATATATATATATATATAGCTCACTTCCAATGAGTGGTCCCTTTTCTTGACATATATAAGGGATCAAGTATTAAACCAACTTTTTATCACCAAATCACATCTTCATCGTCCAATATATAGATTTACATATGTAGATCATCCTTGTAAAATTTCATCTAATTTGGTGATCGATAAGATGCTCAAAACTACGAATTAAAATTATAAGCATGAACGGTTCATGTTTGACAGATTTGATGCGTCAATTGATTTCAGTTAGTTAAAAGCCTTAACGATCACCAAATTGGATTAAATTTTGCAGAAATGATCTATATATATATATATATATATATGAATCTACGTACTGAACGGTGGGGATGTTGATATTTGATCAAAAAGTTGGTCTAATGTTTGATCCTTTATATATGTCAAAAAAAAGATCTCTTAGTGGAATGGCCATCATATATATATATAGATACACACACACACATGCACCAATATAATAACAAATTTGTTGTCGTTTTGGTAAAGATAGTCATTAATTATTTGGGTAATTTTTGTTTTGTTAGGGATAATTACTCAACTTAAGAAAATTTATAAGTTTATGAACAACTTGTTATCATTGTAGTAACTTGCTTCAATTAAATATAGATATATAAAACAAATGTAGTAATTTTGTTGTCAATGTTGTAAATTTTACTCGTTTAACATGTCATTTTTGTTCAATTAGTTGTAAATGAGTGTATGCCACATGGTAGAACCGTAGACAACCTCATGTGTATATATATATTAGAAAAATGATCTAAATAATATTCGACTTCTTAGATAAACAAAGTTTAGTGTCTCACGTTTCAAAGACTTCAAAACAGTATCTCACGTTCTTATCTCGACTGAAGAAATGTATCTAGAACTGTTAGTTCTGTTAAAAAAGCTAGCGACAGACATTTTTTGATGTGAAAAGACTGATTTACCTTTTGATTTAGGAAAATGATCTAAACAGTGTCTGACCTTTTAGTGAAGCAAAACTTTGGTGACTCATGTTTTAAAAACTTCAAAACAGTATCTCACGTTCTTACAAATTTTCGAGTCACCAACATCCCATGCATCATCACTCCTATATGAGCTCCTCGCCCTCCTCTAATCCACTCTCGGTCTCGACTTCGTCTTCTACGTCGACATCACATGGTATAGATGGTTGTTGAAGGATTCGGTGCAACATCCAATTCTCAAATTTACCACATGTAGCTAATTTTGTTTTTGATAACCACCAATTGATTACAGACGTTCTCTAATTTTAGCATAAACCATAAAGATTTAAAAAATATGACTGATACAAAATAGTTTAGGTGGTTATGGCTGGCTAATGCTGACTATCAAGTGTATAAAATCAAATATTAGCATCAAAAACTGTATTATGAGAGAGAGAGAGAGGCCGTCGTGACGGATTGGAGAAGTCATGTTTCACTTGATCGTTATGGGTTTTTTAGAGGAGGGTTAGAGCAAGTTTGATTATGTGTTTGGCTTTGACAGTGGAGAATTTCCTTGAGCGCCGACTACAAACAATTGTGTTTAAGAATGATTTATCGATTTGACATAGCTTATTCGACAATGACGATGACTACCACGACAAGATTGTTTTTCTATAGCGACGCAGCTCTTTTCTCTCTTCTCCTCCTCCAGCGACGCATCTCTTCTCTCTCTGGCGGCGACGCTTCTCCCTTTTCTTTTTCTCTGATAGAGACGAAGATTATATGACAATTCTTTTTTTCTATTTACAAAGTTATATTCACTCTTAGAAAAAACTTTAACTAATTATTGTTCTTAACTTTAAAGACATAGAATTTTAAAGATATAACCAAATATGTTTCTTCAGTCGGGGTAAGAACGTGAGATACCGTTTTGAAGTTTTTGAAACGTAAGACACCAAAACTTTGATCTATAAAAAGTCAGACACTATTAAAAAGGGTAAATTAGTTATTCCATGTCAAAAATATATGTCGTTAGTTTTTTTAACGAAACTAATGGTTCTAGAAACTTTTATTCAGTCGGAATAAGAATGTGGGATACCGTTTTAAAGTTTTTGAAATGTGAGATATCAATGTTTTGCTTATCTTAATGGTTAGATATTGTTTGGATCAATTTTTCTTATTTTTTTAAGTCCTCAATATTTTGACTGTTGCATTCTTGGCCTCTCCTTTGAGATAGGCCTAGTGCACAAACATGAAGCCTAACTGACCATACATAACTAATCTACGGATTTATTACTTGCAAAAAGCACAAAATACGAAATAACAAAAATAACTAACTTTAAAAAAATAACAACCATGGAAAGACGGGAAATTCTTGTATATACGATCGTATATGTACACGACACAATCTTAATCATTCATAACAATTCATATGTTTGACCACTTATGTATCAATATTATATCATCTAATCTTAACTGTTCACATGTGTCGTGTACGTACACAGCCGCATATTGAAGATAATCTATAAAAATGCCCGATAATTTAGCCATTCATAATCCCAAGCAGCATGAAAATTGATGTCAACTTGCAGGGCCTGGACACAATTGTCTAGCCGCCATCAGCACGATATCAATCTACATGCTACCAGTCAAAGATCCACCAACCAATCACTCCATTGGCGACCTACTAACTTAAATGGTGGAGCTACAGTTTAATTAGTAACAAGGGAGTCACCACATGTGATTATCAAAAACATGAACTGAATTGGCATGTTCTGTTTGGTGTAGAATTTGCAGTCCTTCAAACAACCGGCTTGTAAATTTGTGCTAGGCGTGTCAGTACCTTTGGGTCAGGTACAACCTTGAAGTTGGATGCTGCTCGCGTCCCTCTTCTGACTTCTTCTCACAGCGACCGTGACAGACGCCGATCTTCTTCCTCTGTGCTAGGTTCTCTTCTTAGACCTACAAGGGAAAAGTCCCTCTAGGATTTTTCTCCAACCTTTGCGGATGGCCGAATCTTACTTAGTATGCAAAGAAACTAAGCAGCGGGTATCAAGATATGCAGGATATGAACTGGCGAACGGATTCTCCAGAACTGGTTGTGGGAGTAAAACTGCTCAACGGATTGAACAGGGGAGTAGAGAGATTTCAACGGATTGAAACCTGTCAGACTTAACTGATTAAGTCCCTTGTGCAGCTGACGGATCAGGCTACGGTTGCTGACGGATCAGGCTTGGTTGCTCCGGAGAGGCTTGAAGACTTTCGCGTGGCGAAGTTGTTGTCTGTTTGTTGATAGATGTAGTTGTGTTTTTCTCTTGCATCTCAACCCCTTTATATAGTGAATACTATGGTAGATATTTACTTGCGAATCAAGGCATGGCATCAAATAATCCTTCTTGTAGTGCAAGACAAACTCTTAAAGCCCAATCCTATAAGCCCAACACTATTCTGTTGGTAACTTAACCTCCTGCAACCACGTGCTTCGTTTCTTATAATACTCTCGCGAACGCTTTTCCACCTGCGAACGTATTTTGCTAACAAACACCCTGATTCGCGAGCGCGTTTCCCTCAGCGAGCAAACTATCTCCCTTCGCGAGCGTGCTTCATTACTGTGCTCCTCGCGAGCGCTTTTGACTCTCTAAGCGTCCTCTGACCTCCTTGACCGCAGGCATCGGTCCACTTGCTTTTCCATAAATGGGCTTTTTACTTTTGGATCTAACATTGCCCCCCAGCTCTTGAGATTAAGCCCGTTTGAGAAAATCGAAAAGAGTTATACCTTGGCATTGATTTAAACAAAAGCAAACGTCTTTTCATTGTCAAACTCCTCAGAACACTCAACCATCATTTCCCTCTGCAACTCTTTTCAAACCTTCCTGAGACACACCGCCGCCGCTCCTACTTCCAAATCAATGGCACCCAAACATACTTTCTCTGCTGTGAAAACCTCACCCAGAACCCCTTCTGAGCATGAAGCTCTAGACTTCGTCCAAGCCATGGCTGACCTCCGACCTGCTCCAAAACAAAAAGGCTCTTGGTTGAAAGTTAAGCCTGACAATTCCTGCGACCTGGGTCCTTGGGTCGATATCTTCCCAAACCAATTTCAACTGCCTTACCGTCAACATGCATCCCGAATTCCTCCTTTAATCTTTCGCAAGGAAGAAGCTTCCTTCGTCGACTGGCAGAAGTCAGACGCCCAGACCAGATTTGGGCAATGGCCGAATACCAATGATGCCGAGATCCAATGGTACCAACAACGCCACAGTAAGGACCCTGAACGATGGCAAGCCGTTGGAATCGCCGATCCCATTGACCTCTGCTTCTCTCTGAAGTCTGGCTGCAACAGAGCTCCTCTGGCAGCAGCAGTCTGTTTCTGGGACACTTCTTCAAACACCTTCCATCTCCCCGCAGGCCCAATGGGTATTACTCTGCTGGATGTGTATACAATTACCGGGTTTCCATTCTCCAACGCACCAAGCCCTCTCAACGACCTTGCTTTGGAACATCAAATCCCCTCTGATCAGCCTCGCCCCAACTCATACACCGCGTGGGTCAGTCACTATGGGAGTACTGATGATGATCTAAGTGCCTAGCATTCCTGGAATTCTGGCTACTCAAATATGTCGAATGCAGCGCCACCAACAAACCCACCTTCGCCTGGGCCAGAACTGCTGAGCTGCTTTACAATGGTATCCCTCTTAACCTCTTAGAGCTAGCCACTGGCTTATTATACAGGGCGTTACACTTCCTATCCTTAGAACCCTTCAAACACAGATCTGTTAGCGGTCCTCTTTGGATTTTAGACTTGTGGCTTCAAACCTATTTTCCTATTTTCCGCTCTTCTTCTATCACCAGCTTCCTGAAAGATAAGGTCTTAGGCCAAACCATCGTGTCTGCCTCACATCCTCCAGCCATTAGTTATTCGCGTTGTTTCCACCACCTGTATAGTATGGAAAACCTGCCTTCAGATTCTATTACCCTTGTTTGTAGACGGACATACCCTTCACTTGTAAATGAAGGCTTTATTTTTAGTAACCGTCACAACGTCCTGCAGCTCTTTTTCTTTCTACGCCTCCTTTCCTCTCGCGACCTCAAACTACCAGGCAGAGCTGGAGTAGAAATCTATGCTCCCAACTTCTTCGCCAGGCAATTTGGAATGTGCCAAAGCATTCCATATCCCCCATTGGCTAGCTGCAACCACTTCACTTCGTGGCGAGAAACCTATAACGCTGGAACCGATCCTGAATCCATTCCCTCCTGTTTTAAGGACATCATTCAGCCTGTTAACACCTATCCCCTTGGTGGAGTACGTCTGAGCTTCGCGGCTAATAATGAGTTCACTAGGTGGTGGACTTCAATCAACGAGGGTAGATGGAACCCAGATCACCTATCTGCGTTTAGAAAGATTTTCCAGCCATATCAGAAACACTTCTGTCATGCTGAAGATTTGGCTGTGTTCGCTATCGAAGGCCCTCACCAAAGCGTTGAATCTTCCTTGGTTCCTGAGGTGCGAACAGAAGTGTTTCCTGCCCCCCAGGTATTTAAAACTCCTTAACTATAATGACCAACTCCCTGATCTATATACCTTTTCTGACCACCTTCTTCCCTTGCAGCGTCCCCAAAGAACCAAGAAGCATGCGAACAAGATTGGAGTTCGCCCTCTCAAAAGGCTCAAACCAAGTCTTCCTACAGAAGAGGCCGTTCCTCAATCCCAGGTATGGGTTCATTTAATTTGAAAGCTCGTATGCTTATGTAGCCAAGTCAACTAACCATATAATTATCTTATAGGTGGATCATCCTATGCAGTCTAGTCCTGAAGCCGCGCGATCCCCCGAAGAATGCAGCCAACCTCCTGCTGTTTCTGGTGCTCCAAACCTAACTGTTCTGGCTGAAGTAACCTCTGTCGTGGCCCAAGAGGCAGCTCCTCCTTTAACCAACTTGGACACTGAGACTCCTGCTGAAGCAAATCAAGAGGTATTGTTTCGATAATCCAATCAATTTGAAATATTTCAACGAACTTGAGCTCAATTATACTTCTGACGTTTCAGGGACCAATTCCTGTATTTGAAGTTAGTTCCTCCTCAGAGTCGGTTGCTTCTCCGGTCCTGGACACTATGATGGGAGAAATCTTTAGTGAAAGTACCAAGCTCGTTCCTTTCCAAACTGTTGCTGCGAACGAGCCAAACCTCCGCGAGACAATTTCCTGTTCGCCGCAGAGAATAGTGGCTGATATCCCTGCGAGCAACACTCTTCCCGCGAGTGCGGTCTCTCTCGCAAGCGAAACTGCTGCCACGAATGACGGTCGTGCGAATGATATTGCTCCATCAATGCTTCAACCGGTGATCCCAACTGAAACTAACCCAACGGTAACAATTTTTATTCTACAGCTTTTGTTTGTATTCTTACAAACACTAACTGTTTCTTCACTTGCCAGATTCCGGAGAACCTTCCAATGACCTCCTCTTCTGATCATGCTACGCCTTCCATCATCGAGCAAGTCCAACAAATGATGGATCCTCTTCAAGCAAACCGCTCAATTGCTGATGCGACATTATTCTTTCGCAACCTGGAGCACGAGGATCTTCTCCACCCACATACCAGGATCCAAGTTGAAGATGCCATTCGTATCCTTCGAGTTCAAGCTGACGAAAGGCTCTTGAAGAAGTTGCGGCGTCTATGGGAATTCGTAACCAGTGCTGCAACCTTATCTGAGCGTGCCAAAGCCACTCGATTGGAGGCCCCTCAGTATCATCAGCAAAAAGAGAAATTTCAAGCTGAACGGGTTGCCAAAACCACCAGTCTTACTAGACTTGTTCATAACGCGACCCATTTACTCCCTAACCGAATTGCTGAGCTCAAACGTCAACAAGCTGAAATTGAGGCCCAGCTAGCAATTGCCGAAGAGGAAGCCCAAAAAAACTTAGAAGTCTTGGAGCAAGAGAAGAATTCCTACCAGACTCTTCAACAAATGATTAACCAGGTGGACGACAGAATCGAAGATTCCCTGATCAACGAAGAGAATATCCAAAAAGCCCTTGATACTGCTTTAGCGAATATCAAACACATCAGTAAATTTATTTAACTGGCTATCTGTACTGACTTTGTTCGCGAATATTATTCTGAATGCAGAAGATCTTTTCAAATTAATTCCATATCCTCAACCTCTCGAAAACTGTCCCAAACTTTAACTGCAACGTTGCACCATTAACTTGCGCATTTACCGCATTCAACTAACACAGCACGCGTGATAAATGCTTGACCAATGAACGAACAGCAAACCATCCAGTTCCCTTCGGTGAAAACCTAGCGTTTCGCCTATAATAGTGATCAACTCTTTTCATCACCTTCAGCAACCAAGAACATGTATTCTCCTTTCAGTCTCAAAGCAGTTCCTCCAGACCTCTTTCTTCAATCTTCCCGTCCTTTAGGCTTCACAACCAAACCTCAAATCCTGGGTAGGCTTCACAACCTAACCTCAGGAATAAGATCTGATGCGCCTAGCCCAGAAGTCGCTTCAAAGTGCACCACTGGAACCAAATTCCACTTGGTGAGGGGATTGACTTCTGGTATTGGACCGAAGAAGGCTTCTGTGCCGACAGGATTCCTCCGTCGAGCCTCTTCCGCGCCAGGTCAGATCAAGTTGCTTCTACTCCACCACCGTCGGCTCACTTTCAACATGTTGACCGCGCAAGGTGGAGGATGAAACGAAACCTGTAAAAGTTTGAAGAGAGACTTTATGAAAGGAATTGTAATAGATTTTTCTTCAAACAACTCTGTTCTTGTTCAACACTGTATTTGTTGTAATTAGTTCTTGTTCAACACTGTATTTGTTGAAATGTATGCGTGAATCAATAAACACAAACTGTTTATGTTCAATGAGTAAACCACAGGTGTTGGTTCAAAAATAAATCCAGGGCTTGAAAACACAACTTGTTTTTCCCCAAAAATGTCGAAAATCTCGAAAAATTTGAAAAAACCACGTTAATTGGTTTCTGTATAACTATGGTGCCCCCCAGTTTTATCAGGTGCACAAAAAAGCAAAACCTCAAACAGGTTAAGCGTTGAGCAACATGAATGAAACTGACAAGACCCCAGTTCCGCGAACGAAACCCTAAGGCTCTAAACTCTACCCCCCTTGCTGGGAAACAGGCTGTTCTGTGGTCTGTGGTGGCAAAGGATCGTCAGAAGCCCAAACACTTGGAAAATACTGTTTCATATGCCTCCCATTAATAGGGTTATTATGGACTTCTCCATCCAAATCTCGCAAATAGTAAGCACCTTTACCCACGATCTGGTCAATCACAAAAGGCCCCTGCCACGTAGGAGACCACTTACCCCTGCCGCGAACATGTTCGCCAAAGGGAAGTACTGCTTTCCACACTAAGTCGCCAACTCCAAAACTTCTGCCACGTGTCCTGGCATCATATGCGCGAGCAACTCGTTGCTTCTCAACCATTATATGATCTAAAGCTTCCATCCGAGTAGTATCCAGCTGTTCATGCTCTTGATACATGGCTTGAACATAATCATCCCCTACTAACTGATGCTGCTCGCGAACCCTTAAAGAATTGACACTTATCTCCATAGGTAAAACTGCATCATGTCCAAACATCAAGGCATAGGGTGTGGTTCCTGTAGGTGACCGCTTAGACGTCTGATACGCCCACAGAGTATGATCAAGCTCATTATGCCAATCTCTATGATTATCAATCAACATCTTTCGCAAGATATTGATTATGACTTTGTTGCTAGCCTCAGCTTGTCCATTCGCCTGAGCATAATATGGTGTGGAATGTAGAAACTTAATCTCATAGTCAGCGATGAAGTCTTCAGTTTCCTTTGCTAGAAATGCTGCCCCCCTGTCCGCTACCAAACACTCTGGAATGCCATACCTGCTAATGATATTGCTGAAGATGAAGCTGCAAACTGTACGAGCAGATGCATCCTTTAAGGGTACGGCCTCCACTCACTTTGTGAAATAATCTGTTGCCAACAGGATGAACTTATGCTGTTGAGACGAAGCTGGATGAATAATTCCTATGAAATCCAGCGCCCATCCTCTTGCTGGCCATGGCTTAATAATGGGTTGCATGGGCACATCTGGAACATGTTGCACTGGTCCATGCGCTTGACACTCCTGACATCCTTTAGCAAATGTAATGCAGTCTTTTAAAATCAAAGGCCAAAAGTAACTGTAACGACGGATCAGCCACCTCATCTTTGGTCCAGCCTGATGTGAACCACAAACTCCTAAATGCACTTCTCTCATCACTCGCTTGGCTTCCTTTCCAAAGATACACCTAAGATCAACTCCATCCTCTCCTCTGCGTAGGAGTTCGCCACCTCATAACACATAATTAGTGGCAAAGTATCTGACTTGTCTATCCACTAGAGTAGATGGATTATCCAAGTAGTCAATGAGTGGCTGACGCCAATCTGTATCGATAGCCTCTACTGTAGCAACATACCATTCATCCGCGTCTACCCTCCGAGCCATGAAAGAAGGTAATGTTCTCCTTTCGACCTTCAAAATCCGCTCGCAGACTCCATCAGTCAAAGTTATGCCAGTGGCAATTTGTGCCAACTCATTCGCCGCAACGTTGTGTGCTCTTGGGATGTAATCTAGAGTGACATCACTGAATTGCTCCAGCAGCTCTGTAGCCCTTTCCCAAAATGGAACCAAAGTGAAGGTTGCACACTTGTATAACCCCTTAAGCTGGTTAATCACCAACAAAGAGTCGCCAAACACACTTACCACTGTTGCCCCCATTGCGAGCAACATTTCCAATCCGATTATAAGTGCCTCGTATTCAGCCTGATTGTTGGTACATTTCCACTCCAGCTGGAAAGAATAAGCATGACGAACCCCCAGAGGACTTACCAGAGATATCCCAGCGCCGGATAAACTCTCAGTGCTGCTTCCATCAAAGTATAGCTCCCAGGGCTGCAGTAAAATGGCTACTACATCTAACTCTCTGTACTGTAAGTCTTGTTCCATTGGATGATGAAGCAAGAAATCTGAGACTGCCTGTCCGGTTTGTGCCTTCAGAGGTGTATATTGCAGTGAGAACTCTGATAATGCTAACACCCACTTGCCAATACGACCCCTGAGAATAGGTCGAGTCAGCATATATTTTACCAAATCTGTTTGTGCCACCACCACGGTTGTAAAAGACAACATATAATGACGTAACTTGCAACCGGCAAAATACAACGCGAGGCACAACCGTTCCATGTCACTATATCTGGTTTCTGCGTCTATCAACGTCCTGCTAAGGTAATACACAGCATGCTCAACCACTTTATCGTTATCTTGGCGTTCATCTTGTGCTAACAGCGCAGCAATGGACGTTTCACATGCTGAAATGTAGAGCTTCAAAGGGTGACCAGGCCGTGGAGGCATCAGAACTGGCGGTGAAACTAGGTACTGCTTTATTCTGTCGAACGCTTCCTGGTGACTTGCTTCCCAACGAAATTCCGTAGATGCTTTTAGCTTTAACAGCGATGTAAAAGGTTGAATCTTTCCTGCTGAATTCAAGATGAACCTGCGCAAGAAGTTAATCTTTCCTAATAACTGCTGCAATTCCTTCTTGTTAGTTGGAGCTGGAGCTTCTATTACCGACTTGACTTTGTCCGCTGGAATCTCGATGCCACGCTGATGAACCACAAACCCTAGGAAGTCGCCTGACTGAACCCCAAAGACACATTTAGCTGGGTTCATCCTGAGTTTATGTTTTCGCATCCTTATGAAGACCTTTCGTAGATCCTCTATGTGGTCTGCCTTAATCTTGGACTTTACCACCACATCATCAATATAAACCTCCAATACCTTCCCTAGTATGTCATGGAAAATAAGGTTCATCGCCCTCTGATATGTGGCGCCAGCATTCTTAAGCCCAAAAGGCATGACTTGGTATTCGAATGCTCATGTAAAGCCTGGACATCTGAAAGCCGTCTTGTGCTTGTCTTCTTCCTCCACAGGAATCTGGTGATATCCTGCGGTTTCATCCATGAATGACAACAGCTCATGCCCTGCTACTGCATCAACTAACATGTCTGCCATTGGCATAGGATACACGTCCTTAGGTGTGGCTGTGTTTAAGTTTCTATAATCCACGCACACCCTCATCTTACCATTCTTCTTTCTGACTGGCACTATGTTAGATAACCATTTAGCATACTTTGCAGGTCGAATAATTCCAGACTTAAGCATCTTTTCCACCTCTTCCTTTACTGAAGCCGCTGTATCGGCATGCATTCGCCTAGGTTCTTGCCTGACTGGCCTGTAACCGTCTATGATCGGTAGTTTGTGACAAACTAACTCTGGAGCTAATCCAGGCATGTCTTCGTATTTCTCAGCGAAGCAATCCATGTATTCATGAAGTAGCTGAATGAGCTTCTGTTTTTGTTCAGGTTCCAAATACTTACTTATTCCAACCTCCATTGGTTCCTCTAGGGTCCCTAGGTTGACTTTCTCTACTGGATCCTTGACCTTAGGTGGAGCATCATCCAAGGCTGCCGGAGCTGGTTGGATAATCTCCTCCTCCTCTTCGTCATACTCCAAAACATCGTCATTAACGCACTCTACTGCCGCCACCTGTTGGTAAGCCTCTTGCTCCTGCCTAAAAATAGATAATCTTTGGTGCAGGGAAGCGTAGGCTTCCAACTCTTCCTTGCTGAGTTGTGGCTTCATGGACTGTTTTGGGATCTAATCATGGAGATCGGTCTACTGGCGTCTGCTCGGAGTTGCGCCAATCCCCATTGTGTAAGTTCAGTGGAGGTCACCCCATATGGATGTCCTTTCTTTGTGATACCACTGATTCTTAAAGGCCTCATATCTTCACTGTAATAACTTGCATCAACAAAGCAAGCTGCTACTGAGAACGGTCTAGGATCGGCCTTGATTATTTCGGACTCATCAGTTTCTGGGTTCCAGATAGCAAGCTCTTGATGGAGAGACGATGGAACACAACCGGCTTGATGAAGCCAGTCTCTGCCCAGGATCATAGTATAAGGAGCTGTGCACTCAGCCACGAAGAAGGTCTGATATATCTCTGATGAACCAACCCTAATTTTTAGTATCACCACACCGAGTGTCTGAGCTATGTTACCGGCAAAACTTTTTACCTTCATCTTGCTTTCTAGAATCTTCTCCTTTGGAATCTGAAGGTAATTCATAGTCTGTACGGTGAGCACACTTACGGCAGCCCCTGTATCCACCAATATCTTATTGACCCTTTTGTCCATCATGTCAGCAGATACGTACAATGGTCGCAAATGTTGCCTCATGGCGAATGTGGGCTTGGAGAACAAAACATATTTCTTTCGTAACTCAGAGCCTATGTCTTCTTTATCTTCATTCGCGGCAAGTTCTTCTCCGCGAATAGACGACTCCGCTCTAGCCTCACCTTCTGACATGTTAAGGAAAACTTCAGACGAAATTGGCTCATCCAATGCGTACATAGAAGGTAAGACATACACCATATTGCAGTACGTGTTTGTCTCTGGGGATGTTATCGCAGCTTCGGTTGTTACGTAAACCTGAGTAGATTCAGACTGGTCTGGGATCATCTCACCCTGATCGTCTTCTACGTAAAGCATGCTGCATGACAAGCTTTCATCCATGCCCCTGGTTTCTTCTTCGTCTTCCTCCATATCGTCTTCTGTAACGCGAGGTGTACCAACTTCTGACTCTTCTTCTGCACGGGCAAACGCTTCAGCCATCTGCTTTACCAAAGAAACCTCTGGAGCAGGTTTCTGCTGCTCAACCTCAGTTATAGGTTCAGCCTTATTTGTTTCTCGAGACCCCTGCTCTTGACGCTGAACTGCTTTTGGTCTCCACTCAAACTTTGTTTTCGACGTCTCCTTCCTGTCTTCGTTCTTAGGACCCTCTGAGATTCTAACCTTTTTTGCTGGAGACGTCTCAGATATCTCCTTGGAGGTGGAAGTAGATGCTTTACCTACCACCTTTTGACCTACACGCGACCAGACTGATTCCCGCGCATGTTGACTTTTATCGGCGCCAACCCTTGAACATACAGACTTTCGTTCGCCGCTACTTTCTTCTCGTGAGACTCTCTTTTGTCCGCTATGTTTTGTGGTAGGAGTCTCGGGGATATCGCGAACGTTTCTGACAGGACAATAAGGTCTAGCTGACAATAAATCCAGCTTTCGCCTTAGTTGTTCTGGAGTCTCTCTGATTTGGTCTGGGCTAACCAAACCCTTATCCAAAGCTTCCAAAAGCCTCTTGGTCTTACCATACCTTCGCTGCACATTCCTAGTCTGAGTAGGCGTAGCTTCTACCACCTTTCCTCTTTCTCTGACCATCCAGACGTTGTCCTTGAGTATATTCCGGGAAGCTGGTGGTATGTAAGGTTTAGTCACTACGTCCTGCGGGTAAACCATTGGCTTCTTCCCCTCTATTCTCGCCTGTCGTAACCGAAGGTAGAGGTTGGAATCCCTCTGACTAGGACTTGCTGATCTTCTCACCTGCTTTGGACTGTACGGCTGATACGCTTCGGGAGGTGTAGTAACAACGCTCCTCTGCTCCTGTTGTGGTTCTTTAGCAATGCCACATTCAGTTTTGCACCTAGCACACAACATGACTGTGGATGCGCCTGCTCTTGATTCTTTCCGCTTGACAACTTCTGTTTCTCTATCTACAGTACTCAGGTCAAGCGTCAGTTTTCCGTTACCTCAAGCCAAATCAACTACAGCCACGTCCGCTACTGCTGGATCACAAAAGGTGATTGACCCCTCATTGACCCACTGTTGTATCTGATCTTTGAGCTGCATGCACTGAGAAGTCTTGTGAGTCCACAAGTTATGAAATTTACAATAGGTCTTACCAGCTATTGCTTCTTCTGGGGGGTAGACTCCCCATGGGATGGCCACCTCGTTGGCCACGATCAGCTTGTTCAGGATAACATGAGCCCTACTAGCATCGTAGGTGTACTCTTTGAACTTTGGCCTTGCTGGCAGTGGCTTCTCCTTCTTCCCCTCACACGGCACTAAGTCAACCATATTGATTGTGGGAAAAGGATCGATGTCAACCCAAGCTGCAGTCTTTTCTTCATTCGCTCCCAGTTTTCCTTCGTTAATCCACGTCTGGATAGTGTCTTTCAAGCGAATGCACTCTGATGTATTATGGTTCCAAAGATTATGGAACCTGCAGTACTTCTTTGCCTTGAGCTGCTCCTGGGTAGGGGGAGGTCCAAAATCATTCCTCACCTTCCCCAATGCTGTTAAATCCTCCAAAATCTCTGGTGCCTTGTGTGCATTATATGTATAAGCAGCGAACGAAATCTTTACTGGCTCCTTGGACATCTTTAACACCTGGGACTTGATAGGCTGCCTACCAGCTAGCTCCACTGCTGCCACTTCTTCCTCATATCCCATCATGTATGGGTCTGTATAGGGCATGGCTTGTGGAGCCGAGTAATAAGGATCCATGTGGGAATATATCGCCCCCACAGTCTTGTGCCTTGCTGGAGGCATTCTGGGTCTCAGCGTTCCTGGGATAAGAGCCAAATTGTTCCTGGAATTGTTGGCTTCCTTGTCTAGCTCATTCAGGAAGTACTGGTAACTGCCAACCCTGTTCATTAGGTCAGCCATGCTAGAGAACACTTCATCGTGGTGTTTTGCTCTCTGCCTCTTCTCCAGTCCTCGGATTGCAATTTTGATCAGGTCAGGCTCTGGGATTGGAGTTTTGCACTTGGCTTGCTGAACTTTGAACCTCTTAAGGAACTCTACAGATGACTCCATAGGTTGCTGATACATAGCTGTCAAAGAAGACAAGTCAACCTCTGGTTCCACAGTTCCAAATGTGGTTCTGAACATGGTCTCCATCACGTTCCAGTCAGGAATTGATCTTGGTATCAACTTGGTATACCATGTCAGTGCTGACCCTGACAATGAAGCCTCGAACGTGCGTAACTTAAAAACAGTGTCCGCACCATATGGTCCACACTCGCCTGTGAATCTTGCGATGTGGGTAGCTGCGTCTTCAGACCCTTCTCCTGAGAATGAAGTGAATCTTATCTGTCGATAATGTTCTGGCCATGGGCTCTCAGCCACCCATTCTGGATACGGATGCGCGTATGCAGTGTTTACAGCAGCAACAATGGGAGTTGCCCTTATTGCTTCCTGTATCATATTCTGGACTGCATCCCAGTCCAGCTGAGGTCTCCTCTGAATAGGCGTGGGCGAACGACGTGGTTGTTGCCTTGGAACTCTCTGTCGTCCTCTAGCCCCTCCAGGGTTCTGATCATTGTGCACCGCTAATTGGTCATCACCCACGCGAAGTGGGCCAAACCCTTCTCGGTGCACGGTTCTTCTATCCACCTGGTGATCTACCTCTTCTAGCAACTCTTCTTCTGGAGGATGTTGGCGGATAAGCTGTTCAGTTCTCATGGCATTTAAAGTCTCCATAAACATATCCATCCTCTTATTCAGCGCTTGCTGATTTTCGTTCATCTTAGTTGCTAGGTCTGTATACCTTAGGTCCTGAACCTCGGCCTTTTTGTCCTGCTGCCGGGTTCGATCGCGGACCTCCTGGAAACCTTTTGTCAGGTTATCCAATGATGAGCTCAACGCTCCTACTTGCTCAGCAAGGTTTTGTGGCTGACCGTCTCTAGTCATAGCACCAAACTTGCTAATGGCTTGTTCTGTAGATAACTTCCTACAATAAGCCGAGTTGTGTGGCCTTGCGATTACGTGTTCTGGTTTGGAACACGAAGGATATTCCTTTTGATATTCGCCGAAGCCTGTAATCTTGACACTGTCCCACTGGGCGTGCCAGATGTTTGGTGTAGAATTTGCAGTCCTTCAAACAACCGGCTTGTAAATTTGTGCTAGGCGTGCCAGTACCTTTGGGTCAGGTACAACCTTGAAGTTGGATGCTGCTCGCGTCCCTCTTCTGACTTCTTCTCACAGCGACCGTGACAGACGCCGATCTTCTTCCTCTGTGCTAGGTTCTCTTCTTAGACCTACAAGGGAAAAGTCCCTCTAGGATTTTTCTCCAACCTTTGCGGATGGCCGAATCTTACTTAGTATGCAAAGAAACTAAGCAGCGGGTATCAAGATATGCAGGATATGGACTGGCGAACGGATTCTCCAGAACTGGTTGCGGGAGTAAAACTGCTCAACGGATTGAACAGGGGAGTAGAGAGATTTCAACGGATTGAAACCTGTCAGACTTAACGGATTAAGTCCCTTGTGCAGCTGACGGATCAGGCTACGGTTGCTGACGGATCAGGCTTGGTTGCTCCGGAGAGACTTGAAGACTTTCGCGTGGCGAAGTTGTTGTCTGTTTGTTGATAGATGTAGTTGTGTTTTTCTCTTGCATCTCAACCCCTTTATATAGTGAATACTAGGGTAGATATTTACTTGTGAATCAAGGCATGGCATCAAATAATCCTTCTTGTAGTGCAAGACAAACTCTTAAAGCCCAATCCTATAAGCCCAACATTATTCTGTTGGTAACTTAACCTCCTGCAACCACGTGTTTCGTTTCTTATAATACTCTCGCGAACGTTTTTCCACCTGCGAACGTATTTTGCTAACAAACACCCTGATTCGCGAGCGCGTTTCCCTCAGCGAGCAAACTATCTCCCTTCGCGAGCGTGCTTCATTACTGTGCTCCTCGCGAGCGCTTTTGACTCTCTAAGCGTCCTCTGACCTCCTTGACCGCAGGCATCGGTCCACTTGCTTTTTCATAAATGGGCTTTTTACTTTTGGATCTAACATGTTCAGAGGATAAATTAATGCAATTGTACATATGAAAAACCCTCAATCATAAACCTTGGGAGTGAAAAAAGTTAACTAACTATATGTTGATCAATATTAAATTATTCTTAATAGTCAAAAAGTCTTACATAGAGAAAAGGTTTGTATGTTTCTAAGTTCAACTTATGCATTAAATAACTGAAGTACAAGTACAAATACAAAAATAAGATCAAAGGATGTGCAAACTTTATATATATCAAAATATTATTAACTATCTATTGTTGAATACTTGTGTACATGAAAAAGTTGTACAACTTGTGTTTTACATTTCCTTCATGCACTTGATTGAGTTGCTTCAGAACTTTTATGGGTTTCTTGAATAGTGATAGCAAGCCATTTGCTAGAATGGTTTTCGAAGATGGTTGATCATGTGATGGTATTTCTTGCCGACAAAATATAGAAGTCGCATCTGTACGGTTGCTATAGCTCTGTGGACTTTCTGGCCAGTTATTTGGTGTTAAGGTTTTCATTTCATGATCATGAGCACCAACAGTACTGTCTGAATGTCGGCAGCTTCTAAACGTATGTGAGCTATGTTCTTTTTGGTTAAAGATCTGGAACATGGCTCTAATCCTTTTCCACTTAGAGGTGTCTGAATCGGGGGGCATCAAGACATGCTTATGCTTGTGCAAGAAGGAGGTTACAAATATGATCAGAGCAAATATTGACGATATCCCTGCAATCAGAAAAAGGCCTGAAAAGCTCTCAAGGCCAGCTGCTATCTTTCTTGATCCATTTACCTTCAATCTTTGTCAGCATTCCGTCATCTGTCAAATTTAGGATTGCTTGTATAATATCAGACACCAGGGGGGAACGTTTTGGAAATGCCTGTACAGTCACCACAAAAGAAAAGTCTTATACACAATGTTGTTGTCCATGCATGAATCCGAATTATAAACTTGACAAAATAGAAAGTTAGATGAGAGAGAGAGAGAGATCTTACGAAGCCAAAGCCATCGGTTTTGAAAATTGGTCCAATCATAGTATACTTAGAACAATATTTTGCAACAAGTAGCTTCATGTAGGGGGTCTCATGAATAATTGCAGCAATACCACCTTTTTCACTTCCATTTGAAAGAGCCTCATCTATTTCTTTCATAAATCCGTAAGGCCTAAGCTTGGTCTTATCAAAACCTCTAAGTATCAAGAGATCATAAACATAAGCGCCCCTCATGTAGCCAACATATTCTCCACTTCTCAAAAGATCATCTAAATCATTAATAGTTGGACGGAGTTAGTGAACATTTAATAGTGATGCTAGATTAGCAGTATAGCTTTGTGTCACTATCAACACAACAAACACCCATACTATCGTCGCAAATCTTCCCAAGTTGCTAACCACTTTCTCCCCTACAAGTGAGTTTGACATTAGAAAACTCGTTAAAATTATTCATAATAAATACATATGCATCGCCCTGAGAAAAAAATAGAACCAGAGGAGAGGTGATGAAATATTACTATGTGAAAAAACCATAGTTGAAAAGGAGAACCAGAAGCTTGTGCCAACTTGATGTGGAGGACCACGAAAATCTTCATTAATTCGGTGTTCAAGTATCCAAATCACAAAACCAATGAAGATGAAAAAAAATAAAGTTGTCATCCAAAGATCCCATGTCAAAGGTTGCAAAAACACCCATGAATTTTTGATTCTGCTATCTACGATTGGCACAACCATTACTACACCAGACTCTGTATATGGCATTGCGAAGTCCACATACAATGTTCTATTTGCTCTAATTGTTGCATCTCCAACCACACCATTGAAATTCTATCAAGTATAGGCCACCAGAAAAAACGAAATGTCAACAAATAATTAATTTACATATTTTTGTATCATAAATGTAAGTAAGAAATATTAGGTACGAACACAATTGAACAAAAACTTACCCCAAGGTATACTTGATAGATCAAATCATTGTAAGTGCTAGCACTTGTACCATTAGGATATGTATAAGGAATCAAATCATAAGGAAGTGCATATGGTAAGTACTTTTCAACTACAGCCTTAAACACATCAATACTGAACCCAGTGATATCAGTGGTATTAGTGCTCAAATTTGTTGTTACTTTAACAAACTCTGTAAAACCATCCTTCACTGGAACTCCAATTCTCAACTTTGTACCATTTTCGGGGATCTCCCATCCTTTCGGAACGGAGGATGACTCTCCTGACCATATTATGGGTCCGAGAGCATCACACTTGAAAGCTGAAACATTACAAATGTTCGTTGAATTCAATTGCTTCACTAACCCTCCATTTTCTGGTGTCCAATACCCAACTACTCTTGCTCCATAACCATTCACATTAACAATCCTAAAATTTGACTGTTGAAGTTGCCTATCAACAAGACTAAAATCACTAGCTAGTCCTTTGAAGCTAATAAGAGATAAGGCGTTAGAAAGGTTTGAACCATATTCAGATACCTCTAAAGTTCCAAGATCTGTAGAGGTAGAACTTGGAGAATTTCCCTTTTGAAACTCAAAGCTTGCGTTACCAACTTTTCAATTGCCATGGCTATTGCAAAAGCCGCATCATAAGCCCGATATCCAAAAACATCCAACTCAACATCAATGATTTCAGGATTATCTCTTTGGAACTGCCTTTTCCACCTTGGTCTGAATTCCACACTTAATACTCCTTGCATCGAATTCAGAACTGATCCCATTGCTTTTAAACGATCTCCAATCCCATTGGTCGTGATCCATACAAAGCCTTTGTTCATCATACCAATCTCTTTCGCCTTAGAAAACATCTTGGATGCAAGTTTAGACATCATATGCACTATGAAGACTCTAGTTTGCATGGTCATTAAGTTGTAAAGTTCTATCTCAATTTCAGCATCGGTGGCTGAATATGAGATTACACTTCGATATGGGACTTGAGCATCAACTTCAAGCAAGGCATCAATCATAAAGGACATGATGCCCTCCCCATACATATTGTCTACGTAAATGGGGACAACTCGCCTCCATCCGAAGTTTTGAACAACACCACTTATTGCTTTCACTTGGGTTGAATCATTTTGTGCAAATTGGAACAAATAGGAGCTCTGAAGTGAAGTAAGATTAGGGCTTGTTGCAGAATATGATATGATGGGCACATGAGCTTTTTTCCCAAGATTAACAACAAAATTTGCTTGCATTGACGTCATTGGTCCTAGAATTGCTTTCACTTCTACATTCTTTATCAGATCTAAAGTTGTCTTATTATAAAAGAAGAATTAGTTTATAACATTTTATATTATTTTGCTTGCGAAAAGGATAAAGTATGATAGTTATTTACAAAGTAACAAATCTGTTTTTGAGTAATCATAGGTTTTTATGCAAAGTTACAATTGTATTTCAACATCTTACCCAACGCTAGCTATATTTTAGTCAAATTGGTGTGGTTAGAGCAAGTTTATCAGACTCTATTTTAGTTTTTAGCTATTTTAAAGAGCGTGTTTAGCCTTCTTTGATGTTTTCGAAGCTTCAACAGACTAGATAAACCTAAATTATTTTAATTTTGAGCTATCTCGCTAGCTATATTTAGCTAACAAGATGACTCAAATGAGGCTAGCTGTAATTTAATATATTCCTTTTAAGATATTTAAGGTGATATATAAATACATTTAAAATATCTAATATTTGTTTAAGGAATAATATTAATCTAATGCTAGCTAAAATAGAGAGCATTGATACAAACACATTTCTAAAGTGGCTAGCCAAAATAACTTTCTAGTTATTTTAGCTTAAATTTGACTTAAATAATACTAACATTGTTGAAATTGCTCTTATAGCAACTTTAACAAACTATCTATTTTAGTTTTAGCTATTTTGGAGACCGTATTTAGTTTTTTATTTTTATTTTCAGAGCTATCTCACTAGTTATATTTAACTAATGAGATGACTTAAGTGAGACTAACTATAATTTAATACATTCCTTTTAAGATAGTTCAGTTAAAGTGCAAAATGCCCTGCTTTAGAAGATTAGTGGAATTTAATAGCAGTAGTAAAACAGAGTTAAATTCTGCTCCAAGTACATTAATCCAGCAAGAATGTATGTAGAATTTACCCAACAAAACCGCACCAATATATGTGATCTCATGTTTCTCTATCCACATAATCTTTCTTTGCAGATGAATTAGCTATAGTTCGCTCTTTCATTGCTTCCTTTTCAAGCTTCCTCTTTTCAATATCAGCCAGTCTTTCATTTTCCTCTCGCGACTTGCTGAACATCTTGACAAAGATGAACAACACCTGTGTCACTGCATGGCCAACACAAGTCAAAGGTCAAAGTTTTTAAATCATCTGACAAAACGTAAGAAAATCATAAAAGAAACTTCTAATGACATTTACATCATTTCTCTAAAATTAGAACACAAGCAAATGAATTGCATTTTAGACTGAAATACGCATGCATGTCCCTGTTTATATCTGCCGTTACTTTTATCAATGATTGTCCTCCCATCAAATAAAAAACAGCCAAAGTTAAATGCTCCAAAACCTACATAGCAAGTTCATTTCTTTCGGACATAATACAACTTCCAGTTAGGGCTGTTTCATGTTTGTCAGACTTTTTTGGTTTTCAATCATAAAGCCCTATGGGCAATATGGATTAAACAAAGAGAAGGATTCTCTGAAGACTGCAATATACCAGGGGTGGAGCGCCTTTAAACTATTAGATTATTTGATTTGGCACTCTATTTAGGTTTATTGGGTTCTTTACCATATATCTTGGTAGTACTCCAGACAATAAAAAGTTCATATGGTGAAGTGGGTCAATGGTGACCCCTAGTCTGAAGAGTCAACTATTCAGAATGGGCATAAGCTAGAGAAGAATGTATGTGTCTGGTATATTCATGAGCGGAAAGATCAAAGCAAACCTTGTTCAAAAGGACACCGAGATGGATCCTCCCCAAAGTATTGAGACAAAGAATCTGCGTTTCTTCCCTGCATGAAAAGAGTTGGGTGTTAGGACAGTAGACCTGCAATAAGCTGCACAGCACAAAAAAAATTGAAGAAAAGAGGAACTCTGGGATTGTGGACTGCACTCACCACTTCAGAGTACAAGGAGATTAGTGACCTAACTTCAGCTTCAGCAGTGTCAAGAAAATTCTTCAGCACCTGCAAAGAGAAGTTTCTGTCTTACGTCTTGAAATGTAAATGCATGGAGTCAAACTGATACTCAAATTATCAACATCCTTTCTATGGCATACATTAAGCACTAGAGAAGGAATTATAATAAGAAACAACACAAATTTGCGTGCTAAGATGGGCTTTATTTTTAAACTCAAATTCTGTCATCTTTCAGGTATCAATAATAGGTCCCTAAAACAATGCAAGTTGATTTAGAATTAGTAAGATAGTATTCAAGGACAGTTCCTTCCCTATCTACAATAAAAATCGTTTCAAAACTTCACCACCTAAAACTCCAAAGCTACTAAAAAGCTAATTGCCTTCTTCCTTACTTCCATCTACAAACTTTACCCCTCCCAATTCAATAATAGGTCACAAGAATAATGAATTCATTATAAGGGACCTAGTGTCTGTTAAAGAAAAAAAACATATTTTTAATAGAGGATGATTTTTCTTACCAATTTAAATCCATCAGAACTGAAATACATACTTAAATGGAATATTTCAGTAAGTTTTTATAGATTGATCACAAGCAAGTTATTTTATCGCAGCAAAAAATGGACAGCAGCATAAAGCGGTTATAATAATCACTAAAAATCCAAAGATATATTGTGCCTTATTTTTCCTTATTTTTCTTTCAGAAAAAACAAGTAAAATGATATATTTTTAGTTTTGCAATTCAGAAAGGCGAGAAAAGTTTTCCAATTCTTGCACATAATGTTTGATAACGAAAAAAACCCCTCAGTATTTCTCACCCTTTGAAAACCAGAAGAGATCACACCGTCATTATCAGCAGCAGCAAGTTCTTGCTCAACCTTTTCAAGGCCTTTACTCACAGCTTGCATTTCTTCAGCTAAAGCTTTCAATGGAATCTGGTCATTTGATGTTAAGATCAAATCAAAGAAGCAACAAATTTTATTGGGTCAGCTATGTACTGTCACTAAATAAGTTACGATAACACGACGATGAGCCAATTCTACCAATATAATTCACCTTAGAGGCAGCTTCCAAATGAATAAGATCCCTATCAAAATCCAGCAACTCAGGCATTTTCTCAGCAATGAGCTAATGACGAAAGAAACAAAAATTAAATTATTAAAGGCACGACTTGAATGATGTATAAAAAGTTACTGATAAAGCAATAAGTCTGCATAAGAGATTAGCATCAAGATTCAAAGATAGCAATTGGTGTGAATATTACACAAAAGTTCGGATTCTTAGTTACTGATTTAAGGAACCAGTGCATGAATAATCCGCTCAGAACACTCTTGCATCTAGCCAAACAAGAATTTTGTTTCGATCTATGAGGCTTGACAAAACAGCTTTAAACCCTCTCAGTGGGTGCTTTATATGATTTATATCATTCGATATGACAAGAATCAAATGAAACAGTAAATAGACCCAACAAACATTAAGTGGTTGAAATATTCAACTTTATTACCTTACACAAATAGTGCATTAAAGTCATTTTGTTGTTTCTTGCACGAGTATCAGACAATTTAAGAAGGCTGTCCAATTTAAATCCTATGGCTGACCCTGAAACATCAAAAGACAAATATTGTAACCAAAGAAATACTCAATGATGATAATGATATTAAAATACAAACACAAACACTATACAGCGCCATACCTCGAGCGGTGCCTTGATTTAAGGCATTTCCCAAAGTAAGAATGGTCTGCATTACCTGTCGCAACTTCGCAGATTCTTTAACCTGTATACATGTGGCATGTAAGATGGAAGATAAAAATATGCTCTTAGGTACTAGTTCAGTAACCATTTACTCTCATGGTACCTCTTTAGTAGCACTATTGATGGTAATCAAATTTGATCTTAAATCTTTCACCTGATTGGAGTCAAGCATTAAAAGTTGTTAAGTTTATGCCAACAAAAACCATACAGAGAAAATTAAAACAAAAATATAACCTACAACATACCTGACTAGAAAAGGTAATTTTGAAAGCAAATACTCGCAACTTGGGTTCTACTCGTGGAACCTTCATCAGCTCTAAGAAAAACTGAAGTAATTACAAGATTGTTAGTTCAGGAAATCAATAGACACGAATTTCATCTTATGGGACTAGAAAGAACCTGTTCACACTTTCCCAGCATTTCCTTCTCGCCCGTATAGTTCTGGAGAACAAAACACAATTCAGCTATAATAGAGATGGTATTAACAACCTATAAAACTAGAAAGCATCTCCACAGGTGCTCCATATATTGTTGATACACTTTTAGGGTTAAGTACACCAAACGTCCAGTAATTCTATCAGTAACATGCTGACATCAGTTTATAATCATTAATACAAGACTAGATGGACCAGCAGTTCAACTGTGAGGAGGTATATCATTGCTTTATTTCCACATTATATGCAAGCATACATCCAGAGTACCATAAGATTCAAACCTAGGGCAAAAAAAATCTAAACACCCATCTCCAGAAGACCAAGCTATTTCATAACCAATTTCAGTACTGGAGACAGAGTGTTACCTTCAAAGTTTCCATTTCTTCTTTGGTAGGACAAAATCTAATGAGATTCTCAACCTGATCAATGTCAAGAACAGAAGAATCCAGTGCCAAAACTGCATTCTAGAACCATAAATGTTCAGCTTTAGGACCATAATTTTGCGCGTGAGGTTTCATAAAAATATATATGAACTTAAGCGATTAAATATATGAATAAAACACAAAATGCAGTATGATAAACTGAACGCACCACCCTCAGCAACTAACATGCACACTATTACACATGAAATATAAACCAATAAGTCTTTTCACCATCCCCATTTCCCGAAAGCATGCCGAGAGTTACCTATTAAAGAAGAGAATAACATTTCTTTGAATTAAATGAATGAAATGTACATGAGCAGAAACCAACTTACAATCATATCTGGCAGAGGGATCTTGATTTTTGAAAGCATAATTTCACAGTTATATGCTCTACGCAAATCAACCTGATAGAGAATGACAAAATAACAAAATTAGTCTGAATACAACTCCTAAGATGGAAATCAAGGAAATCATATTCAAGGATACCAAAAGCAACTCTCTTCACCAGGTATGAGGTTGTGATACTTAACAACAAATTGAAAGAGATGATATTTTTGAGTTGTGTGAAAGAAAGATAAACATAAACAAAACAAAAACACACTTTTCCCAAAATTTTAACATCGAGTTATAACTAACAAATCAAATAGAGGATGATATAACATCAGTACATACTAAGTTGTCAAACATCCATCAAATATGTAGTAATTGCTTAAAAAATGCTTACTGACTAAACTACAGCCAGAGTATTCAATTACACCTTTACTGCCTAAACTATTTTCAGAATTGGTATATCTAAACACATTTACTGTATAGTGAACCTGTGAAGTACCCAAAAAAACATATGTCAGCAGTGAGAAAAATACAGTTTTGTTAACTCTCTGGTAGTGTTTCATCAAAACCAATAAGGAAAAAACGTACAATTAGTAATATCTTTTCGCAATCAGCTACAAGTAAAATACAATGAAATTATACAATTATGAAAAGGAGAAAATGACCTATGATAATAATTGATTTATATATATATATACTAGAATCCTACAGAAGCTTCGGACTTAATAACATACAGATTAGGTATGTAATTAAAATTTAGTATGCATCAATGGGAGAGCTACACCTCTATCCATTCCTACTATAGAACTATTTTTGAAATATCAATCAAGTAAGAAACAGACATGTAAACTTGCTATCGCTATAGGCTCAAAGTTTAGTCCTACTACTAGGATTCTTCTCCATTATTGAAGGAATCAAAGTACGTGTGTGATCATCAGTTCCTTCTAATTGAGGGTTCATAATTTGTAAGAAAATAAATGAGCAGACAGACACATGACCAAGCATGCATCAAATCAACTAACCATGACGTAAAAGTTTATCACTAATAATAAAAAGTCTGACACCATAAAACTCCAAAAACCCAAGCAATACGAGTCTGAAGGAAGAAGAACAGAGCTCACCAATTGCACTTTCTCCGGTTTGGTCATGGTTGGCCCACGTCTACCTCCAGCTTTACTTCCATTCCTATCTGGAGCAGAGGCTGCTGAGAACAGACTTTCAAGCTCTGATATATCTATTTCTGGAGCACTGATAGAAACATCAACAATGTGGCATCAGAAGACCCCAAGTACAAACAAAGAAAAAGAGAACTGAGTAGAAAGTACAGAAACAGAACAAGAATCATAAGCCTCACTTATGGAGAATCAAGAAAATGTGTGGCTAAGTACATGGCCTCTCTTTAAGTTCATTTCAGTGAGAAATTATTTGTACACTATAAACTTGACTAAAGCGATCTGAGTGCTTTCATTACTTTTTGCTTACCATCAAGAACTTACATTTTCAAATTAGTTGTGTTTACGTAAATCACACGAAACCTATGGTAAACTTATATTAAAAAAGGCAAACGTGTGCATTCAAACTTGGAACTTCATGCATGATAACTACTTATCCATTAATTTTTCAAGCAGGTGTCTCTCTCCTTTAAACGAATACCACTAAACGAGTGATTAGTAGTAAGTAGCTCCTGTGACAATTACCTCGACAGATTTTCCTGGTTTTGAGAATCAGCCCATAAGCTGCCTTGTATTGCACGAGTAACTTTTACCCAGTGTAGGGGCTTCAAGGAAGTTTTCTTTGGAGCATTAGCAGCAACACGATCTCTACCTAGACTTGTTGGTCCAGAAGATGCTTTACCCCTTCCACCAGATGGTGGGGGTGGGGGTGGTGCACTAGGGCCCTTTCCTCCAGGTGGTGGGGGTGGGGGTGGTGCACTAGGGCCCTTTCCTCCAGGTGGTGGGGGTGGCGGTGGTGCACTAGGGCCCTTCCATCCAGGTGGTGGGGGTGGGGATGGTGCACTAGGGCCCTTTCCTCCAGGTGGTGGGGGTGGAGGTGGTGCACTAGGGCCCTTCCCTCCAGGTGGTGGGGGTGGAGGTGGTGCACTAGGGCCCTTCCCTCCAGGTGGTGGGGGAGGAGCTGGTGGTGCAGGACGACTTGACGGCGGATGTGGAGCATTAGGGAGCTTTGGTACTGGTGGTGGAGGAGGTGCGGATGGCCTTCCAGGTCCGGCAGGAGGTGGAGGAGGGGGTGTTGTCCTACCACTCAATGGGGGAGGGGGTGGAGGGGTTGGTGGTGGTGGTGGTGGTGGTGCCACACAACCAAAACCAGAAACGGATTGAAAAGGAGGAGGTGGAGGAGGAGGTGGCGGTGCTGCACAAACAGTGCCAGAAATGGATGGAAGAGGAGGCGGCGGCGGTGGTGGTGGTGGTTGTTGTGGTGCCATTGTTTGTAGTAGCTTGTTAGTTGTACTTCCCAAAAATGGAGGAGGTGGGGGGGGAGGTGGCAAAGACTGTTGACTAGATTTAGAAGAAAGTGGTGGTGGTGGTGGTGGTGGTGGTGGTGGTGGCGGTGGCAGAACACTACTAGTACTGAAAGGCAGGAGGTCCAGTACACTTCTATTGGAACTGTCATTGGGTGGAGGAGGTGGGGATGGTGTAGAACCTTTAATAGCATCGGTATCTGGAGGTGGTGGTAGTTGTGGAGGCTGAACAGCTGGATGTAATGATGCTGATGCCGGGGGTGAGCACAGTGATGATTCTTTATCTAATGATTGTTGATGAAGAGATTTCTGTACAGGTCCAACAAACTCTGAAGCTAGGTTCACATTGGGTGGACTGTCATTTTCAAATGATAAGGGGACCGAGTCAAATGTATCGATCATCATTCCTTTTGTTGAATCTGCCGAAGCCTTGGAAACAGTATCACATGCTTCATCCGAACTGTCAGCAGTGCTAGATGCATTATATTCTTCTTCAGAGTCAGCAGGTGATGTGAATAAACTCACTCTGTTATGCAACCTTGAGATTTCTTTCGTGTCACTCAGGACAGAAAGCTGCTTGAGCAACCACAAAGCTGCATCATCATTTCTATCAACCCACTCACCACCATTGAAAAGTTCTTGAACCCTAGAAAAAGCTTCAATAGGCAATCCACCTTTCTCCTCGCCATTTAAAATTGTTGTTGGAGCTCTGGGAGGAGATATGCTCTCAACTTCCCCAAACAATACCTGAATCGATGAGTTCATGTAATCAGATAGATGACCAGCTGATACAAGAATACATGTACACACATGTGTGTGTGTGTGTGTGTGTGTCTGTGTACAATAAAGGGATGCTTGAACCAAGATCAAGTGGCAATCACTACTAGGATCCTGGAGAAGCGAAAGGAAACAAAAATAAAGAAAAAGTGAAAGGTATTATACTTGATAAATTCAACTTTCTAGGAAAGATTTAATTACTGAGATCCAAACAAAGGGCCCAAAAGTAATCACCTCAGCTCGGAAGCCTTTGGGATAGCACTCCTTTGAATCCCATAGAATATCCAAGTTTTCAGAATTCAGTATTAGTATATTGGAACGAATAAATGCAGTGTTGAACATAACACGGAACATCATGACTTCCCTCTCTGGATCCGAATCCAAGTTGACACACTCCAACACAACATCTCCTTGTACTAAACACTGAATGTCAATTTTGATAACATCACAATCTGCCTGCAAAGAACGAACAACCATAACTTGAGCAGCTGATAGAAAGAACATTCCCTAATGCAAGCGTAGAACGAAAACCTTCAGGCTAAAGGAATACTTGAAACATTATCTCTTACCTGACGGTAGGTTCGAAGTGTCTTCTTCCTGGGCATGGAGAAAAGCATATGGGTCGAAAGCCCACCCTTGCTAAGGTAATTCCTACCAAAAATACGAATAATTGGAGTACAGCCATTTTGAGAATCAAAGTTTGGAATAGCTCGAAGAATGACACAATCTAAGGAAAGTGCTCGCTCAGGAGGCGGCCACTCTGGAGCTATATTTCTTCTTGCAACGTACTGTAGGTAACGAAGCTGAGATGGGAGCGGATTTAAAGGTGACAACAGCTGCAAGAAACCTTTAGGAGCTTCACGATGTACAATGTCAAGAGTCTTGCGCTCACCACTATGCAATTTTCTAAATATCAGAAAGCTAGCTAAGAGGAATGCCAACAGCGGCCAACCCCCTCTCTCACAGTGGAGAAGAATAACATTCTGTTGCTTGCCAAGCAACAGCCAACTCTCACAAACTCGAAGAAAATGTTGAATGAGAGATAATGGCAGAAGCGGACAACCCTCATACTGTCGCGGATAATCCATAACCGTAACATCATATTCGCATAGTATCTCAGCAAAATGACTACGCTTCTCACCCTCACGGAAATTGAACGCAAGGAAGGATGACTCTGGGAATTCTTCATGTAACTCAGTAACTATTTCATGCAAGTAGATTTGGTACATTCCCTCCGGCAAAACCTCAGTGGAAAAACACGAATCAAACACTGCACACATTTTCATAAAAATTCATAATCATGCCATACATGACAACCAAAACTTACAATTCAAAGAAATAACAGCAACATTAGATTAAAACAAAGACTCAAGCATTACCGTATACTCTCTCAACAAATTCAAGTAATCCATCTGGTGGCCTTTTGTAAAAGAATCTACTTAGAAGCGACATTATCCCTTCCAATCCAAAATTACCAACGGAATTGCATGTAGGAGTTAATCAATCAAAACCTGAAAAAGTAAAAATAAACAATAATCAATGATGAGCAGATTTTCACCTTGAACAGTAGTCATTGGCATTTTCAAAATCAACACAAGTTAGAAGCAGAAGCTTTCTAATTGAAAAATTCAAATCATCCAATTCACTTAATCGAGCTAATAGAATCCTAAAGCAACACATTAAGCCAAAGAATCCAGTTTCTCATGATTTCGGTGCAAAACGCACGCTATTGAGGACCGGCGAATTGAGAGAGGGTTTTAGAACCTGGGAGAATGAAAGGCGGTGGAGAGGGCGAAACGTAGATACAAGATTCCGACGCCGGAACAAGTTCTCTACTGGCAATCGGTGAGCTCTTTGTTGCCAAAGTGGTTGTAGAGAGATAGCCGCTTCAGGAACCCATATGAAATTTCAAGTTTTGAACCGTCTATTATTCTTTTGAGATTTAAGTTTGAAAAATCTTTGGTTTTTTTTTGAAACACTGGTTTCCTTTTTGAGTTCTTGCGACGTATTATTTCGTCTTTTCATTACACTCACCCAAACCAAACCATTTTCTATGTGTGAGTCATGCTCTAGTAGTTAGTAAGATTTGTGCACCTTTTGTTATTCATGCACAACTCATTCGGAGTATATATTTCTTATTCTGCCAAGAGACCTCATTGTTTCTTAGTCTACTCTTGTACTTCATTGGACAAATAAAATATTGGCTCCGGACCAATAAGAATTATAAAAGCACATGCACCGGTTAAGAGGAGGCTGCTCGTGCTACTCGGCTCGATCTCTAGCTCGTGCTTCGGTCAACGTGCGGTCACCGCAGGAGGAGGCTGTCAATGCTCTTGCTAGGAAGGGCTGCTCGTGCTATTCGACTGGGACCCATGCTGATTTCCGTCACCCACTTGAGTAGCTTCACCCGAGGAGGCGTGCTCCAACTAGTCTATCGGAGCTCGACCTCGAGGACGAGCAACAGGTCAAGGAGCGGTCAAGACAGCTTGTGCTGCTGGGGGAGGGACCGGTGCACGCTACTTCGGGGGCTGAAGTGCTTCCTCGCACTATTTGACCTGGGAAACTGGAGAGCTCGTGCTGGAATGCTCTACCGATGCTGATGATCTAAAGTAACCCTGTATGATTCTTTTATGTTTGCTCAAGCGCAGGATAGCTGTGCGGGATGAAACGGCGACAATCGTCTGATCTTTAATAAATTGATCGAACGGACTGGACAAAACGAAAGATCGACTAAACCGTGTGAGCGGACTTGATGATTCTTCTACTTAATGCCAAAGACCGTTGAGAACACGACAGAAACCACAAAACTAGTCTGCGATACGGTTTGTCCATAAAAGTTTATTTTACCTTTTCCCTCTCTCTGCTTCTCCCTCCCCCAAGTCCCAAAACCACACCACCACCACTACCAGCCATGGCCGAGAGCCAACTACAAGACGAGTCGGAAGACCTCAAGAAGCTCATGTGCTCCTGCCTCGGCCTCAGCCTCAGCCTCAGCATGTTCCTCGCCCTCGCTCCCCATAAGTTCCAGTCCCTCCAGCGCCAAGTCAGCCAGCTCTCCAAGTGCCTATTCCAGGCGGAGGAGCAGGTCTTTCAGATGAGATAGACGCGGGGGAGAGGGAAATGGCGAGCTTGAGTGCCAGGGTGGAGGAGCTGGAGAAGAGCCGGGAGGATTTGTGAGCTGGAGAGGGATGATATGATTGGGTTTATGGCCACCAGAGGAGATGGAGGTGACGTGGCGGAGCGGGGAAGGATGTGTCAGCAGGTTAAGGATTATAATGTTTATGATAATGCCTATGCTTTTGGTTTCGACTCCGAATTGGTCGCCGAGCCTTCGAAACTCTGGCAGGTTTGGCTTCTCAGCCCATACATTTGTCTTCAAATTCAATTTCGTCGTTACAAAATTATATATCTTGTTTTGTTGTTCGGATCGGTGGCTCTTTGTGCATGTTAGGACTTAAATCAATACAGTAAACAGAAATAGAGATGAAGTTAAATCATTAGGAATTGATACAGAGGAAATTGGCCATGTTCATAAGTGGATGAGTGTTTTTGTATATTTGCAGTTATGCTCATTTTTAGTTAAACAATTGGTGTTGACCATTTTGAGCCATCAAACTTCACTGAAACCTCTTTAATGTAAAAAAGCATTTGCTTCTTTCTTCACTGTTTTGAACATCTGTATATTACTACATGCATACTTTAGTATATGAGGTTTTTGTAGTTTATGGTGTGTGTGTGTGTGTGTGAAAAGAGATTTTCTTATAATGCTTATCATATAAAAAAGTCGATAAGACCGCAGTCAGTATTGTGAATAGAACTCTGTACCTAGAATTCTGCTTTGGATGGATTCTGTAATTATTGGTACTATGTTCTAGGGGTTCATCTAGTTTGTAGCGCCCTAGAACCTAAAGGGAAGTCCTCTGCGTTCAAAGATTTGTACCAGTCTAATTAGTTAAATAGAACCCATCTTGTTTTGTTGTTGTTTCATGATTAATTTCGTATGATATTCTGTTAATACTCCTTTGAGATGGAAGTAAAATTAGTTGTTCAATCCATTACATGACATGCATGACAATACCCAATAGATAAGAAAACTTCACTGGCCCTTATTTAAAGATAATGTTGAATAGCCACATAATCCTGCTTTCCATAACCATCCCTTGTTTTGCTCTTTTCACTGATGCACTGAGCAGACACTAAATACTAGCTTTGATGCTGAAATGTGCATACAAATTGAGATGTACATGTGAGTTACATATCACTCCCCCTTTTTGTTATTTACAGCCATTTTAATTTGTGGCTCTTGGGACTTGTTTCTCCAAGGATGGTTTGACTGATACATCTCACACTTGTTTCTGCAGCAGGCCAGTGATCCCTGTGATGCCACAGTGAGCCCCGAGTTCCGTACGCAAAGACAAACAGAATTTTTACTTGAATCATTTAGACTTCAGCAACGTGCAAACAGAAGCTAATGGCGGTGCAAACTGAGATCGGGAGAAGTTATTATGGGGAACCAGCCCAAACTTACGATGAGACGGTCATTGGATTCCATTAGAAACAATTTCAGAGAACTTCAAAGGAATTTGGAGACATGGTTGGCCAGAATTACTGGAGATCTTGAGGGAATCCTTGCCAGAAGGTGCTTCTCGTGTACAAGAATATTAAATATCTAGATATCCTTTTGTTCAATAAATCAGTATGGCTTGAACTCAAATCCAATCCTTGCCCACCAAATTAGTTGGCTCCTTTGTATGTATCCTGATCCAAGCCATAAGGGTAGCAGTTAGATGTCCTCATGTGGAAATAATATCGTTCCACTTTGTTTATGGTAGCATTTGATTATCTTGTCCTAGTCTATTTTCATTAGCTATATCTTCTGCCAATCTACCTTCAGAGAATCGCCAACAATTGAAGACAGGAACTCACACCATGGACAATGGTATTGGTAGGTATCAGTGTATCACCAACATTTTGAGGTCGCTTTGATAGGCTTCACACCTCTCGGTTAGGGAAGGATCAATGCAGGACCACTATGCTTGGTGAACATAACACAGCCTGGAGCTGTCTGACCATTCTTCTGGCGTATGGTGAAGCAAATGTGGGCATCTACAATGTTGTCATGGATATGGATGCGGCGGTGGGGTTTGGTAAGAACAAATTGGGGGTCTATTGAACGACGGAGCTTGCAGGATGGGTGTTCGTCTATTGAAGCTCCAAAGTTGAAAGAAATAGAATGATTGGGACTGAAGTTGGGTAGGATTGTGGTTTGTCAATGCAATTGTGCAAATGATAATCTCAAAGTTTGAGTTCACCGTTTTAATTCTGATGGAGTTCCAATGAACTTCAAATGGGAAGAACAAGAAAATGTTATCCTTTCATCCAAGTTAGAAGAATCATAACACATTCACTATAATAGATTTGAAGAGTCGGAGGTATATGATCAAATGATTGATAACAAATTTGGATGGGCATGCGCTTGACTCAGCATCATTGTAAAACACTCCAGGCATTAGAAACAATACTAAAACCATATCGAAAGCATCTCATAGATGTGACACATACAACTTCAGATATACCAAAGAACCATGCAAAGAGCTAGAGAGATTATTACAGATCAATTAAAAATCTAGATTGAGAAACACAGAGGCCAATAACACCACAGGAAACCTCAAGCAGAAGCTTCTTCCAGCAACTGCTTCACCTTTGTATTATAATCACCCATGGCTTCATCCGTGGATTTGCCTGCCCAAATGGGAACATGATTTAGAATGATGATAGAGGATAAGATATTTGACATGACACGTTATAAAATCAATTTGCTCACCCTCAACAGCCTTCCATGCATCCCACTTTGCCCTGTCCCTCATATTGAACATACCGGGGCGGGCTACAAGTCAGCCAAAAGGGAACATACATCATGGCCAAATTTAGAGGACAGAAGTTCGTAAAGCAATAGGAAAAAACAAGAAATAGTGGATTTTCATAAACTCTGGGAGCAGAGCACTAACCAGTGTTAACATTTCCAACAGTGGCTTGCTTGTACAATCCATAGAGGATGAGCTTGTCCTCATTGGTTGTTGACTCTGGAAGGGTCTTTGCTTTCTCAGCATGCTCCTCAAACTCCTCCTGCAGAACATCCCAGTCAATATGATAAATTCTAAAAATTATAGCAGTAGTGTCAAGATAGCAAGAAACACAATACGTTTGAATTCCATGTTGGCAAACCATCTTTTACTAAATCAATCAACAAATAAATAATTATGTAAAAAAAAGAGAATCTACTCATTTCATTGGGTGAGATCAAAGTTCTGTAAAGCAAGAGAGCATTTTTTTCAACCAAGTACGCATCTGTTTCAGAGCTATGTTCAAAGATAAACTTGATTCAATACTGCTCATAAACAATTGCCATAAAAGCAAGCAAGCACATCTATGATCCGGTGCATTTAACCAACAGTTAAGCCTTATCCATGTTCCTTGGCGAGATCTAGACCTTAGGGACCATATCAAGCTTGTTGTTACATATTAAACTCTAGACAGGCGAATGATGTAACAAATATATTTCCAGAATCCAATCTTTCTATTCGCATTGGTCACTAACGACTTCCTAAGACACGTTTAAACATTATCCTCTGGCCCCTTCTTAGAGATAATGGTGGCCGTAAGAGGTGCTAATATCAACACTTACAATAACAAGACTCACAATACCGGCAATTAAAGTAAATATGAAGATTTCTCAGAAGACTTGCAAGACAACAAATAATCTTTACAAAATTAATTTGACAACTATTACAGCTTGGGAACTTAATAGACAGACAGAAACTAAATCAGACACGAGAGCTGAAACTCCTAATCCCAAATCCTAGTATATATTTAGTTCAAAACAAAGCAAGAAGAATCCAACAAAAAATAAACCCGAAAAAAAAAATCATGGTAGGATTTGCATGTATGTAAACCCTTCTGGATCTGAACCAGTTCGTATAACAGTCATTAATAGATAGAAACCAACACCCAGAACAAATCAAGAGTAACTAAAGCGAGATCAAACAGTCAAAAACCCAGAACAGGAAGACAACCCAATATGATCAATTAGTCACTGATGGTGATTCTTGCTGATCTTTTGACCGATTCATCAATGTCCAAAGAAATCAAAAACAGGGCAGGAACAAAACAAAGCAGCAGACAGATCTAAACTAGTTATAGTGCAGCACGCATCCGAATATGAGTGATCAAGAAGTTGACGACAAGCTGATTCAGAATTTATTTATAGATTGAATTGAAAAACAGGGATGGAGAAGAGATATGAAAGCAGACCTTCAAACCCATTGCGTTGATTTCCGAGAGGGAATCTGGGTGTGACTGAAATTGCTGTGCAGGATGTGAGTGGTGGACTGCAGAAGGTAGTCTTATATAGTTGTAGGGTGTATAGAACGACTATTTGGACAATTTGTTAACTTACGTATAAAAAATACAATTTGATATCTTAAGCATTATTTAGTTTTTTCATATGGTATTTGAGTTAATTTTTTCGTTAAATATGGACATGTGACTTGCACATATATTTACTTTAAGGGTTATTTTTATCATTCTAATCATAACTTTCATTTTATTCATTTTTTTAACTTTTAATTTATTTTTAAAATTAAGTTTCACTTGAAAAATTGAATATTTTTATATATTTGATTAAATAAAAAAATCATGCACTATACCGTCTTAAATAAAACATTTAATTAAATTTTTTATTATGTATCTTCTTTAATTTTGATAGACTTTTCTTATATATATATATATAATTCAAAAAATGTATAGTGGATGTTTTTAATTTTATGTCAAATATGTATAATGGATGAATAAAAATAATATTAAATTTTGAAATAAAATATAATATATATATATATATATTAATGTCTATTTTGAAAGTTATTTGAAGAATGACAAAAATAACCTTTAAAATTAACACAGGTGCAAATCACACATCCATATTTAACGAAAAAGTTAACGGAAGCACCATATAGGAAAACTAAGTAGTACTTGAGGTACCAAACTGTCATTTTTTATACATGAGGTACCAAATTGTCCAAGTAGTCATACCTCAGGTATCATAGGAGGAATTTACTCTATAGTTGTACTACATTTTTATATAAATAAAAAAATTTAGCAATTTCGTGAGATCCGAACTCTTTATTTAATTTAATGGTTTCAACTCTTTCATCTATATTAAATAATATTTAATTTTTATCCACAAATAAAAGTATATGAATCTTCATTTTTTTATAAAATTAAATTTTTTATTAAAATGCCATTCAATTTAAATCAGAACAAACATTACAAATAAACCCTAAACCCTAAACCTATGTGAAATCGTCAGAAAATATCGTTTTGCATAATCGCAAGTTCTATACTAGATATAACATAAGTTATAAACCAATACTAGACAAAACATAAACAAATATTCCCTAGGTCTCGTCTCACTGATCGAATAGCTCCTGAGACTGTCACTAATAAAGTGTTATGAGCTATGAATTGTCGTCTTGTCTTGTAATCGTTATTCTCATTAGGTATATTATTTTCGAATTGAATTTTATGTTTGATCTAGAAAGAGAATATATTTACGTTTTAAAGAAAAAAAATATCTCTAGCTCTTTACTTTGCAATAGGAAAAATAGATCTAGAGCATATTCGTTGTTGTACAGCACATCCATTAGTGTGCCAGCACACTCCTAACATGCATAACCCACCTCATTCCATAATATGTAGATATGAATCATGATTTTTACAATTAACAAAATTATTTTAACCAACATGTACATGTACATGGTGGCCACTGGCTATTAGAAGCTGAAGACTGAAGAATGTCACGTATTAGTTCTATCATTGTTCTTAATTAGCTTCGAGTATAGTGTAAAGCTGTTGAAATGGGGTGCGCATCATTAGTAATTAGTGCAGCCGTGCAGGTGAACTATACAAGGGTTGATGAATCTGATGATGCTCGCTTTTGTATTGTTGATTCTTGGTTTTTTTAGAAGAATGATAGAAATTGTATTGAAAGGAAGCTCCTTAAAGAATAACGGTGATAGACATAAATCTTCGTTTTCTTTTATTTTTAGAACTAGTTAGGAGTCGGACATGTAATATTACATCATGATGTTATTATTAATATGAATTTAAAAATACTCTGAGAAATACATGTTTCCTAAATCTGGTGAAACGATACAGCCATCTTCAACGCACACATCTGGTATTATATCAGGTTGTGATTGATTGAAGTACACTGGAGCCAGTTTTGATGATTTTTGGATATGTTGATGGACTGTAGGACCACTATGTTATGGAGCCAGTTCATGAAATCATGTTCGTTTGCAGTTGAGCAACCCACCTATCCATTTCTCTTTGTTAATTTGATGTGTACAATTCCAGAAAAATCGAAAGAGAATGAGGGCAACAAGAAAGCTCTCCTGAATTGATGTGAGATTGAACATTCATAGGCCGGGTAGGTCGATTCCCCTTCTATAGATGTCAACAACATTCAATCGTTGCTCACCAGCCTTCAACCTGCACTCAATCTAACTCCAATTGCCTTAAAATATTTAACTAATTGCTTTCTTAATTTGGCCACTAACGTCATGACACGACATTAACCACAACATCTTACGGAAAAAGAAAGGTCTTTTTGACAATCGGCATTGCATAAATCCATGAGTGATATGAGAAGAAGGAATTATATTGAAGGATTGTATGTTACTAGTCTAGGTACACGATTCTTTTGAGTAATTGTTGTTTATACATAATATGCTTATGGTATAATCCCGATCTCCTTGCGTAGCCGCAGCCCCCTCCAGTCCTCCCTTGTTTTCAATCTGCTTGCACGCTAGTGATCGAGAAGACAGAGAAATGTCCATTGCTATTCTGGGAAAAGTGACAAGCTTCTTCTTTTGGTTACTGATGATGGACATTTGGGAAGAAGGTTCACTACTACAAAAATAGGCTTTAATGACATTTTGACCATGGCCTTTTTTGTAAAACGTCATTGAAAGTATATTCTATGATGTTTCTTCTGCAAAAACGTTATGAATATTATGATACTAAATATGTGTATTAGTTATATAGCATTTTGTAAACGTCCTTAAATGACTGAAACTTTAATTATGTTTAAAACCGTCATAAAAATCCATAACGTTTTAAAACCGTCATTATAAGATTCTTTTTTAGCGTTTTTAAAACACCGTAAAATGTTTCCATACCATAGCGTTTGAGAACGTGCTAATGGGCTGCAGTGCCGAACTCAATACGGTTTTAGAAAAACCCATTAATCTCAAATGTATCTCAAATTCTTATCTTCTCTCTCTCAGAGTATGTCAAACAGTTTCTCTAAAATTTCTCTAAAATGAGGAAGGAAAAACTAAAATCTCCAAAAAAAATTTGCTTCAACTCCAATATCCATATTTTGGAGATTTTGACATTTATTGCAACAATAAAATAAGCTGTATCATTATTAATTATATCAAAAAGTTATATATTTTTTATATTAACAATAACAAAATCAATAAAATATTATATATTTGAAAACTTTTTGTTGGAACATGTGAAACATTTAATTTTGAAGAATGAAGGCTTTGCTGTAAATTTAGGAAAGGAGTGTTTCTCTTTCTTCTCCATTCTCATTTTAGGGAATGAGATGGGGAAGTTGTTAGACCCAAAAACAGTCAAAAATTCTTCAAAATTGAGAATACCAATAAAATGGAGAAGCTGTTGGGCTTGCTCTCACTCAGTTCTCGTTGTTACCCCAAAAACTTCACTGATCATCTCTCAGCTCTCACCTGCGATTTCCTCCGCCTTTTCTGATGGCGGTTTCTGGGTCTTCTCATCAAAGGTACATCACATCGAAGGGTATTTAAGTTTGAACCAGGTATTAATTTAGGGTTTTGATCGATCTTGAGGGTCATCTTCTTGCGGTATCGATCTTGAAACAGATACCTTGTTTGTGTAAACTTAGCATTCTTTCTCATTGTTAATTATTTTTGTTTCAATGGTACCCGACCCACACATAGTAGGGCTTTTCTGGGTATTGGTATTTTAAGCTTGGTGATGAAATATGTTTTCAGATGTATTGATATATGGGGTTTTTTGGGTTTTCAATTGTGCTTGATAAACTTTCAAGCAATTGAGTATGTTAAAGGTCATGTCTGGTATCATCACGATGTTTTATAAAGCGTGGAGTTGTTAACACAAAAAATGATGTCAGTATAGACAACATCAAGGGACGACGTCAAAAAAGGTCGTAGAAGACATTCCATGGTGTTTTTTAAACGTCGTGGATGTGCTTTTATGTAGTAAATGTAGAAGATGATCAAAAAGTTTAGGGCAAATGATCGTTCATTATAAAATCGGAAGAAAAAAAAGTACCCATTAGGTCTAAAAAAAGTTTCTATCGGCCCATTCCAACTAATATGAAGAAAAAGATGAATCTACCCTTCACAAAATATACATACACTCTCTGATCCGCCTCTCTCTCTCTCTCTCATATTAGCGCCACTGACACCTAACCCTCACCTCTACCATCTCTGAAACCATGACCTCATCTTGCTACACCGACCTCTTCCCGCGCCCACAGCAAACCATAGGTCAAGCTCATCGACGACTCAGCCTCCGACCACAAATCTGATTGAATGACGAGCCTCCGTCGCAAACCCTAGCTATATATCTCTCCACCACTGCAATGAACAACTCAAGTAAGCCTCTCTCTATCTCTGATCTCTCTTCACCACTAGATGCACCCACATCCCCTTACCTGGCCACGCTGGATGACTCTTCGGCATAGAAAGCCGAGACTAACTCTTCGAATGATTGGAGCGGCCCAGCAGATCCCTCGCCTTCAAGAACGTTGAAAACCGTGGTGAAGACGCCATCCTCAGATCCATAAGCTGTAGCAGAAACCCTTGAGAGCCTTCTTGTCTTCACACCCAAGGTTTGAAGGAGTAGATGAGATTTCAATTGATGGTTTTGACGGAATTTGCTTTATTGTCGTCTAGTTTCCTCCCCAGCAAGTTTGCGAGCACCGGACCGGCCGCTCCGTCCACAGTGGCGAAGTTTCGGCTTTTTCAGGTTTAGGTGCCAAGATCAATTTTTTGGTTAAAATTGATGTTTTACTAGGTATTGATTTATTACTTAAGACAATAAGGTTAAAACATGTTTACTAGGGTTCGTAATGTATTATTTGGTGTTACTACTGATGGTTAGTAAATTATTTTTCTATATTACTGCATCCTAAAGCCGAAATAGCAGCTACATGTGTTGATTTATTCAAGTTTACTATCCAAAAAAGTCCATAAAAGGTTTATTGCCCCTAGTAAAGTTACCTCATAAAGTTTTAATGCCCCCAATAAACCATTTTTCAACATTACTACCCAAAAAAGTAGCTACATGTGTTGATTTATGCAAATTTACTACCCCTAGTAAAGTTTTTCAATAAGGGTTACTACTCCCAATAAATTCTCATATAAAATATACTGCCCCTAATAGAACTTCCAACGAACTTTTGATTTTGTTCTGACAAGGTCCGGTGATATTTCAGTGACAGTTTAACAAGTTCGACGAGATTCCGGCTACCAAAATCCAACGACTGGAGTCCGGCGACCATAGTCCGGTGGCCCATGATCGGAGTTGGTGAGGTTTCAATCAAACATTCTCTCTATTTCATTTTCTTTCTCTAACCATGTTTAAAGGGTGAGAGTATAATGGTACTAAAATAATATAGGTTTTCAAGGGCATCTTAAGAGTTTTGACCTAATGGGCACAAATTCTCTTTTGAAAGTTCAAATAGTCAATGTTTTTTTTGAAAAAAAATGTTAGAATATGAAATAAGGTGCCAAATTTTGTAGTAAATATATATTTTCTCACAAATTTATATATGGTAGGTATTACACTCAAAATGATAAAATGATCAAGCCTATTATACTGCTCCTGCCTATTGTTGAAACACAAAAAACACGTACAGAAAGAGGCAAAGTATAGACGCATTGATGTAGTAGATGTAATGATATATATATATATCTAGGATGGTGTTATTTATAAATCACTTGTATTGTTCATTCAAATTGAACGAAGTGACATTCATCTGAGGGATTCTGAGCTTCGCAAGTGTGTTGTCATCAATAGTTTGCGTTTGTGAGACTTAAATGAGTCATCACTTTATTAGGTTTTTTTCATAATTTTTGGTATGGATTACATATAAATTTTAGCGGGGGCAATAATGACTTTTCATTCTTATATATGGTCATTTTTTCAACTAGTTGAAAAAACAAGGTTAAAAATCAATTGAAAGACCACAAGTTGGTCATTTATCAAAATTTCTCCTAAAAATTTGAGAAATTTGGCAGAAAATTGAAAAACAAGGAAAATTTAAATGAAATTTTAAGAGATTTGTTTTATATATTATGTACTATATTTGAAAAGAAAACTTTGAATAAATATTGATCTATAGGGAGTTTTAGTAGTACAAAGTAAAAAAGAAAGTGTTAAATCGTTAATAATGTTTAAAAGTTTACTTTAAACATTTTTTATGGTTAAAAATTTAAGGGGAGGCTAGATTATCACGTCTTATATACATATGATACGTTTCATATGAAATTAAATGAGTACTTTAAAACCACGGAGTTGACCTATAAGGATCAATGTATGTATGAGATTATGAGTTAAATTGGAAATAAACTGGAGGACCATATAAGGTATCAAAATAAATTAAAATATACATGTGTGTGTATATATATATATATTAAAACAATAAATTAAATTATAAAAACTAATTATTTAAACAAAATTAACTAAAAGTCTAAAACTCACTAAAATATAAAAGCATGAGATCAATGTATGTTTGAGACTATAAGTTAAATGAGAAAGAAACGTAGGATATAAGGTATCAAAATAATATAAAAATATATGTGTGTGCATATATATGAAAACAATAGAATAAATTACAAAAACAATTATTCAAATCAAATTAACTAAAAGTTTAAAACTTTAAGGGAAAAAATGAAAAATTTCCAATTTTTTTTTAGAAATTTCAAAAAAAATCAGAAAATTTCAAACATTTATTCAGACAAGAAATCTTTAAAATATAAAATTTATATCGAAATATCACGAAAACGAAAACTTACAAGAAATTTCATCGAAATTTTCAAATTTTAAGTCCTAGATTCATGCAAGGTAAACGTCATGGCTTTTTGCTATTTGTTTTCTACTGGCTGGCCCTTTCCCCTTCCCCTTCCCCTTCCCCTTCCCCTTCCCTTTCCGTATCTTGTATCTTCTTTCGTATCCCCTGCACATTAATTTAAGAATCCAGGCCATTCTCTCTCTCTCTGAACTGAAAAGCATGGAAGGTGGTTCATCGGATAATAGTGTAGCCCGAGATGGAAGAGAGCAGCACGGCGGCGCTAATGACTGCAACTCCGCAGCTCCTTCTTCTGATGCCTCACGGTCAACAGAGACAACTCATCGGCAAGTCCAGGTATTTTATATATTCTGTGTAATACATTATTGGGAGGTCGTTCTCTCTTCTTGGGGGAATACATTATTGGGAGGTCGTTATCAGTTGGTGTTTAGAAACTTTTTTTAAAATTACCACAAAAAATTAAAAAAAAAAATACAAGATATATATGTCGGTGCCGTTTTAATCCCCAAATCTTAATTCCAATTTCTCCATTTTCTCTGCGATCTTGTCTCTCTTATTCAACTGAGATTTGATTCTACTGTTCGTTTGCTTGCGGTTCGAATTCGATTCAGTTTTCGGATCTGCGTCGGAGACGAGTTAGGGCTCGGATCAGTTTTCGGTCAATTGTTTCATACTCTTGGATTTCTTTGTGTGCAGAAATAAAGAACACTCCCCAAACTTATTCGTTAACCTAGAGTGTACCCTACGAACTGACACATCTAATACGACCTAGACCGACTAAAGACAACTAACAAATTTAAATAAAAACCTAGAAGAATACTCCCTGCGACATAAGCCCGTACCTAATAAACCCAGACCGACAGGTTAGAAGCAGGCCAGACTTGAGGTGAGGCTTAAGCAGTCCCAGTCCCCGTCTGATGTACCAAAAATTTCGGGGCACCAATCTCTCTCTCATCTCAATTTATTTTCAATATGCATCAAATCTCTTATCTCTTGTTCCTCTCAAATCTGAACTCTCTTTCCAATTTACACCAAATTTCTTGATCGAAGTGTGGCAATATATCTGATTTAAGGTTTTGGTAGTAGAAAGGTTTATAATACTGATAATGGGTTTGTCATAAAATGGATCGAAAAAGGTGATTGTGGGTTATCTATAGCGGATAGAAACGTCAATGGATAGAAAAGTTTATGGGTCTTCGGTGCGAGTGGGAAGAAGATTGGTGTTTGTTGTGATTTCCTTCTCACAAAATTAACTTGATATTTTATTTTTGCTCGTTATACGTATTAAAAGGGGTTGGTCTAATAGTTTAAAGTGGAATGTATTCAAATAGAGTACACTAGTAGAATTGAGACTTATGGTCTCATAAGTTGTCCCATATGAGACAAAACCAATTATGTCGTTTAAGTTGTAATTTATGTTACGAACCCATAACTTAAACGACAAAAATAATATTGTCTCTTACGTTCACACTTATGAGACAAAACACTTTATTTCGTCGCATAAACTTGTCTCTAATGCGACAAAATATTATATTTCGTCTCATAAGTTGTTCGCTAAAGCGACAAAATACTTTATTTCGTCATATAAGTATTTTTGAATTTCAAAACTTTTAGACGATCAAAACTTTCGCCAAAAATTTAAAAACTGACGCCAAACATGTTTTTAAACTCTCGCCCACATTTTTCACTTCATCCATTCGTTCTCTCGCTCTCTCTCACAAAATACCTCATCCCTTCTTCTTCAACCTAACCACTTCCATTCTCTCTATGTCGAGCGATCCCAATCCGCCTCCAACTTCCACCTCCGCCGCCAACTCCGACCCTGCCGTCGTGTCCTCTCCGTCTATGGCCAAGCTTCGTAAGATTTCTCTCATCCTGATTTGCCGGAGCCTTAGCGAAGAAGAAGAAGAAGATGATGACGACGAACCTGAACCCTTCATCCATCTCCTCCACCTTGATGTCGTCGTGCCGTTTCCTAGAGTGGAACTCGCTGCAAATCGTTCTCTACTCCTGCGTCGTCGACGAGCGTGGTATTGTACGGAGGAGAGATCATTGGTGGGTATTGGTCGGTGGTGGTGGTGGCACATGGGTGGGTATTGATCAATTTCAAAACTTTTAGGTGGGCAATTTTTTTGAAACATTGTAAATACTAAAGCGACGAAATATTTGGTCACTTAAGTTGTGAAATTTTGTCTTTTAAGACTATAACAGCAAAACATTGTTCATCGCATATGATTGTTCTATTGCGACGAATACTTTATTTTCGTAGCAAAGGCCCCAGTGCGACTGTAAGTATGCGACAACACATATGCGATGATGTATTCGTCGTTGAGATTCTTATGTGATGAATATGTAACAAAATGATTTCGTCTCATAGGTCCCGAATTCTACTAGTGGTAGTTGTTGATTTGGGTTCTTGGTGTATATCCATATCCATATATAACAAACTTCCAATAGGTAGAAAGGGTCAGCATTGATCAGTAGCTTATGGTTGTAAATCAAAACTAGTGCTTATGTAGAAATTGAAGGCATGATGAATTATAAGTCTAAGGTCGGATGCTAATTGTTAATGTGAATGAATTAATACAAATCTGTGTTCTATTTAGGGGTGGGAACGGTTAGAAACAGTCCAGTTTATGGCCCAAACCGGAGACCAAATCGGAGTTCAAATTCAGTCTGGTCCGGTCTGGTTTTTCACTTTTAGTCGTACCAAACTGTGAACCAAACCACGTCTATGGTTCGGTTCGGATTTAGTTTTTTTTTTCGGTTTTTTCAATTTTTTCAAATATAGTTTGGCAATGCCTTAACTCTAGTAAAATGTTAAAAAATTAATCGACTTTATTTTTTTAGTTTCGTAAAGCCACAAACGCACCAAATGTTTTACAAAAAATACAAACCAAAATTTTTATAAAAAACCTACAAACCAAATACCAACAATATAAAAAATAAAAACACAATATAAAAATAAAAATAATTTAAAGTCCATACATATTAAACACAATATAAATTTTATACATCAAACCACATAATCCAATTGTCCATAATTTCAAAGCCTCACGTAATTTGGGTAACGTCTCAGTGTCGATAGTAGCGGTCATATCTTATTTCACGATGTTTTTGAGGTTTTCAGTTCTATGTAGAGTTGGTTTTCAAAGTTGTGCATTTACTTAAAACTTAGCAAACAAATTATACAACATTAGTAAACATGTTGTGATTCTGATGATCAAAATTCACAAACGAAAATCCGATCGTCTGATAGAATCTTATGTCAAAAGATGTCTATAGTAAAAAATTCAACTCGATCCGACAACATTAAGGGCTCGATCGGGTAGGTCAACCCTAATCTTATAGCCACTTAACACACGAAAACGCCAATATTTGCATCTATATTATGTATTTTGGTCGAACCTTCAACACAACAAACTCTCAACATAATGAGACGCAACGGCCCATATAAAAATTTTGGAACATTTACCCCTTGAAGATAGGGTTCCCCATAGAGATTAATAATGGTAAATAGGGTTGACCTCTACTAACGACATTGAGACTTCACCTGAATTATGTGATGTTTCAACCATAGACATATTTCACCATTCCGGTCACATCTTATTTCATGATGTTTTTGACGTTTTCAGTTCTATGTAGAGTTGGTTTTCAAAGTTGTGCATTTACTTAAAACTTAGTAAACACGTTATACAACATTAGTAGACATGTTGTGATTCCGATGATCAAAATTCACAAAAAAAATTGGACCGTTTGATATGATCATTATGTCAAATTATGTCTATGATAAAAAATTCAACTTGATCCGACAACATTAAGGGCTCGATCGGGACAGTCAACCTTAATCTTATAAACAATTAACTCACGGAAACGCCCATATTTGAATAAATTTAGAATAAATATTGTTAAAATATATCAAATTCTTCTTGAGGGAGAGGGAATGAGGCGGATTTGGAGTGAGTGGAGTCGAGAACACTCGGCTTAAGGTGTTTTTTACAACAAAAAACGATGTCGTTTTTGTTAATTTGACCGTTGACCGATTTGAATGGTCTGGTTCGGTTTTTAAGGGGATGAAACCAAAGATCGTTTTTGTTAATTTGACCGTTGATCGGTTTGAACGGTCTGGTTCGGTTTTTAAGGGGATGAAACTGGAGACTAGACCATATTGATCCGGTTTGACCTGATTTTTCTCTTTCGGTCCAGTTTTTTCAGTCCGTTTTTAACTGTTACGGTTCGGTTTTCGGTTTCGAAGTCCCACCCCTAGTTCTATTCAAAATTTTGTTTTTTGATGTTTTTTTCTTCTTTTTCGTATCTTCTCATAGGGCACCATTTTTAAAGTTCTCCTTAGATCTCTAAATCTCAAGTCTGGACCTGGTTAGGACAACTCCAACAAGGGAATGAAAACCCATACTCATACTCATAACCCAAAAAATCTTCTCTCCAACAATGAATACCCAAACCCATAAATGAGTTCCGACTAAGGAGTCGACCTATTTTGGGTCGAGGTTGAGGGAGGAAACCCATTTCTTCAGCGCGGGACCCATAAGTTGCAGACACATGTGAAGGGAAGTGGAACACTAGACTCAGACGTTCCAAAGCTGGGCGGTTTTGACAACGCGCCGAATAAGACAAATGAAGGGGTTGGGTGCAGATAACGCGCCCCATGTTTCATATTCATTTGATCCCTTTAATTTTTTATTTATTTTTGTTTGGTTACATGATCCCTTTAATATTTTCGTTACATGCGGGTTTTGTTTAAGTGTGGGTATTTATTATAAGCTCATATTGTTGCTCAGTTGATCTAAAAAACTATTATGATTAATAAATTTCAAATTTTAATTATGATAACGTATTGATTTATAAAACTCATTTGTTATAATTGTATGAAATGATTAGAATTTGAGTATGGGTAAGAGTTTTGACCTACCGATTAGAAATGATATATGAGTTTAAATAATAATGAGTTTAGTTGAGTCAAAAAATAAATTTAGGTATGGCATTTAGGTCCGCTTGTGGGAGATGCCGTTAGAAGCACCCACATTTAGACTCCCACCAGCCTACTACCTCATCTGGCGGCCGATCTTGATCTCACTGTAACCATCATCATCGTCTCTGAGCCTTATTCAGTCACGAGCACGAATACAGAATATTGTCGTAACCCCGCCTAGTCATTACACAAACTCAATAATTAAATACCAAGACTCACAAATTGCATTTTTTTTACAATTCATCTTGAATTTTTACCTCCAAGTGTAGAGTTATAAATGTCATCCATATATGCCATTTTTTTACAATTCATCCATATATGCCGTACTTCGTGTAATTCAAAATTTTGATTAATTCCATCCCGCTGGTAACTTTAGATAATTTTAACCTCAGTTTTTTTATAAAGATAATTCAATCATAAAACTTATATCAACAGAGTATAATTTGATCCTCTTTTAATAGTGAAAAGTGTATATTTTGCATTTTTGTAAATATGTAATTAGGAGAGGAGTCTATATTAAGACACGTGGAGTTAAAAGTCCACTTTCCAAGAGTTAAAACGATTCGAAACGCTTTGCGGTTTGTAGTTGCTCATGGAGTAGCTCAGCTTCAAGCATTGACTTGAAAGCTCACCTGCACTGCGGGCTCATCGTCTCTACCTTTAAGCCACTGAGCGGAAACTTCAAACTTCCTCTGTTCTGTAATGGAGGGTGTTATGACTATCTTCTACATGAATCAAACTAGAGTTGCTGCGATCTGCTCCTGGTTTGTCCATTTCCATGTTTTCTAGTTTCCTTCCAGCTTATTCTTATTGTACTTGCATTTCTTAGTTTCATTGAAACATCTAACTTTATTGTCCATTGCACCAGACCCGTCTCTACTGCTGAAGCTTTTTGTACTTCTTAGTTCATCTTTCAGTGTTCTTTTCGGAATGATTACTATTTATGTATACATTTTTGTTGGTGAATCATGAAATTGTGACTGCCCAATTTGTTTTACTTTGATTCGCTATAGAAATTTCTTGTTTAAATTGATACCGAAGGAAAACCCTTATAAACTTGAAAATTTGATGCTGAATGCAGAAACCTAGGACCACAGAAACGAGGGAAGGCTCCATTGAAATGGGAGGGTACAATGATCCCCAATATGTTGAAGTTGGTGAAGCAATTTCCCCTAGGGTAAATGACTTCAAGAAAGTCTCAGTCCTCCCCCTTGTCTTCCTCATCTTTTATGAGGTATCTGGCGGTCCATTTGGTATTGAGGACAGTGTCCAGGCTGCCGGTCCCCTTCTAGCACTTATCGGATTCTTGGTATTTCCATTCATCTGGAGTGTTCCTGAGGCCTTGATTACTGCAGAGATGGGTACCATGTTCCCTGTGAATGGGGGTTATGTGGTTTGGGTTTCTTCAGCCCTGGGTCCATATTGGGGGTTTCAACAAGGATGGGTGAAATGGTTAAGTGGAGTCATTGATAATGCTTTGTACCCTGTTCTGTTTCTGGACTACTTGAAGTCAGCAGTACCAGCTTTAGGTGGTGGAGTTCCAAGAATCGCATCGGTGTTAGCTTTGACATTATTTCTCACTTACTTAAACTATAGGGGTTTAACTATTGTCGGATGGGTTGCTATACTTTTAGGGATTTTCTCGTTGATTCCGTTTGTGGTTATGGGGCTTGTGGCAATTCCTAAGTTGAAGCCTTCGAGATGGTTAGTGGTGAGTCTACACAATGTGGACTGGAATTTGTATTTGAATACTCTCTTTTGGAATTTGAACTATTGGGATTCGATAAGTACACTTGCTGGAGAGGTAGAGAACCCAAAGAAGACTCTCCCCAAGGCTCTCTTTTATGCTTTGATTTTGGTGGTTGTTGGATATCTCTTCCCCCTTTTAACTGGTACCGGTGCTGTTCCACTTGATCGTGAGTTGTGGACTGATGGCTACTTCTCTGATATTGCAAAAATTATTGGGGGAGTTTGGTTGAGATTTTGGATCCAAGGGGCTGCAGCCATGTCAAATATGGGGTTGTTTGTAGCTGAAATGAATAGCGACTCTTTCCAACTTCTAGGGATGGCAGAAAGAGGGATGCTGCCCGAGTGTTTTGGTAAGCGGTCTCGTTATGGAACCCCAGTCATTGGCATTATGTTCTCAGCTTCTGGAGTTGTCTTGCTATCTTGGCTTAGCTTTCAAGAGATTGTAGCTGCAGAAAACTTCTTGTACTGTGTTGGAATGATTTTGGAGTTCATAGCATTTATACGATTACGAATGAAGTACCCAGCTGCATCTCGGCCTTACAAGATCCCTGTTGGAACAGTTGGAGCCGTTATTTTGTGCACCCCACCAACCCTACTAATTGGTGTTGTGTTGGCTCTTTCTCAACTCAAGGTTGTTGTTGTGAGCATTATAGCTATAGTGATTGGCCTTGTGATGCAGCCGTGTCTCAAATATGTTGAGAGAAAGAGGTGGTTGAAGTTCTCCATCAGTTTCGATCTCCCAGATCTTCAGGGTGCTAATTAGGAGAGTTCCAACTCCTTAACAGATCAGTAAGAACTCATAATGTTGTGTTACAGTATATTTAATGGATAGCAATATGTTGCGCAACAGCTTTCTATCATCTTTGTTTTTAAGACAATTATAGATTGAAATGTATGATTAGATATCGATAGATCAGTACCATTAATTGCCTTGTGAAAACTGTGAAGTTACTACAAAAAGAATAAATTGTAAATTTGGTTTCTGTAGTATATCTGAATCAACTTTTGTTCATGATGAGTTTATGAGTTTATTGGTTGACCAACTTTTGTTCATCAAAATTTGGTTTTAATGTTGGTAGCAGGCCTCTCAAAGAACAAAAAAATGTAGGCAACAGTTATGGTAATTCTTGAAAAGCACAGTGCTCTTATCAGTTTGAAACTTAAAACTTCTTATCCCCAAGAAATGGAAGAGTACCTTACATTTAGAAGTTGCTTGTGATTTGGGATCAACGAAAATTCTTAATCCATATCTTCTACTATCCAGCTGTAATTTTTCAGAGTTGGGACAATTTGTAAAGATTATTAGTTGTTTGTTTGACTGTTTCTCTACTACAAGTATTCTTTGATTGTCGGATAATTCAGTGAGAAAATTGGTCCTTAAGGTGCTGGCGTACTTAGCTTCTCCCCAGTTGTATGATGTGGCTTCCTGAAAATCTTGCTAGGTGTCTCAAGCCTCTCATGATCTTATGGAGTTACGGTATGGTAATAAAATATTCATCTCAGTATGTTTCAGCTTCACAAATAGTTGCTCTGACACAAAAAAGAACATTTTCAGAATTTCCTTACCCATTTGTTCTTTGTAAAGAGGAGTTAGCTGACAACATTTCTGAGGAAGTTGTTGATGACAGTAAAACCGCTAACGTCTGGCTGCAATTCACTTCTCATATGTGGCTACCTCAATGTAACAATATTGCATGGTGAATTTTGTTTTGCTTATTTGCAGCCAGCAACACCTGATGAATCAATTTGAAATGTTCTCCTAGTAGCTAGAGAACTATTTCATCAGATAATGGTTCCATAAAGATGTACCAGAGCTAGCTAGGGACATGAATGGAGGCTTGCAATGTGGAAACAATCCATTGCGTTGATCAGATATCCACAAGTATCTGATCAGTTGCTCAAGCTATTGATATATGGGGACGATGAATGATTCCGGTTACGTCAAGGATTCAGTTCATGGTCAAGTTGCTTCGCCGTAGGACTAACAGAGGCCTTGAAGTTCCATTGCTATGATCTATTTTGGAAAAGTGACGAGCTACTCTTGAAGTTGTAGGTAACAAACTTGAAGGCATAGAAAATTGTGCTCCTTATGGCATCGAGACACTTGCAAACGAAAGGTTAGCACGTACACTCAAAATGTGGGTGTATTTGTAATCCGATTGCATGTATTATATACAACATTTTGAATGGTATCGGCTTATTTTGTTGAAAAAGAAAAAACACGAGAGGAAAAGTGTGGAGGCAGAGAATATTGGGACATACATTGATACAAATCATGTATAGACGGTAGACATGTAGTTAGGTACGCACAACAAACGTTTTTTTCATCAGTAACCACATTGATGCAGAGTGCTGCTAACAAACGCTTTGTTTTTTTGCTCTGTACAAGTCGGCCAAAAGGAACATACATCACGGCCAAATTTAGAGGACAGAAGTTCGTAAAGCAATAGGAAAAACAAGAAATAGTAGAGTTTCATAATTCTCAGAAAGCAGAGCAGTAGCGGGTGTTAACATTTCCAACAGTGGCTTGCTTGTACAATCCATTAGAGGATGAGCTTGTTCTCATTGGTTGTTGACTCTGGAAGGGTCTTTGCTTTCTCAGCATGCTCCTCTAACTCCTGCAGAATCACATGCCAGTCGATATGATAAATTCTCAGAATTATTTCAAGTAGAGGAATAAACCAAATCATACTAAATTCTAGACAGGGCGAATGATGTAACAATATATTTCCAGAATCCAATCCCTCGATCTATTCGCATTGGTCACTAACGACTTCCTAAGACATTGCACATTTTAAAACATCATCCTCTACAAGATTGGAAACTTCATAGACAGACAGACAGATTGTAGATCAGTAGCATACAAGAGCTGAAACTCCTAATCAAAAATCTCAGCCAATTCCTAGTATATATTTAGTTCAAAACAAAGCAAGAAATAAAAAAAAAGAGTGTGTGTGTTGATTAGATCTCTCAGCATATTCTTTGGGATGCAATAGGGAAAAATTTACTATATACTATTCTTTAATTACTGTTTATAAATAGTATTTAAAGTGCAGTACCGATTATGGTCTTAATTTGGATTAGTGAAATTACGTAAATGCCTCTGTTTTTTTTGAAGTTGACAATTTCTGTGTTTTCTTATTTATTTTTTTAATATACAAAATTGGATTTTTTATGGTTTTGGAATACGGATTGGAATTTGTTTTAACAAATTCAATTTTACCTTTGGTTAAATTTTAAACTAATTAATATTTCTTATCTTATGAATACAAATCTTATTATGCACAAACTTTAGAGAACCCGCAACAAATAATCTTTTAGTATTTTTTGTATCTCTTTATTTTCATTCTGATATGTTTCTAATTTTTGTTACTTTTTGTTAGAATGTTTCTCATTTTAAGCAAGTGACAACCTTCACTTATTTAAAATTTAGAATAAAAGTTAAATGAACCTGGAGGCGCAAGTGTTTTTTTTTCAAATACAACATATTCGTTGTTCAGTACATCCATTAGTGTGCCAACGCTGAGATCATGAATCATGATTTTTACGATTAACAAAATTATTTTAACCAACAATGGTGACCAGTGCCTATTAGAAACTGAAGACTGAAGAGTGTCACGCCGATGATGGTCGGTTTGGTATTTTGGTTCTTGGTTGTGCATGATTTGTTTTTTTGAATAATGGACCGATTGGGTCTCCGGTTAGGTAATACTATCCCCACCTGTTTCTTGTTTATACGAGTTTGAGAGTACATCGACGCATACATGAATGTTACCTAAACTTTGTGCCATAATAATATATCCATCTTCAATGGTTATATTGTTATAATATCTAGACCAATAATTTAAAATAAATTATGATATGTTAAAGATTTCTGAGTTAGTGGTTTCATGAGTTACATGAGTTAGTGATTTTAGGAGTTAGTGACTCTTAAGTTACAAAGCATTAAGGCTTGAGTTATATATATAAAAAACATTAAGGCTTGAGTTACACAAAGAAAATGAATGGTTTTAAAGTTATGGTGTCATGAGTTTCATGTAGCACCATAATAGGAAAGCACTAATAAAAGTTCCTCCTTAAACCTATAAAATGAGAGATCATTTGCTCATTCTATCATCTTATTTATCTCAAACATCTTCATCCAAGTAGAGAGTGAAGAGTGTCAACTCCAAGTTGAGAGTGCAGCGTAACAAATCAGGTGTGAGAGATTGCTTCCTTCAAGTGGTATTTTTGAAGTTTTGTATCTCTTGTGTACCTAATATTTGATAGTGAAAGTTCATATTGTTGTTGTCCCGTGGAAGTAGACACATTGTCGAACCACATTATATTCAGTGTTCACTTTTCTCTAATCTTTATATCTTTGTATATTTATGATTTGTTGGTTTGAGTTGTCACTTTCATATTGCATTATCTTTCCCAACACACATCATATATTATATGAGGTTGTGCTTGATTTAAGTACAGTGGTCAGTTTCGAAGATTTTTGGAGATGTTGGATGGACTTTAGTGTCACTTTGTTGTACAATTAAGTACGTACGTAATTCATGTTCTTTAATTTGGAGCTGCCACCACCCCTATCCATTTCTTTTAAATTGTTAATTTGATGTGTACAATAATTCCAGAAAAATCGAAAGAGAAAGAAGGGCAACATGAAAGCTCTCCTGAATTGACGTGAGATTGAATCATACCTGGACGGAACCAGAATCTAGGGTAGGCTAATTTTCTTAGTGTTATATTCTTTGGGCAAAGTCCATTTTTTTTAGGTTTCTGTAAATTACAACAATGTGTCCATATCCTTCTAATCAATCTGATGTCAATGATTTTGGTTCTCGTTGATTTTGTTTATAACAAAGACAATGTTTAGATAAATAAAAATAGAATACGAAAAATAAACCAAACCTGCTCAGGTATAGCCGTTGTAACAATGTTTCTTAGGTTGTTATGCAAAAACAATTGAGAAACTTATAGACAACCCCTGGTCATATCACTTAGGGTACTTGTTGAAACTCTTCATACATGTAGTAATTTTTTGTCTCTAAAAATCTGAGGTAGGCTGCAGCACTACCTAGCTCACCCTTAGGTCTGTGCCTGAATCATACGTCTCGGGTTGGTCGATTCTTCTATATACAGTATAATTTATTTTCTCAATTTAGTTACTCTTAAAGTATCCATCTATGGTTCTTTGCTTTTTTTTTTTATATCTAAACCAAATTGAATCTCATCCTTAATTTTTTGTAAGACATGCATTAGATTAGCTGCATCTTTCTCATTTTATAGCAAGTAATTATTCAAAGTTATCGCTGCCTGAAATGTCTCTTTAGAAGAAATTTGTGATAGTGCACAACTATTATCTGGATCATGTTCATCTTCAATAGTCGGGTTCATGACTCCATCAATAATTTCTTTATCAGTAGGTGATTTTATCACCGTCTCATTTTCATTAGGATAATTCAGAATATCCTCAACTTTTATCTCATTTCTATAACGAAGACTAGAAATTGTTTCACGTAACTTGTGAATGTCTTCATCTGCACTAATAATGTCAAAATAATCTTAACAAGTTTCTATGTAGTTTTCTTTCATCTCCATCTAATTAGAGTCATTGATAGACATTACATTGTCCCGAACTTGAAAAGTATATAAATTTATAATACGACTAAAAATCTAGTTAGAAATAGATAAGATACTCAAATTAGACTAAGTTATTTAATTCAACTATAAATATATCAAAATCCTAAATTATTCATTTATTAATATCAATAATATAATAATTTTGTCTCATTCTAACTTCATTCATTTATAAATGTGTTACTCTATATATCTACAATTATTCAATTGTTGCTTTCAACCTGCAGTACTTACTCTAATTCCTTGAATATTTAATTAATTGCATTCTTAATTTGGCAACTAACGTCATGACATGACATAATAAAGCACCACATCTTACGGAAGGAAAGTCTTTTTGACGGCCAATTACAATGAAGGATTCTTTTGAATACATGACTACAGGAAATTCGTCTGTAAAAATCAATCATGTGTCTGAAAGATATTCTTTATAGAAGAATTAGGTATTATACGATGTGAAACAATGTCGTCATAAGAAGCGAAACAATGTACAAATATGCATATGATGTTTCAACGGGATCGACATATGATGTTTGGAATCAAATATGCTTATTAGGTATTATATCTTATTGTCCTCATAAGATGTGAAACAATGTCGTCATAAAAATTCATATGCATATTTGATTCCAACAAGCTTTCAACGGGATCGACCACTAACGTTTATGTAATTTCAATTAACCATACCGTTTTCACATTAGGTAAAGTAAAGAAGAGATAATATGACGACATTGTTTCACTTCTTATAATAGGGATGCAAAGGTAACTACCCGGGTCTCATGAGAACACTAGGTTGGTCTGCTTCTCCGTTAGCATATAGTAAATATGCACATATGGTTTAATAGTTTAGAGTAAGACAATTGAGTTTTGAAAGCAAGAATATTATTCTCCAAATATTGCCCACATATCCCGATCCTAGCATAGCCGCAACTTCGGTGGTTCTACCATCTTGTTGCGTATGGCGACGGTTGATAATGGCTCTCTCGACATCGCTCAGGCTCAGGTAGAGTGGAGAGAAGATTGCGGTAAAAACCACTTCATTCTCTGTTTGCCAAAGCGTTACTGATAATGGACCGCCACCATGCAAGGTAGACGGGGTCTGTACCGTACGATGACTCGATCTCCAGGAATGCAGAGACCACATGAAAGGTACAGTCCAAGGGAATGAGGCGGTATACATCGTCGGTCTGTCGCCATGAGGAATACTTGTTAATTGAGTGGACCAAAGGGTACAATATGTCTTGGCTGAATCCTATATGCCGAGTAAAATGGTTCGGCGCATAGAGCTCGTAGTCCTCCTCTGCCTCAGGAAGGCGCATGTCAATGCAGGAAATCGCCTTGGTGAAGTTCACCAATGTGTCCAGCCTAGAGTCACCACGGGGAAGAAACCATCAACCAAGATTGCTGGGCGGCGGCGTAACTCAGTCTAGGGAGTGTGAGTGAGGTAATTGCACCAAAGTCTCTTTTGGTAGTGAGGGCGTGCTAACTCGTGGGTGAGAAACCGTACTAGTAGGCGTAGTGCGCTTAGCTTTCTGCTTCTTATCAAGCGACTAACGATCAAGATAACACCAACTTAATCCCCAAGTTCTTCAGGAGTCACCTTGCGGATGAGCATTTAAGGTAGTTTATCGCCACCAAATCGATACTCGTGTAGAGACGAGTATAGCAACCAAAGGAAAGGACATACATAATGAAGGTAAAGCTCTAGGGAGAGTAGGAAAATACAGGGTATGAAGCTTCAGAGAGCTTGAAAGGTAACTAAAGTATAGCTTTGGAGAGCTGGAGAGGGAAAATGGTGCTAAGGCTTAATGTTTTAGCGTCGGGGTCGACTAGGTCGATTTGTTTGTAGTTGTATTTGTAAATGTTTGCAGGGGGCTTAGACTGATTCTTGAACCTTTCTTTTATAGTGGTTGACACAGTAGATAAGGTTGCAATCTTTGCTGCTAGTTGGTTGAGTTGCACATGGTTTCGTTATATTTGTAACTATATAATTAGGTGACGTAGTTCCAATCACATTTGAAGACTTATTTTAGAGCCACATAAATTGACTCTAATCAAGTCAAAGACTTATAAAAGCCTTTAACGTTAAGATACTAGAGGCGATGATTTTGATTGCCTCATATAACAATTATGCGAGAAAACCTTGGCGTTGCCGCTGTACCTCTCTTAGTTATCTTCTAGGCAATACATGTAATTAACCACCTCATGATAGTAGAGTTGACTTAGAACACTTCACCGTGGATGTGTACTACTGGCTGTAAATCAATACGTAAGCCCTCTGACCGTCACATGCACGTACGACCATATAGTCTTCTAAGCAATTAAGGATAAGTGATATCATTCTCCAAACCCGCATCTCTTTCTGTAGGGAGACTTCTTCGCATGCCAAGTCAGTTCTCTTCCTATATAAAGTCTAATGTTTAGCTCGCATGTCTTTGTAGGCAAGCAAAACGTCACTAACCAATATTATTTTGGCTCATCGATAACACGTGACATGGATCATAGACTTTACTTGTATTCACTTGAGACATTTACCATTTTATCTAAAGTGTAAATTTGGGTATAAACATTGCCTCTAGACTCGAGGTCATGAGTCTCGTGAACGACTGAAGAGGTTTATGCTCATGCTGCTCCAAATCCACTGGTATTGGCTCAGTTCATAACTTCAAATGAGTATACAAGCCATTGAATAAGCCTTGAAACTCAAGTACCACACATCAAAGCATTTTGAGAAGCTGCGTGCTTCACTTGCTCTTGAAGATATGGTACCTTGCACTTGAGCAAATAGTATCCTCGAATGAATATGTCTTCAATAGAGGTAGCTAGTAGATACACCTTGAGTAGATTGACCTCGAACAAATGTAGCTCGATTAGATTGATAAATATGTTGATCAGACTTTATGTATTCATAAATATGAATGAGAAATTTAAAAGTTGGCCTTTGCTTAATTAGGCTCTTACTTTAGCTCAGTTATCTGCCATGAACACTAATGCCTAATGCTCACATTAATCCGCCACCCATAGCTACACAACATTGGATATATGAACCTTGGCGAAACACTTATTTGATAGCCGACCAGGGCTATACGCTTCGCTGCTCCCAATGGGGATTAGTGAGAGGCGAGTTGAGAGGCGAATTTTGAAAAAAAAAATAGGCCATAGAAATTAGCCTAAATAATGATCAAGACACACTTGAAGAAAGTCTAATTTATTAGATATTGAAACACATCTTTGTGTCTTGTATGCCCCTAGTTTTGACGTTTGTTTCGCCGATACCATAGGAAGATGGAAGGACATCAAGGTAAAAGAGGCGAGATGGTGTTATAGTACCATGTATCGTTCAAGGTGGTAGACATCGTGGTGCATAGATGAAGGCACACACAACTGTTATGGATGCCCTCTAGTGTAGGAAAACATGCTGTGAGGTCAAGAAACACATAGATTAACATGTTGCCAATTCATGCATTTTATGACCTATCTTTATTCAAACTACCATAACTTACTCCAGGAATATCAGAATGACAAACCGTAAAATCCTTTGAAAATAGACATCTAAGGATTTCTGGTGATATAAGGCGCACACTCTGGTTCTTCCTAGACCGTTCCGGTTTAATCTTCGAAGTTAGTTGTCCTGCTGTGACTGTTGCAGTTTTCAGCATTAGAACTTCGTATTTAATTTCGCTTCACTGGAAATAACTCAAAGACAATTGGGATGTCTACTGTCTTTAATCCTCAGGGCTAGGTTGCGGATAAGATCAAGTCTTTGCTAGGAAAAACCATTGGTTCTCTCATAAGGCTATGGTGGATGGCACTGACGCTTCACTCCAAGCCTTCACACTGTTATATTTCTGGCATAAGACTCTTGTTTTCAGAAAATTACAAGTGTCGAGCAAAGACGTTTCACATCAACAACCTGAAAATTTTAGGGAATGGCTTGCTGCCCATCCAAGTGTTGTTGTCACATGACAAAGCATGATCTTTGACGACACTCCCAGAGGTGTCGAGGTGTCACCAAACATAGATCAACCTTATTGACAATGATCATACCCTATCAGTGTTCTAACCGATCATTGCTTCTGTGATGGACAGTCATGTCCTATCTTCAAGCTCATCTTTCTTAGGGTTGCAGGTACAAAATTCGTTGTACGAAGCCGACAATTCCGCGATCATGGCATCCAACGTTTGGCCAATTTGCTCTAGAACCACATAGTTCAGCTCTAAGCCTTGACTTTTGACAACTAATAAATTGGTCATGTTTTTTCGTGCGCGAATTGTAGCGGCCATATATCATGAACGTTTATTCATCTGTAAAACGATGTAATTTAGGAGAGGCTTGTAGTATGGATACTCGCCTGCCTTTCCAAGGGTGGTGGATGAAAGAGACTACCCTTGTCCAACTGGACGTGCCAATGTTTTGGCCATGCTTCCAAGTAAGGGGAAGATAGTACAAATACTGAAATTTAAGTGGAGAAAGTAAATTGCACGAAAATTAAAAGAATGTGTGGGCATGCCACTACACGGATGCAGAATGTAGAAAATATTAGGAGGAAGAAAGGTGTGTGCCACCTACGCTTTGCGTCAAACAAATGTTGGTCATCAGTGTCACCTCAAAAGGATTTACAGTAGCTTATTTGCCACCAATATCGATAATTGTGTAGAGACGAGCAAAACAACCAAAGAAAAGGACAAAAAGAGTTATGCTCCGAGGAGGTTGAAGGTGAAAAGTAATGACTCGGGGGAGTCGAATGCTCTTGCTAAGGCGTGAGGCTTTAGCTCTGAGTTTGTATCGACAAGGTCGAGTTATTTGTTGTTGTAATTGTTGTTGATTGATTATGTGTGTAACCAGATCCTCGAACTCCCTTATGAGAGGTGAACTCACTTAGTTGTTGATCTTCGCTGCTAGTCGGTTGAGTTGCACAAGGTTTCGTTTTACTTGAAAACTAGGTAATTGGGTCACGTAGTTCCAATCACGTATGAAGACTTATTTGTCATATGGATTGGCCCCAATCAAGTCAAAAACTTGTAGAAGTCTTCAACGTTAATGTCTTAAGCAATACATAGAATTATTAGTTTCCTCCTTCTGTTGATACGACTGTTCTTTATTTCGATGGCTTTCGAAAGCCTATCGTGCGTAGAAACCACATGAATAAGGTAATTATCTTCGAGTATAACTCCTTGGACATGATTCACTGCCAGACTCGTACATTCCCATGCAACTAGATATAACTAAGGATAAAGATTATTAATCAACACATCTTCATTTACATGGCCACTTATCCCATGGTATTTTAAGCAATCAAAGATAATTGTCCCCTTATTTGCTCAAGGATGTGGCAGAGTCCGCGTCGTATGTGAACTGATCCACTTCATGTGCAAACTTTCTTTTCACATGTAAATAATCCACGTGTAGTCCTTCAAAGCCAAATAAGGATAATTGATATCCTTCTCCAATTAAACAACGCGGTTAAGTCCGCACCTCCTTCTTGTAGCAAACCTTTTCACACACCACTTCAGTCCTTTCCTTGTATGCAAAGTCCTTCCCTTGACAGCATGCGAAGTCCTCATTCTACAGACTCCACTCACACGCGAATTGTATCACTCAACATGTAGGACTCAACTTCTATGCAAGGTATTTCCTTTACAAGCCAACTTTACATCTAGCTCTCACAGCTTCGTAGGCCAACTAAAACCTAATATTCTCAACTCGTCGATGTGACGTGATCCATAAATTAACTAATATTTACTTAAATGTTGTAGGAAATATGACATGTGTGTGTGCACTTGGTCTTATGTCGTGTATATGAGTTTAGCCCAAAGACCTTATGCATGTGCCCTAGTTATAATAGGTTTACATTATTGACTTAACCAAATCCTTTAAGGATTGACCCATTGTATTTAGAGTGAGTCTCTGTATAAAGAGCTCATTCCTATTCATAATATGATTGATGCAATATTAGCATCATTCATCTCCATATTATTCTACAAGACGTTATCAGTCACGCTAGCTCTAGTAACCCGAGCTAAAATTAGCCACCGACTACCATCGAAAAAAACCCTAAAACCCCAAAAATATATTTTTTGGCCAGCCACTGCCACAAATTGTTTATCTGCAGTGTGCACGCCTGTGCACTGCTGCACGCATCACTGTGCATCACCACACACACCGAGATGCCGTTGCATATTTGTTGCACACAGTTGCTACCTCAAGCATCAACAGTTGATATTTTAAGCTTCTTTCAAGTTTTTATCGACAAAGGTATGTACTTTTGAACTCTAAACTCGTTCAAAGTTCACTAAACTTGAGGAGGATAAAATCTGTTTCTCTCTTCTCCATCTTCATTTTATAATTGGGACGTTTGTCTTTGCTGGTTAATTTTGTTTAATGCAAACCCTAGGTAAAGTGATTGCATATGGCTGCCATAATGCTGCTTTGCACTGCCGAACGCCGCTGCCAGGGCCTGCCCTTGTGCGCGCGCGCACGCTGCTGTCGGCGCCGCATGTGCACCTGTTGTGTGCTGATGTGCGCTGTTGTCGGGGCCTGGCCTTATGCGCGCGTGCACTGCTGCCAGGCACCATACGTGCACTTGCTAGGCTGCTACCAGGGATTGCCCTGTGCGCTCGCGCGCTGCTGCCAGGCACTGCACGTGCACCTGCAGAGAACTGTTGCCGAGGCCATGCCTTGGCACATGCACGCGGCTGCCAGCGTGCACCTATGCATTTAATATCATCTCTTGGTCAGCATGGTGTGGTATTTATGGTTGTTTTGATTTTTAAAGAATTAAGCATCGAATCCAAATGGTCTCGAACTAACTGTTTGAATTCTTGTACTCAGAGTCAATGGACAAACACATGCAGTTTGATCCCCTGGATTTCCAAGGCTGTAAGTATCACCGCTAGGTTCTCGACATGAGGCAGACTTTCATTGACAAGGACTATATCTCTACCATCGATCCTCACACAGAACTCCTTGCAAAATGGGCCCGCAACGACGTTTGGATATCTATGTTGGCTATGATTCTCCAACTATCATTATTTAAGGCCCGATTAGTTGATTTTCACTTTGATGAGCCATTCTTTTCGTCGTTAGGGGAGATGAGAGCATGTATGCTCGGCCTGAACGACAAAAATTGGTCTGGTCGGTTCCAATGCTTGCTCATTATGATCCCGCACCTCTCATGTTGAGAAGGAAGTGGAGTGAATCCTTGAGCTTCAGCAAGTGGCGGATTCGATGCCCGACTCATTTGCTGAGGTTGCTAAGGTCACAAGCAAGGTTAAAAGTCCTGAAGATGGGCAATGACACCTCGGGTACGAGCACTGCTGCCCACGGTACGGGCACTGCCGATCCTAGTGGACGGGTGGAGGCCGTGGCTCCTCAGAGGAAAAGGGGGAGGCCACTTGGTTCGAAAAATGTGCTGCCCATGAAGAAAATGACACATATGACACAATCCAATCTTTTAATCATCAGTACTGAGAATCCATTACTCAATTAATGTCTCGTAAATTATTAATTTACAGGTGTAAACAGAGCTAAAGCCTAAAGATGACAAACGTTGTTAGATTTGTAGCTGATCTGCTAGCTTATCTGTTCAATATGTACACTTGGGGTTCTAATTATTGGAGAGACATCGATCGAGACCATGTATACTGAGAGACAACAGTTTTGATCACCAGATTTAGTTTGGGGGAATTTATTATAGGCAAGATCGATATATGGGTTCCATATATGGCAAGATATGTATATACCCGCTAGCTAGGGACATGAATTTAGTGGAGGCTTGGACTGTGGAAAGAGTCCATTGCGTCGATCATATACCCGTACAAGTATCTGTCTATCTGATGATCAGGTTCGTCAAGCTTTCGATAAATCGGTGATCGAAGATGAATGATTCCGATGATGTCAAGGATTAACTCATGGTCAAAATGCTTCACCATAACGTACAGGACTAAACAGAAGGCGTTGATCGAAGTTCCATTACCAATTCATTATGTCCATTGCTATTCGGGGAAAACTGACAATTAGCTTCTTATATGGTTACTGATGATGGACGTATAACCTTTGGGATCGATGAAGATATTCACTGTGTTATGGTATGGGAATGTACTGCTTATTATTGAAACATACAAAACACGTACAAGTAGAGGATAAGGATGGAGGCATAGACAAAATTGGGACATTCAAGTAGAGACAAGATTGGGACATATAAGTAGAGGAAATGGATGGAGGCAGGTAGCTAGCATAACTATTGCTTCCATAGAGAAGAGTACGTCCAAATGTTCTTCATCAGCAAACAATAGCTTATTGGTGCTGCAGAGAGTGCTGCTAATAAACACTTCTTTTTTCATCTAAAACCACCTGCATGCGTTTTTTTCCCTATATAAACAATGTGGAATGTGATCTTCATATTCCTGTACTGTATCGTAAACGATATGGCTTCGTTAATATCCCCCTGCACATTAAATTAAGAACCCAGGCCATTCTCTCTCTCTCAACTCGATCAGAAGCATGGATGGTGATTCATCAGATATTGGTGTCCGAGATGGAAGCGAGCAGCACGGCGGCGCTAGTGACGAAAACTCCGTAGCTCCGTCTTTTGATGCCTCACGGTCAACAGAGACTACTCATCGGCAAGCAGAAACCCGGCCGCGCTGTAGTGCGGTATTTGTCCTCCTGAATTCTAAACATAAAATAATCGTCATATGTTTTTTTTTAAATTTCAAAAACACTTATTTTGATAATTTGTCCACAAATCTGTCTCTATATAGGAGTTAATTGTTTATGTAAACAGTGCCCTCCTGCTTTTACCGTGCCTTCAATTTTTAATTTTTTTTACAGTCCTGCCTTTTTAGATGAATTGACGTTTTGCCCCTCTGTTTTACTTAATTACTGTTTGCTATTCAATTTTTCTTATTTTTATTTAAAATAAAAATGTCTTGGTGGTGCATTCAATTTTGATATTTATTCTCGATATTTTTATTATATATATTACAAATTTTTGTTATTGATTATTCTTTAGTTTTCTTTCGAGACGAAATTTAGATTTCAGGTTAATTAAACATCATTTTATATTACTATCTAAGTCAATTATTGTCCAATTTTTCTTATTCTGATTATTATGTGAATTTCACTGAAATTTAAATTACATAGATTAGAGTTTCGAAAGCTGATATATAAAGGGATATGGTAAACATGATATCATTAGAATTCCATTAGAATTCCGGGGAAGAAGAAAATAATGAAAGACTCGATCGAAGCAGTAATATAAAAAGTCACCTCACACAAACAATTATAAATTATTAATCATTTAAAATACACTCAAACAAAATAGGTGCGTCTGGATACACAACAAAAGAAAACCAGACCTAAAAAGAAAAATTGCACAATAATTGACTTAGATAGTAATATAAAATGATGTTTAATTAATCTGAAATCTAAATTCCATCTCGAAAGAAAACTAAAGAATAATCAATAACAAAAATTTATAAAATAAAAAAATATATACATATATATATAATAAGAAATATCGAGAATAAATATCAAAATTAAATGCACCACCACAGAATCTTTATTTTAACTAAAAATAAGAAAAATTGAATGACAAACCGTAATTAAGTAAAACGGAGAGACAAAAAATTCAATTCATTCAAAATTGCTGGACTGTAAAAAAATCAAAAACTGATGGGTAAAAGTGGGAAGGCACTCTTCACGTGAACAGTTAACCCCCTATTTCCTTTAATACTCGCCTTCAAACACGCGGGGTTTCAAAAGCTGATATATAAGAGGATATGGTTTGTACTATTCACGTGAATAGTGTCAATACCTAATTTTTCCTCTTTTTTGTATTATTAAAATACAATCTGTCTAGTCTTGATTTTATCGTTTTACCTATAATTTTAGATTTATTTCGATTTTGCCACTTCATTTGTTTTTAATGGAATGATTTTTTACTATTGAATTGCATAAGAGAAATATTCATTTTCTAAAACAATAAAAAATAATAATGTTGATAATATAATGAAAAAGAGTTTCAGATAATGAAAAAGAGTTTCAGATAATTGTTACATAATATTGATCGAACTACAAAATTCACATGTATAGTGTATCGATTTGTTATTCAAATTATATGCATCTCAATGTAAATATATGATTAATATGATTAGTAAGTCTTAAGATTGAGATATATTATCTTCTAAGGGTTATAAACAGTGATATAGAAACCAAATATTTTGCAGTCGCAAACAAAGTCCTTCTGCACGCGTTTTACGCATGTTTGAATAGTCATACGTCATTGCTTCTATTTTAAGAAAACAATGAATTCTAATACTATTTTGAATGGCTGCTCAAAAACCCCTTGTTAGGCCGACCTTGAGAACTGAGAGGACCGTGCAAAATTCTTTTTGAGGCCCTTATGTTTATTACATAATAATTTCTTTGTTATATATAAAAGTAGAAATGATAAAATTAATATTTCAAAAAAATCATTCCACAATTCTAGTAGATTTGATTTAGTGTCATATTCTTCATTTCGTAAGTAAAATAAAGTGAAAGTGGTGTGAGTTCGACTCATAATATACTAGTTGTAGCATTTGAGTTATAAATGTGATAAAAACACACAAAAATCATCCGACAATATAAAAGTATCCCTACAACCAATCATGAGAACTAATAAATTTCAAATATTGTCGCGGATGACACTATAAATTCCATCTACATTGATGAAAATATCAAACCTTACATATTTGGTTTTGTCTATGTGTTTGTGTTTTGATTTTCTTTTCTTTTCTTTGTACAAGCCTATAAGGTGAAGAAAAAAAACCCTAGTACTACCAAATTGAACAAAACTAAACAACACACAAAAAAGTGAGATGATCTGACAAAAGATGGTAAAAATAAAAAGTAAAAAAAGGTAAGATAGAGAAAAGAAAGGAGAGATGAAAAACGAGGACAGACAAAACAAAATAAAAAATAAGCAATGGTGTATAATGGGCACAAATAAAACAAAGTACAAAATGAAGGGAACAAGGTTCAAACCAAGGACGAGGAGAAGTAAGCGCGCTTAACTTTGATAGTGAGCCTATTAAGCCATAAATATTGATGATTGTCAATAGGCAATAGTTATTATATATACATATATTGTAAAATTTGGAGCCCCCCCTCCAAAATTTGAGGCCCTGTGAAACAGTACGAATTGCGCGGACCAAAGGCCAGCACTGACCACTTCTATCTGAGTTACGCCTGAATAAACATAAAAATCATATACCTAGGCTATAGCCACTGTAGCATCTAGACTTCTGCATATTGCATAATTGGCTTCTTCTATTCATGTTCCTCTTCTAAGTTTCTTGGTTGCAACTGCATTGCTAAATGGGAAAAATTATCAAAAAATATGTAAACAAGATGCTATGAATATCTGTAATACTAAATCACAACATATATTGTGACATACTGTCACACCCGGATTTTTGGAATGTTTTTTGGAGGTGCGACTCATATTCTAATTATGAAATAAATTTTTCATAATTAGAATATGAAAGAAATTGGAAAAGAAAACAACTTAACACTAAACTAAAATTAACTTCATTACGATAGATCCTCACATAAATTTACAAAATAAAGCTAACTAAGGTTCTAAGTCTAACTTCACACCCTACTACTACAAAAACGAACAACTTGCTTAAGTGTTTTGCTTCAGTACCTGCAAAATCTGTTAAGGGGTGAGCTCAATCTGACGGCTCAGTAGGAGGCGAAGACCTCTTCAAACAAAACAGATCATAAGAAATTTAAATAACATAATAAATGCATATATATGTAATTAACTCCATGTAGTTCATATAGTTTAATAGACCATGTCTACATGTGTTTGCACCCAAATTAACATTCGAGACAAAATGGTGAATGTCTTGAATGAATTTAGGCTGATCCCCGATCTACGTCACATACTATCGACGAGCCCGAATAATATTGGGTTAGTGACGGTGCACTTGCCTACAAGACCTTACGAGATAGATATAGTTCCCGTGTGGGGAGGACACTTCACATAGAGGAGGTAAGAGACGCGAGTTACCCAAGTTAACTTGGTCTACTGTTTAATAGCTCACGGAGCCCATGCATATATGTGACCTAAGAAGTTGGCATGCAGAAAACGTTGCTTGCACACGAAGAGCATTTGCAAGCGAAGAGGATCGGTTCACATAATAAAAGAAGAATGATTCTATAACATGCTTGATTAAGCGATTATCCTTAATTGTTTGTGGAGTAAAACGTCTGCCTGTGCCATGTGGATGCGTTGATTATGGACTCAAATAAGTCAATTCCTTAATGATATCAATGATGCATATCTAGTGGTGTACAACATGCAAATATTTAATTATATCATTCAACTTTTTAATTACGTCAAGTAGGCTTCTTAAGTCTCTGGCGAAAGCTAGTGTGATCAATCATTGGTGGGAAACATCTAGCTAGAAGATCTGATGCACGACCCTATTCATCTATGAGTTCGCTAGCCTTATCTGGTTAGCAGAATATATCAAGAGGCAATTAACATGATTGCCTATGTTACATATCTAATCATTGAAGATTTCTACAAGTTTTTGACTCGATTTAGGCTAATCTCTGTGACTCTAAAATAAGTCTTTATACGTGATTGGAATTGCGTCACCCAATTACGTGGTTGCTAAGTAAAACGAAATATTATGCAACTCAACCAACTAGCAGTGACGATTATATCCTTATCTATTATGCGAATCACTATAAAAGAAAGATTCAAGGATTAGTCAAGGCCCCCTGCAAATATTTACAAACACATCGACCTAGTCAACCCTGACGCTAAAGCATCATGCCTTAGCACCATTTTCCTCTCCAGCTCCCTGAAACTTTACCTTGTTAACCTTTCATGCTCTCCGGAGCTTCATACTTTTTACTTTCTTATGCTCTCTAGAGCTTTGCTTTTACTCTCTTTATCCTTTCCAATTAGTTGCTCTGCTCGCTACACAATGTGAGCATCGATTTGCTGGGCGAAGAACTATCGTAAATCCTCGTCTGCAAGGTGACTCATGAAGAACTTGGTGATTAAGTTGGTGCTCTTTTGATCCTCAGTTGCTTGATTATAAGAAGAAAGATAAGCGCACTACCTCTACTACGGTTGCTCACCCATGAGCAGGCATACCCCACACTACAAAAAAGACTTTGGTGCAATTTCCTCACACTCCCTAGACTGAGTTGCGACGCTAAAATAACATGTCTCATACCATATATTTTCCTATAAGGGTGACTTAGGATACTCAAATACGTTAACTATCTCCACTCAATCTCTCATTCCCCTTTTTCTAGTCATCTTATTTGTTCCTCTTTCGTCAATGCTGCCCTTTTCACCTATAATAATTGCGTCATTCTTACACATTCGTGCAATTCCCTCACATTAACACAGGATAATGAGTTATGGTACCTCGGAGGACAAAGACTCAACTACACAAAAGTTATAATCCCTATCTTCTTTACCCCAAAGTGTTTTATACATAGCACCATCATTTCCCCTACACCTTATATGTTTTAGTAACTTCATGCATCAAAACAAGCCATATACATGTTATTGGCAGCAAGAAGACAAGCATTTCACATGAAGCAAATAACAACATCAATGAACACATATCAACACACATTGAGCTTCCTAATTTTTCCCTACCTTTACCGATCAACTACAACAAGTTCCTAATAGAAAGATACAACCATTAGTTAAGAAATCATGTACATAAGACTCAATTTAAAGACTCAGCAAATATACTAAACAAGAGATACAATAGTAAGCCAAAGCAATTTCACGTAATAACACAACAACAAAATCTAGTTTTCTGAGCCAGCTAGCTTAACAGATTGAACACATTGAATAGCTTGAATTGTAGCTGCCTCCCTCATTTTTCTTTCTTCGATTGATCTGATCTACCCTCACACTTCTTGTGGTTACCTTTCCAGTTATTTTTTTGTTTGAGATTTAAACTAGATGGTTCATTACTTCTAGTGTTTAGACTTCGTGTTTGAAAGACTTTTTTTGTTGATTCATCATCATGACTCATCAACCTATGATCGAAAGCCTTAAGTTACCTCATCGAATCATGCACATTAAAAGTGTCTATATCCCTAGTCTCCTCTATAATACTAGCTATACCATCAAACTTATTATTTAAGCTCATAAGGATCTTCTGTACCACTCTTTTTTTAGGTATAGGTTCAACATAGGTTTTCATCTGGTTGACTAAATCAGTCAATGTAGTGCAATAATAACTTAGCAACTCAGTTTCATTCATCCTAGTGTATTCAAAATCTCCCATCAAGGATTGAACTTTTACGGCTCTCACCCGATCTGAGCCTTTGAACTCCAACTTCAGAACATCCCAAGCTCCTTGGCTGCTCTCTCGTTTGCAATCCTTGGAAAGAACTCTTTTGTGATTGATGTTTGTAAAATACCAAGAGCTTTCACATCTTTCTTGAGCTCAGTTCATTGAGCATTTAATACCCCTTCAGTTGCTAGAACTGTATAATCTTCGTTCACATAGCTCAATAGATCTCGAGATATGAACATGATCTCCATCTTAATAACCTAGGAATCAAAATTCTCTTCTCTGAAGATAGGAACGCTAACCTCTGAACCATTTTCTTGTGTCGTCATCGTAGTACCAGAAAATAAAAGAAAAAGTGTTTGTTTTTTGTTTTGATCTAACAGACGGCATGATAGTAACTTAAACAATGTATGATAATAATCAATTCGTTGTGGCGAACGAGGCAGAAGAAAACTCAGTTGAATATTCAAAGCAAATCTTTGCGGCATCTATATTTCTTACTTCTAGAATTCTTGATAGATTACACAATATTCTTGCACTTATATAAGGATCAAGGTAACTTACAAAAGATCTAATTTAAAAGATCTACAAAAGATCTTAAATGTACTTAAATACAAAAGACCTAATTCATAGTTTAAGTGAGGTGAACAGTATAACAAGTGGAAGAAAATATATGTAACGAGTCATTGCTTATTATGCAGTTTTCTAGTGATCACAGAAAAACATTACCTTCAACAGCTCAGCTTCAAACATTGGGTTGAACGTTGAAGCTCACTTGCATTGCAGACTCATCGCCATAAACTTCAAACTTCCTCTGTTTTGTAATGGAGGCTGAAGCTAGGGGTGTTTTCGATTCAATTTGGTTCGGTTTCCATCTAAAAACGAAAACCAAACTGAATTAAAAGTTCGGTTTATCTCGGTTTGGTTTTCTGTTTTTTGGAATTGTGAACCAAAAACCGAACTGAACTGAACGGTTCAGTCCAGTTCGATTTTTTTCTGGTTTTTTTATAAAACATAGAAAAATAGTAAATTTTTTATGGTAACTTCATAGTTTTTCTTTTTTGCTTTTCGTTGTTCACACCTCTTTGTATATAATTTATAACAAATTAACAAGGAGTTAAGGGCAAACCAATTTACAATAAGAATACATTGAAAATTCATACTTCATATATAGTTTAAAGGTCATACATCTTAAACACGAAATATAGAGTTCTGAATTAATACTACATACTATATAGTTCATAACTCCATATTAAATAATTCATACTTGATACTTCCATATAGTTCAAGTTTAAAAGTCCATAAATTGAAAATAAAATCCAATGTCCAAAGTTTAAACATCACAAAATAAAAATTTGTAATAAATAGGAGAAAAGTACATCAAATCCTTATCAACATTATCTCATACTCCTAATGTTGTTACCACACTTCACAGTTTTCCTACTTGACCATGATGGCGTCTCCAATATTTCTACATGCACAAAACCAAGACAAAGAATAAAAAACAAAAAAGGGTTCTAATAGAAAACCATATATGTAACATAACGAAAAATAATTTAATCAAATCAAACATTCAAGATAACCATCTATGTAACTATTACATTCTTCCGCCGCTTCACATATCTCAATCTCCTCACTACTTGGCACATGATCCAAAGTAATTGTTTCACCTCCAAGCCAACTTTGTGTACATATCAAGGCTTGCACCATTTTCAGACTTAGAGAGCTTCGATGTTAAAACACTAAATCAAACAGTAGTGTCGATTCTTTCAAACTGTGAGGATTAAAGATTAATATCAAGAAACATATCACCATCTTATCATTCTTTAAACTGTGAAACCAGAATGGATAGGACAATGAACTCCAGACTATATACAAAAGATTCATATAAGCAAGAATCAACTATATAAGGTTCACTAACACTCATTGTTCAAATCACAGCTGGTAATTTTCGTTCCAAAACATATTGAAATTGAAAATGATATGGGGAATACAGAAACGGTTTAAACCCAAAAGTGATGATATTAAAAGCTGATGCAGACGTTAGGAATCTCAATCCATACCACATACAAAAGATTCATTGCAAACAAGGGAAGGTATGCACACTGTTGGTTTCATTTAAATGAAACTTAACTGTCCACCAACACAATCTAATGAATCCATCAACATGGGCGACTGCCCATCAACACAATCCTAACTAAATTTGAAAATAATCCAAAATTGATCTTCGCCAAATTTCGGTCGAAACCCAGTTTCATATAAAGATTTTTTTGCTAGATGAATTTGATTGAGTTGGTAGCAGCCTAACTGGGGACAGTGATTGGGTATGGGTGGAGAGAAAAAAGGATTTTGATGATGAGTTTTAAGAGAAAGAGACCGTACCATGGACTTTGAGAAGAAGCAAGTAGGCGACTGGGTGGAGTCACAGCTGGAAAGTGGAGGGAAGAGGCGGAGTCGCGGTCGCAGAGGCAGGGGAGACCGTCTGAGCTTCTGAGTTCTGAGTTTCTGAGAAGGGAGAAGAGAAGTAAAGAAAGTGGGCGGTGTGACTCAGTTGCAAAGGGGAAGGGGTCAATTACTCATTAGGGATTTAGGGTTCCGCCAAAAAACCCTAAAACGACATCGTTTTAAAGATTGACTGAACTTGGGTCGTTGACTTCGGTTTTTCAGTTCGGTTTTTGATGAACTGAAATCAGAAACTGAAACGAACAGGTTTGGTTCAGCCCGGTTACTTTATTTCGGCCCGTTTTTTTGGTTCGGTTACGGTTTGGTTTTCAGCCCTGTTTTTTCGGTTTTCGGTCTCAAATTAACACCCCTAGCTGAAGCTCACTTTATTGCCCATTGCACCAGACCTGTCTCTACTGTTGAAGCTTTCTGTATTTCTTAGTTTCATCTTTCAATGTTCTTTTCTGAATGATTACCATTTATTAATACATTTTTGTTGACGAATCATGAAATTGTGACTGCCCAATTTGTTATTTTGATGCTGGTTAATATCTCTCTAAATAGAAAACCCCTTATTTACATTCTTTCTTATTGGCCTGATCATAGGTAAGGTAGATGTAAAAATGTGAACTTTACAGATTTGTAAGAATAGGATTACTTATGTGCTATATTAATTCCTTGTTTAAATTGACACCAAAGGAAAACCCTTGTTAATTTGAAAACTTTGATGCTGATTGCAGAAACCCAGGACCACAGAAACTAGGGAAGGCTCCATTGAAATGGGAGAGTACAATGACCCCCAATATGTTGGAGTTGGTGAAGCAAATTTCCCTAGGGTAAATGACTTCAAGAAAGTCTCAGTCCTCCCCCTTGTCTTCCTCATCTTTTATGAGGTATCTGGCGGTCCATTTGGTATGGAGGACAGTGTCAAGGCTGCTGGTCCCCTTCTAGCACTTATAGGATTCTTGGTCTTTCCATTAATCTGGAGTGTTCCTGAGGCCTTGATTACTGCAGAGATGGGTACCATGTTCCCGGTGAATGGGGGTTATGTGGTTTGGGTTTCTTCAGCACTGGGTCCATATTGGGGGTTTCAACAAGGATGGGTGAAATGGTTAAGTGGAGTCATTGATAATGCTTTGTACCCTGTTATGTTTCTGGACTACTTGAAGTCAGCAGTACCAGCTTTAGGTGGCGGAGTTCCAAGAATCGCAGCAGTGTTAGCTTTAACATTATTTCTAACTTACTTAAACTACCGGGGTTTAACCATTGTCGGATGGGTTGCTATACTATTAGGAATTTTCTCGTTGATTCCTTTTGTGGTTATGGGATTTGTGGCAATTCCTAAGTTGAAGCCTTCAAGATGGTTAGTGATGGTTAGTCTACACAATGTGGACTGGAATCTGTATCTGAACACTCTCCTTTGGAATTTGCACTATTGGGATTCGATAAGTACACTTGCTGGAGAGGTAGAGAACCCAACGAAGACTCTTCCCAAGGCTCTCTTTTATGCTTTGATTTTGATTGTTGCTGGATACTTCTTCCCCCTTTTAATTGGTACCGGTGCTGTTCCACTTGATCGTGAGTTGTGGACTGATGGCTACTTCTCTGATATTGCAAAAATTATTGGGGGAGTTTGGCTGAGATGGTGGATCCAAGGGGCTTCAGCCATGTCAAATGTAGGGATGTTTGTAGCTGAAATGAATAGCGACTCTTTCCAACTTCTAGGGATGGCAGAAAGAGGGATGCTGCCCGAGTGTTTTGGTAAGCGGTCTCGTTATGGAACCCCAGTCATTGGCATTATGTTCTCAGCTTCTGGAGTGGTCTTGCTATCTTGGCTTAGCTTTCAAGAGATTGTAGCTGCAGAAAACTTCTTGTATTGTGTTGGAATGATTTTGGAGTTCATAGCATTTATACGGTTACGAATTAAGTACCCAGCTGCATCTCGGCCTTACAAGATTCCTGTTGGAACAGTTGGAGCCGTTATTTTGTGCACCCCACCAACCCTACTAATTGGTGTAGTGTTGGCTCTTTCTCAACTCAAGGTTGTTGTTGTGAGCATTATAGCTATAGTGATTGGCCTTGTGATGCAGCCGTGTCTCAAATATATTGAGAGAAAGAGGTGGATGAAGTTCTCCATCAGTTCCGATCTCCCAGATCTTCGGGGTGTTAGTCAGGAGAGTGCCATCTCCTCCTTTAGTAGAATAGTAAGCTCTCCAACTGTTGTTACAGTTATTTAGAATTAGTAGACAGCAAGCTGTGCAATAGTTTTGTTGTGTTTGCGTTGGCAGTTAAGTTGCCTCCTTTAAATGCCTTGTGAAAACTGTGAAATTACTATAAAAAGAATAAATTTTAAGTTTGGTTCTGTAGTATATGTGGATCAACTTTTGTTCATGATGAGTTTATTAGTTTAGAATGTTTTAAATGTAGGTAGGAGTCCATCACCAAATTAGATGATGTTTTACCATGATTGTATTGCATTACACTCAAAATTATGTCTCTTAATTATTTAATCCAATTGTAAATTTGTACTACATTTTATTTTGTTGAAGAAGAACAAACACAAAAGAGAGTAAAAGTGTGGAGGCAGAAAATATTGGACATACATGTCATGTGTCGACTGTAGACATGTAGTTGGTACGCACAACAATTGTTTCCATAGAAGAGAACGTCCAAATGTTCTTCATCAGTACCACTTATTGATGCAGAGTGCTGCTAACAAACGCTTTGTTTCATCTAAAACTATCTGCAATGTCTTCCTAGGAAAATAAAAGGCAATGTGTTGAGAAATATATCCCACATCAGGAATATGAGACCTTGTCTGTAGACTTATAAGGATTTGAGCTACTCTCTCTATAGCCAATTGGTTTTGGAGTTGAACCCCAGACTACTTTATCATGGTATCAGAGCGGGTTACCCATGTACATGTGTGAAGCCCAAAGGCCACACGAACTCCACGACCACCCAAGTTGTTGTCCACGTGTTAGGCTTAAAGATTCGCCACACGTGCGGGGTGTGTTGAGAAATATATCCCACATCGGGAATATGAGACCTTGCTTGTGGGTTTATAAGGATTTTGGCTACTCTCTCTATTGCCAATTAGTTTTAAAGTTGAATCCCAGACTACTTTATCACAATGAAATCTTCATATTCATGTAATTAACTTTATAGCTTTTGCTATTTGGTTTATACTGGCGGGCCCTTTCTCTTTCCTTCTCTCTTCTTTCATCCCCTCCAAGTTAACTCTCTCTCTCTCATGGAAGGTTCATCGGATAGTGTAGTCCGAGATGGAAGAGAAGAATTAACATGGCAGCACTAGTGGCGGAAACTCAGTAGCTCCGTCTTCTGATGCCTCAGGATCAAGAGAGAATGATCATCGACACCATCATGAAGCCAAGGTATATGTTATAGCCTTCAACAGGTGCAATTACATAATGCAATTTTAGTCATTAACATCTTACAACCACCATGCATGTATATTATCTTATACTCTCTATGCAATACACATATATATAATTATATACATATATAACATAGTTATTTAAGATATGGTTTTGAGTATTATGTTTTTAAAATATTGAGGTTGTTCTTGTAATTTTTCATTTTTTGCGACACCATCAATAATATCCCAAAATTTAACATAGTGATCTAAAACGTTTTTCTAATGCGTCATCAAAATTTATAACTCTGTTAGAGTATCTCCAACAGCTCATGTAAAACTAGAATTATCTTAATTTTAAGGGGTATTTAATAATGCACCCAATTTACTAGGCCTATTTTAGATTAAACTCACCTCTTTACACTCTTTTAAAATCCACCCACCTATTAATTAGGTTGATTTATTAAAAAATTTATTTATATTTAATCTTAAAAATGTAACCTGTTCAAGAATTAAATTGCAAGATTTACCACTAAACCCTAAACTCTAAACCATAAACCCTAAAACCTTAACCCCTAAACCCTAAACTACAAAAAAATGCATTTGGGGGACGAAGAGAGCCGAAACAGGGCGACGAAAGCAAATTTCGTCGCCTAAAAGGAACTTTAGGCGACGAAAATATGTGTCGTCGCCTAAGAGCCAAAAATCGTCGCCTAAGGTAAATTTAAAGCCACGAAAACTGAAATCGTCGCCTAAGGTCCAGTCTTGGGAGACGACAGGAAATTTCGTCGCCTAAAGCCTAACCGTCATTTCCTAAGAGGGTCTCTCTTAGGCGACGACATACGTATTTCGTCGCTAAGAGAAACCTTGTTAGGCGATGAAATACTTATGGCGTTGCCTAAGAGGTAGGGTATCTCTCTTAGGTGACGACATAAATATTTCGTCGTCTAAGAGAGACCTTAGGCGACGAAATACTTATGTCGTCGCCTAAGAGGTCGGGTATAACCAAAGATTCTCTCCCTTTCCGATCCGCCTCCCACTCCCTCTCCCTCTCCTCCGCCTCCCTCTCCCTCTACTCTGCCGCTGTCCCTGCCATTGTGCCGCAATGCCGCCGCGCCCCTCACAAGAATCGGATTTCTTGATTGATTTAGATGATATTGAATTTACTTTGGACTAAATTTATATATTTGTACGTTTATGAACAATTTAGATAATTTATAATGAAAAATTTGTTGTTTTGTTCTTGAAATTTTTTGTGTTGTTATTTATATTTTATAAAAATTTACAAAACTAATTAAAAAATACAGAAAATACTTCAGGCGACGAAATAAGGTATTTTTCGTCGCCTAAGAGAGGTTTAGGCGACGACTTTTGCACCATTTCGTCGTCTTAAGATCACTTAGGCGACGAAATATACCACTTAGGCGACGAAATATACCACTTTCGTCGCCTAATTTCTTTCGTCGCCTAAGATCTTGGGCTATAGACTTCTTGCGACGACACCTTAGGCGACGACGCTACGTCCCCTAAGATCTTGGGCAACGAAATTTTTTAACAGGGCGACGAAATTGCTTCGTCGCCCAAACACTCTGTTCTGGTAGTGTATCCAAAACTCAATTCCTCCATAAACCCTAAAACTCAATTCTTCCATACACCTTAACCCCTAAACCCTAACCTAAAACCCTATACTCAAAACTCAATTTCTCTATTTGTAACCTAAATAAAGGTATAAAACAAAATGAACATTAGAAGGGCAAAAATGACAATGAAAAAATTGAAATAAATTTAAATTTATAAAATAAAATCTATAAGACAAGCTAAATTATTGCATTGGGTGTAAATTTAAAAACAAAAGTGAATGAGTTTATCTTAAAAGAGGGGGGATTTTTGGGGTTTTCTCTAATTATCTCCAATTTTAAAGGAAAAACATCATATTTTGGTCCAACAGGTCATGTAAAGCATCATCTATTTTACAAAAAGTAGGAAGAGAGAGAACTATATCCTCTATATATATCTATATAAGAGCATCTCTAACAATTCTTGTATTAATTCTCTATTATAGAGGAGAAAATCACAAAATTTCTATAAGAAAATGAGCTAAACTTCATCAGCTCTTCTATTTTTATATACAACATTAAATATTTTGAGTATAATTTAATAAATTTATAGAAATATATAAATTCATTCAAATCAAACCTTAATTATTTGGTTAATTGTTTTAACTTAATGACGTTTTGTTCTTTCTTTAGGGAAGAAAATGAATTCAAAAAGGTAAGCAATAAAGTTTACATGAAGATACAAATTTATAAAAATTCTATAGATTTAGAGGATATGCTTCTCTCTCTTCTCACTTTTTGTATTATAGAGGATTCTTTACATGAGCTATTGAAACCAAAAAATGATGTTTTCTTTAAAAATAGAGATTATTCTAGTTTGACATGAGCTGTTGGAGATGCTCTAATTCTCAAAATTTGTATATTCATCTATAAATCTCTAAAATTTATTGTTTTCCTTATATACATTATGTCTTTTCTAAAAAAAGAAAAAAACGTCATAAAATTAACAAATTTAACATTAATTTTGAGGTTTAATTTGAAAAAATATATAATATTTATATAGATACATAAATTATATAGAAAAACATTTAATGTTGTACAATAGAATAGAAAAGCTGTTAGAGTTGAGCTAATTTTTTTTAGAGATTTATGATTTTCCCTTTAGAATAAATAAATTATAAAAGAGTTGTTAGAGTTGTTCTTAAAAATTTTCTCTCTCAAAATTATTTTGAAGAAAAATTAATTGTTTCGCTCAAAATATATCCTTATAAATAGATCAATTTGATTTGAATACCCCAAGCTTAGAGTACACGGCCGTGAATGTAGATGGTCATGTATTATCCACGTGATGGGAAGATGTCATAAATGTAAGGAAGACATTTAGTCAAATTGCGTTAACTAGAGACGTGTTTGGTGTGAAATCTGCAATGTCTGATTTGTGCTGGTGTGTCAACGCTTCTGGGTCCAGCATAACTGTCTTGATTTGAATGTTACGTGTTTCTTCCTGACTTCCGCGCAAAGCAATTGATGGATTTTTTTTACCAAAGCTAAGATTTCTTTTAGAGTGCTTAAACAACGAAGATTAGAGGATATGCGATGAAATTTTTTTTCATCGGCTAAATAAATGACTTTAGCCGACGATGAACAGTAATTTCTTGGTCCAAAGTTTTGGCCAACGGCTTTTTCTCGACGACTTCTTAGCTGACAAAAAAATTTCGTCGGCTAAAGTACTGATCCTGGTAGTGACTGCAAATATGGGTCCACGTACCATGAACCCGTTATGGACTAAAATATAATATCATAGATGAAGATATTCATCTCAAATCTAACTCTTGAAGATTAGTCACACCCCAATTTTTGAAGAATAATTTTCAAAAATTCTAACATGATAATTTCCAAAAATGACCCAAGATCCCGTTATTAACTTCAACCACTAAACTCAAAGACTAGAAATATAAATAAAAAAAATAAAATCAGAAGGGCAAAACTGTCAGGATAAAAATAATAATAAATTTTAGTTTTAAAAATAAAACCTATGAGACATGTTAAATAATTTGAATTGAGTACATGTAAATTAAAATGAAATATGTGAATGAGTTTATCTTAAAAGATACTTTTTTTTGGGTTTTTTATGTAATTTCCTCAAGAATAAATTGTAAATTTGGTTTCTGTGGTATATTTGGATCCAACTTTTGTTTATGACGTGTTTCATAATCTACAAAGTTTTAACTGTAGGTAGCAGTTCTGGTAATACTTGAAAGAGCACACAACAGTTTTTATTGATATTATTATTATCCTTATCAGCTTTAAAATCAAAATTTTCTGTCCAATTAAGATCAGAAATGGCTTGCGGTTTCGAATCAAACTAAGGCTCCTAGGATCTTCAACCATCCAGCTCTAATTTTCAGAAGAATCGGGATATTTGCAGATTTTTTGACTATTTGTTATCAGTAGTTGGTTTGACTATTTCTCTACATGAGTATTATTCGATCCTTAAGGTTACGTCCTACTCAGTGGCGGATCCCGGATTTAGAGATGGGGTGGGCTTCAATTTTAGCCAAAGACCAAATTTTTTTTTGAAGATGAAGCGAAAGCCATTAAGCGATGAACTTTGACAAATTTGGAGAAAAAGTACACAAGATACTAAACCAACAAAATTTACATAAAATTCAATAATCGCACTAACAATCGTGTTCTCAATTGAGTAAGAAGAGGATTACAAGAGTAGAACAACTGAAAAAATTGAGAAAATAAGCCAGTGAAGACTGAGAAATTAAAGAATTGAAGGATTGGAAGTCGCTGCTAGTTGAGAGGATGAGAGAACTAGAGATAGCTGTGAGGCTGTCGAGAAAGATTAAGATAATATAGAGTTAGATTGTAGAAGTGGGTTAGGTTTGATGGATATATCACACAAAAAATACATATATACACCTAGTTTTTTTTTCTGGCTCAAAATTTTCAGTTGGGCTTGAGCTCTACTGGCTCCGCCCATGATCCTATGCTATCCTGAAGATAAAAGCTATTCCCAGTTGTGTAATGTGGTTTCTAAATTCTTTGTTAGTTGTCTCAGGCCGAAACGATCTTAAGAAGTAAATAAAAATTAACTACTGGTTATTGGAAATAAACCCATTTAAAGCCAGGATAGTGTAACCTGTAATTTCATTGCTGCAGTATCGGATAAACTCACTTGCCATATGCGTCACTATGAGTTGCACCAGAACCATCAGATATAGAGTGACTGTATATGCAGTTCCATTATCTCCATACCTATTTGTTCTGTGTACAGAGGACTTAGCTCACAACATTTCTGAGGAAGTTTGTTGAGCAAAAATGGTAAATTAATATACTCAACATAATCTCGTTCTATCTCATTGAGGGAGGTAGAACTTTTATTATGTTAAGTTCGAACTATTCAAGATAAAAATATCTCTTAATTACATCCCCTTATTTCAAGAGGAAAACCCTTTGATTCCGAATGAAAATACCAACTAGAGGGGTGTTTGGGTTTGTTTGTTTTTGTGGCTGCACCCGAATGGGTTGCCTACGTACCCTCGGGAAAAGGATCAAGCCAATCGTAGTTCAAGATCCCCAACAAGTGAATGACTCGTTGGAGGGCTCTGATTTTTAAATGAGAGTAGTGTTTGGATTTTTCTCTGAAAGCATATGAGCTATGGAGCGAGGCTTCAGAAGATCCGAGAATTTATTTGGAGTTGTGGTTGCATCCAGATTTAAATCTAGATTGCCTACATACCCTGTGAAGGGATCAAACCGATGTAGTTCAAACTTGGGAGTGTTTTTGAGAATTTGACTGAAGTCATTTGGACTGGCCGTATTTGACTGGTGGTGTCAGAGATTCTGTTTAGAATGGTGGTTGTATCTAGTGGGTCGCTAGATTGCCTACGTACCCCTTTTGAGGGGATCAAACCGACCGTAGTTCATTGGAGGATTTGAATTTGCGGTTTTGTACCGACTTTGAGATTTGACGGATGTACACATATTTTCGAATCCATCAATTGAATTTCTTGTTGACACTCAATTTGGTAGAGTGACTGCTGATTTGATTTGGGCACCCGTCGTGCCAAATTTTACAGTGGGCCTTGAGACTTGAAGTGGGCTTTTTACACTGCTGTATTTGGACTTGCATTGTCTTTTGTGGGCTTGTTTCCCTTTCATTTGTGAGAGGCCCATAGATTTTCCTTGGAGGCATTTTATTTGATTTGGGCACCCATCGTATTTTGTTGTTGGGCCTTGGAATTTAAACCGGGCTTTTGTGCTGTTGTCTTTAGCAAAATGGGCCTGTTTCCATTTTTTCGCAAGAGGCCCGCAGATCTTTGATTTGGGCCTTGGGATTTGGATTGGGCTTTATACTGAGAAGTTAGTGGAGTTGGGCTTGTTTTCTTTTTGAAGGCCCATAATGAAGATAACCGGAGCCCAATGTCTTTTTTTTTATTGAAGCTTTGTTATTAGGCCTCTTTTTTTTGACAAAGCCCATTTGAAAGTCCAACCCGGTAGCCCAGTTCGGAAGCCCGGCCCAATTTTCGGAGGCCCATTTTGGTATTGGAAGTCCGGCCCACCTCCTTCCCCCTTTTCTCTTCTTTCGGCTGTCTCTTCTTCTTTCCTTTCTTTCTTTCTTTCTTTCTTTCTTTCTTTCTTTCCTTCTGTCTCTCCTTCTTCTCGAAACTCAGGCGAGCAGATCGGAGATGGGGCAAGCTTCGAGCCTCACTCCTCTTTCCCCTTCACTTCCTGCCTCTTCTCGCGAGATCCAGTGGCAAGAGCATCTTGAGTGATTGAGAGGGAAGGTGCAGTTGAGGGACATCTCGCAGCCTCCCTATATCACTCCGATTTGTCATCCCGATTTGAACCGATGAGGAGGCGGGGCTTCGGTCGAATCGAGGAGGATGTTTGGAGCTTCGATGGTAACGAGATGGCGTCAGCGTGGCTTCGGGGAATCCGATTTGGGACTTCACACAGACCGGGTAAGAGCAAGACTTCTTCTGCTTCTTCTCCAATTCTCTTTTCTTTTCTTTCTGCTGAAATTAAACTTGGGTCTGAGAGAGTGACGAATTGTTGATTGCTCCGATTTTCTTTTTTTTTGTTTATCACTGTGTAGGATAAATTTGGAGATGGGTTGAGTTGGGGATGAACTGTGAGCCTGGTTTGAGGTTTTGAATGCGCCAAGCAGGTGAAAACTCACTCACAAGCTGAGAACTTATGCTTTCGGTCAATGTATCGATTTTTTTCTTGAGATTGGTTGAGATTTCCAATTTGTTTAAGAGGCCAACACCCTGTGTTCATTCTGCATTCGCGTCTTTTGTCTTGCAGACTCGGTTGTGCAGTCAATAACCTTGATTTGGACACCCGAGCTAGTGGAAGAGATGGCCTGGGCTTGTGAATCACTGCCCACAACTAGAGCCCAACATTTCTTTCAATTCCGGACTCCATCACTCTCAGGAAACCGAGAGACATAATCTGTCTAAAACTACGATAAAGATCGGGCGTACGAGTTTGAGTCGGAGATGAAGTCTCGGAGTCCTGCTCTATATATGGACACGCTTTTCTCCTCTTCCTTCATGCAGTTGCAATTAGGTAATTTCTTCCATCTTAATGAGTTTCTTCTTCTTTTCACAGAAACTTCTTTTTTTTCTGATAGCTGAATCCTATCGTTGCTTTATCGTCAGTGCTTCTTGTCAAAGCTTGGAGTGATTTAGAGTTGGTGTTTTGGCAGCCCACTTTGGTTCCACGACTGGGCCTATTGGTAAGCACCGATAGCCACCATTATGTGTTAAACTGAAGACTTTGTCCTTTTATGCAGTAGGATTATGCAAGATGAACGTGTCAATTTTGGTTGATCATTTTGTTTGGTCACTCCACCTCTTGGACTCTTGTTTTGTCTGTGCATGCTTTTGACTCCATAATCTGATAATACTATTTTGATTGAGTGAGTTTACAATCCAGGAGGTTCCATTTGTTTTCCACTGTGATATGCCTCGTGTGATCCATGTCTTCAGATTTCATTTTATACTCCTGGACATATGCTTTGTGTGATGCATATCTTAATTACTCCCTTCATGCTTGTATGTGATCTTCCTAACTTCAAATCCTCCTGTGCTCATTGTCTTCATGGATCCATGCAGGGAAACATCACTTTGCACTTGCAACATCCGTAGACAGGAGTCATTTTTGCTTGTGGTGCCATCTGGTGAGTTTTGCCAGACCTCTAGACTTCATATTTTTGAGTTCCTTCCCATACGCTTTTTTTTTTGTTGCTTTAAATTCTGACTCCCTCCTTCTGCCTCCAATTTCAGCCACCTCCTCTTGCTTTCAAACAGCAAATACTCCAGAGCTTTTGAAAATCTTCCAAACATCAGGGTAAGTTTCTGCCCTCCATTGTTGGTATTGTTGACTTGAAATTGGTCTTGTTTAAAAATGTTGTCCTCTGTGCCTTTTTGTGTTTGTTCTGCAAGTGGTGCAAGACTGTGTGCTTCACCACTCGCAGCTGCTTGCTTGATTTCCTTTTGCTGGTGATTTGCACTGGACGCCAGATCACCATCAGAGAGAGACTTTTGCAACTTTGAGGGTGTCACAGAACTCCTCCGGGTTTGTGGTGTCTAGGATTTTGATGATAACAGAAGAAAAGGACAGATCTGCAAAACAAGAAGGAGAAAAGAAGGAGAGGGGAAAGAAAGAGAGTTCCACCTTTTCTGAACTTGTTGCTGGTGTTGAAGAAGAAAACAGCAGATTCTTCACGTCTCACACTATTCTTTTCTTCTGCTTTTTTCTTTGTTTCCTGCTCTTTTTTTTATTCTGTACTCTCACACTATGGCTGCTTTTATAGAGGCTTAGGGGATTGAATTGTAACAAACATTTGAAACTTTCAAACCCTCTTATCTCTTGTATTCAGCTGTTGTTGATGATTATATTGTAACCAATTTGACCATCTTTTGAATTTTGAAAAGATGGATGGCTAATGTTGATCTCTCTGTTTCTGCTGCGTCTGTCTTCTTTTTTTTTTTTTTTTTTTTTTAAACAGTGCCCCCTCAAACTTTGTATTTGCAAATTGCCTTTCAAATACAAAGTTTGACACGTTTGACTTTCCTGTTCTATGCCTGAATAAATCCTGATGTCATCTTTGTGGACTTATTGCAGGAAATGGATGCACATGGCTTTATTTGTGCTGAGAGGGCCGTCAACAAAAGAGGTCAAGTAATCTCAACCGGACCAACATACAAGAGGTCTTCATCATTGAATTCTGTCCAGATTAATGTACCAGTGAAAGACATGGTGTCGTGGGTCAGTCAAGTGGAGGTGCAATCTGGATATCTCACTTTTTGTCATGATTCTGAAGATCAAGCGATAAAAACTAGCCGGACTTTTGGTGCTAAATTTACAGCTTATACCCTTGAGAAGGTTAACAATGGAGAAGACGGGGATTCCTTTGCTCATCAGGAAAACTTTTATCCTCTCTTGTATAAGATGCTCAACCAAAAAGAAGACTGGGGAAATCGACTCTTCCTTCGTGGTCGTGCGTCTTTTGAGCTTGGAGTGATGGAATGGACAGAATCAATTTTAGATAAGTTCAAAGGAAAGTTGGACCAAGCAGGGATATATGGTGCCGTTGGTGTTTCTCGTTTCCCTTATCATATCTGTAATAACACATTGAAAGCTTTTTGTGAACTTTGGAGTCCCTTGACTAATACTTTACACCATGGGACCGGTGAAATGAGTATATCTCTGTGCGACTTGATTATTGTTGGTGGCTTGCCAATTTTGGGTGTCCCATATGAAGAGTTTATTCCTATGAACCAAGAATTGCAACGTACCACTTCGTCTACTCTTGCTGAGCTTCTGTTTATACACTCTGAGTTGTGTGTTTCTTTTGGCAAAAACTTCGTTTTCTGGGAGCAATGGCTTGCACATTTTTATCGGGGACGCCTATTATATGTGGCTTTTGGTGAATCTTCATCCCATGTTGACTGAATGCAGCACGACCAATTTATCACCAGGAAATTAACTCCAGAAATCTCGAAGGAGGTAGAGCTAGCTGCCTTTTTAGCATTTTGGCTGAGCAGATTTGTCTTACCCTCACATCGCTCACAGATTAGACCTGAAACTTTTTATATGGCTTGCTTGATGGCTAAGGGAAATAGAGTTTCCCTTGCGCCAGCAGTGTTGGGCCACATTTATCATGGTCTTGGTGAGATAGTAACTGATCCAAGAGCACCCAAAGAATCACGAGGCTGTCTTCCTGTTCATTACATGATTGGTTGGTTAGGAGAGCATTTCAACTGTTTTTATAGGCGCCGAGCTGCCAGTGACTTCCCTACTGATTACCCTCTTTTGGCGAGATATGCAGGGATTGATGGTGAGTCTTTAGACATTACATCTGCTAGGATTGCTTTCAGAACTGATGCATCTGCTGATTATCGCCCTACTCCTTTCATGGAGCAGAATGGCCGTTTTTATCTTGACAACAAGACTTTATCTGAAAAGAAATTTGAATTCCTTCTCTGCATACGTTCTGCCCTACTACCAGTGAGGATGGGAGATGATCTCTGGTTGGAGCCATATTACCCAAACAGGTTTGCGCGTCAATTTGGTTTTGATCAGGGAGTTCCGTCAAACAACCTATTGTTTTCTGTTGAGAAAAGAAGACAGTGTTGCATTGAAGATTTGGCAAGAGCGCAACGTACACTTCTAAGAGCTGAGACTGGTTCCCGTTTTTACATTGCTCGTTCCACTTACCATGGTACTTGTACTTGGAGGTATTGTCGATGGTGGATGAGAGCATGTGCCCCCTACTTGGGCCGCTCCGTATCCAATGTTTATTTGACTTTGAAGAAGCAACCATTAGGGAAGAAGAACCATGTTTTTGTGATAAAATCCCTGAGAAATACTTCTCCAAATTTGCGAAAAGAAGTGTTGTGTCCTGATGCTGAAAGAGAGAATCCACCTTCCCGCTTCGGGGTACCATCCACTGTTAGAAACGTGAAGAGGAAAATGAAAGATACAAGAGCGACATTGGACAGCCCAAGGCAGAGGGTTTTAGAACAAGCCAATGACAAAGTTCACATGGAGTTTGGTGATGTCACTGATGATAATGTTGGCTCTCTCCCGGAGGAGCACGTTTCATGCAACATTGATGAGGTGGTAGTTTCAGAGAAAACAACTGAGTTGAGGGACTCAGAACCAGAACAAAGCCCAAATTCGAACCCAACAAAAAAGAATTCATTTTCTGGTGCTAATTCGGACTCCCACAGTAGAGCAACTGACTTGGTTGATCTAGATTCCGGTGCATCACCTGATTCTCATGAGGAAGCCATTCCAATGTCCATGCATCAGATTTTTGGCCCTGAAGTGAAAGAAAGTCGCCGAGATTTCATCTTATCTGAGATGCGGGAAGTTTTAGGGAGATTGTCCACTGCCAAATCTCCTCAAGAGGTCATTGCTAATCAGAAGGATATTGAAGCAACTATTAATTTCTTGACGCCTATGATTGAGGCAATAGGTACTGGTAAGATTGAATTTAATTGGTTTACCAATACTATTAACCAGATTTTCAAGCTGGCACCTCAGCTCGCACAGAAGATGGACAGCCTTGAGGAAAGCATTGATGTTGTCCTACTTAAAGATTTATCCCGCCAACAAGAGAAATGTGAAGCTACAAAACGACGTCTTGAAATGCAACTGTCATCCAAGAAAGAAGAACTCGCAGATTTAGTATCAACTGAGTGTAGCATAATTGAAGCAGAGAGGCAGGCAACTGAGGCAGTGGGGCGAGCTAAACTTTTGCGAAATTCATTTGAAACTGCTAGAAAGAGCCTTGAGGGAAAGGTGAATAATTTGATGAAGTCTTCCGAGCAACAAGACAAGTTAGAGGGCGAGCTGCGCCAGAAGAGAATTGAGGCTCATGGAGACAAACTTCAAGAATTTGAGCATGTTAAAGCCACTTTGAAGTCTGAGCAGAAGCAATATGCCAAGCTAATCAACTCTTTGAAGTCATTTGATGACCAACCAAGCTAGTGGAGGACCTTCTTTACTGACATTCATCATTTTTTTTTGATCAACTCATGTTTGCTTGAATAATTGCTTTTTTTTTAGATTTGGTAACTGCTGCATAAATTGAGCTGCAGCCCCCCTTTTTTTGTTTGTTTTGTTATATTGCTCAGAATAAAGACTTGTTATGTTGTCAGACTGATCTTGATATCACCAAATTATCCACTTTCCGTATAGTCTTCAATGTTTGGTCACCGCCAATCCACATGTTACCATTTCATGTATCAACCCCATTTTATCATATACATAATTGAGGTTGAAGTATACTTCAAATGCGTGTATAACACCAAAGGTGTTGTGATGCAACGTAGACTTCAAACATTTCAACTTGAACATGATATCTTCATCTTGATCTATGTTCGGTTTCAAACGCCGACTTCAAACTGTAGCTTGCAATGTAACAAGTTTCGTTCAGTGGTCATATAGCAGACATCCAATGACCAATAACTTGATGAATCAATCTTTTGTACCTGTTTATAGTCAGATAAAAAAAAGATTAATTTGAAAATATGACCGAATCCGGTTTTGTACCAGACTGCCTACGTATCATATGAGGGAATCAGGTCAAACGTAGTTCCCCTGATTTGATTCAGGAATGATGATTTTTGGGTTGGGTGGCTGCATCTAGTTGTTTTAAAACTAGACTACCTACGTATCCCTTTTGGGGAATCAAGCCGTCGTAGTTCGGGAAGATTTGTGCTCTAACTTTTGCCTGGGCCGCCTTCCCGGCTTTTCAACCCAGCGAGCTTTTTTTTTTTTGTCGGCTCTAACTTTTGCCTGGACCGCCCTTTCAGGTTTTCAGCCCAGCGAGCCCCTTCATGCGTGGAACTTCTTAACGAATTTTCCATTTACACATGAGTAGATACGATCTCCGTCGGCATTTGATAGCTCGTATGCCCCCTTGCTAAAGACCTTGGTGATGACATAAGGTCCTTCCCATTTTGGCTCGAACTTTCCTTTTGACTTTCTGGTGACGATGATGGGCCTTCGTAAAGTTAGGACCAAGTCTCCGACTTTGAATGATCTGAACTTCACCTTTTTGTTAAAGGCTCCTGCCACCTGTGCTTGATAAATCTCGAGTCTTTGTTGGACAGCAAGTCGTTTTTCATCAAGTGCCTCAAGTTCCGCAAGTCTCACCCTTGCATTTTCATCTGGATTTGTTATATGGGTGGCTATTCTTAGTGATGGTAACTGAATCTCAAGTGGTAACACTGCTTCGGATCCATAAACCAAACTATATGGTGTGCACCCTGTCGCTGTTCGGACTGTAGTCCTATAGGCCCATAATGCCTCGGGTAAGCGTTCATGCCAATCTCTCTTGTTTCTTGAGACCATTTTCTTTAGGATACCGCCGAGAACTTTGTTGAAAGCTTCAGCTTGTCCGTTTGCTGTGGGGTTATAACTTGACGAAAATGCATGTTGTATGTTGTATTTTTCACACAATTGGACCATGGCCTTACATCTGAAGTAGGTGGCATTGTCAGATATAATCTTTGAGGGGACACCGAAGCGGTAGATGATATGTCTTCGGATAAAGTTGGCTACATCTTCGGCCTTGACCGATTTGAGAGGGACAACTTCTGACCATTTAGAGAAACTATCCGTTCCGGCCAGTATGTATTGGTCTTGCTTTGACGATTTTGGGCTTATGGGACCCATGACATCAAATACCCAAGTATCAAAAGGATATGACAGCACAGAAGGATGGAGAGGCAGGGGAGGTTGGTGTATGAAATCCCCATGTATCTGGCACGCTTTACAGGCGCGAGCAAATTTTATTGCGTCTTGTACCATGGTGGGCCAATAATATCCTATCCTTCTTAATTGAGCTGCGAGTTTTGGACCTGCTTGATGAGCTCCGCAGATGCCCGAGTGAGTGTCCCTAAGAGCATGTGCTGCTTCTTCTTTTGATAGACACCTTAAAAGTACCCCATCAAAGGACCTTCTATACAAGGTATCATTTATATAAGTAAAACGAAGAGCTGTTCGTCTTATGTACACTCTTTTCTTCAAATCGCTAGGCAACTTCCCATTCCGGCAGTACTCAATCATATGCTCTCTCCAATCTGATTCCTCGTCAATTTCAAATACGGAGACCGCACATGTTTCTTGAAGTTTTTCTATCCGTTCGAGAGCGGGTGGTAACAACCGTCGTTCACCAACAGTAACCTGTATGTCTCTTTCATCGGGAAGCGTTAATGATGCTGCCAGTTTAGCCAATGCGTCTGCTTTGTCATTCTCAGATCTGGGAATGTGGCTTACATATACTTCGTGAAAATGTGCCATAAGGTGCTTGACTCTTTGATGGTATGGCACGAGGTTTTCATTCTTGACAGCATACTCGTCGTTCACTTGCCTTACAATGAGTTGAGAATCCCCATACGCTTGCAAAGTGTCAATCTTCATCTCTAGTGCTATCTCAAGCCCAATGATCAAAGCTTCATATTCCGCAACATTATTTGAACATATGGTCATGAGGGAGAATGAATATGGGATCAAGCCTCCAGATGGCGTAATGAATATGATCCCTGCCCCTGCACCTCTCGTTCTAGCAGCTCCATCGAAATACAGCTGCCATGTGGCTGCTTCTGTAGAGAACACATTCTCATCTGGCAAGTCTTGGGACAATTCCATATAGTCGGGCACCGGATGTGCTGCTAAGAAGTCAGCGAGTGCCTGTCCTTTGACTGCTTTTTGAGACACGAATTTGATGTCGAACTCTGACAGGAATAAAGACCATTTTGCGAGACGTCCGGATAACACGGGTTTTGACATTAAGTATCTAAGCGGGTCTGCTTTGGAAATCAATGTAATGCTATGGGCAAACATGTAGTGTCGCAGTTTCTGGGTAGCGAATACCAAAGCTAAACACACCTTCTCGATGGGGGTGTAATTGTGTTCTGCCCCCACAAGTGTTCTGCTTAGATAATATAGGGCATTCTCTTTCTCCACATCGTTATTTTGTGCAAGCATTGCTCCTAAAGAGCGCTCAAGTGCTGCAATGTAGAGGATTAAAGGTTTTCCTTTGATGGGTGCCATTAACACTGGTGGGTTAAGTAGGTACTCTTTGATACTGTCGAGAGCATTTTGACAAGCTTGATCCCATTCAAATGGAACATCCTTCTTCATTAGTCTTGCGAAGGGTTGACATCTTCCAGAAAGGTTAGAAATAAACCTTCTTATGTATGCTAGTCTTCCTTGTAAGCCTCTTAGTTCCCGTAAATTTTGAGGGGGCGGCATTTCTCTAATTGCCTTTATTTTTGTGGGATCAATTTCAATTCCTCGATATCTGACGACGAAGCCAAGGAACGTTCCCGATGTTACCCCAAATGCACATTTAAACGGGTTCATCTTCAGCTGATATTTTCGAAGCCTTTCAAAAACTATTCTCAAATCAGCTAGGTGGTGTTGTCTTTTTCTTGTTTTGACCACCAAATCATCGACGTAACACTCAACGGTGTTATGCAACAAATCGTAGAAAACGAATGTCATTCCTCTTTGATAAGTTGCCCCCGCATTTTTCAAGCCGAATGCCATCACTGTATAGCAGTATACCCCTCTTGGCGTACGGAAGGCCGTGAGTTCCTCGTCCTCGGGTGCCATCTTTATTTGGTTGTAACCCGAGAACCCATCCATAAAGGATAGGGCACCATACCCTGTCGTAGCGTCGACCAATAATTCTGTTATCGGAAGTGGGAACTCATCTTTTGGGCAGGCGTCATTGAGATCCCTATAGTCAACGCATATGCGGATTTGTCCATTCTTCTTTTGGACAGGAACGATGCTAGACAACCATGTAGGGTACTTTACTTCTCGAATGAAACCGACATCAATAAGTTTGTCAATCTCAGACTCAATTTGAACAGCGAGTTCCGAGCGAAAGCGTCGTGGAGCTTGTTTCACCCAAGGTTTTTCTTTTGAGACAGCTAACTTGTGAACTGCAACCTTAGGGTCCAAACCAGGCATGTCTTGATACCCCCAGGCGAAAACATCTTTATATTCATGGAGTAGGGACTTGTAGTCCTCCAATTCTTCGGTGGTCAATAAGGCACTCACAAATATCGGTTTTGGCTCTTCCGTTGTCCCGAGATTGATTTCTTGAAGGTCATCGATAGTTGCTTGGCCCCCATCTTCTATTTGTGGTGGAGCGGGTTCGGCCGTATCAACAAACTCTTCATCTTGATCTTCATTTGGTTGTTCTTCATCTACCGAAACACAATTTACTGAGAACGAAGAACTTATCTCGTTATTTGTGCTATCTCCCACGGTCTTTTTGAAGATCACCTTCACAAGTCGCTTCTTTTGCCACTTTTGAGTTGATTGTGACTTTTTGGAGTGAGGTGGGGAATTCTTACTCAAACGACTAAGAGCTGAGACTCGTGGTTGGTCGTTGACCGCCATGCGTCGAAAAACCGACACCCTTGGTGGAAATTTGGTTCCAAGTCGTTGAAAGACAGAAACACGTGATGACTCATTCGCAAAGATTGCTTTCTCATAATCTGTAAAGATATCGGAGTCAGGCTCGGGGACTCGTACTTTAAGCATCCCATCCATATGATGAACCGCGACTTTAAGTGATTTGTTTTTCAGATTCCTCTTAAGTCTTTTGGGATTAACTTTCAATAAGACAGATGGTGGACTTTTGAATGATACAATTCGACTATACTGGCCTTTATTCCTTCCAAACACGGTGGAAATCACCAAATTATCTTCAGGAATAGACTGGTCAACTTTCCGAAGTGGCTTAGTATAGCTAATCATGAGTGCATCCATTGTATCCTTGACTTGGGTGAGCGCTTTTTGTCCGGGCTCACGTTGGTCTTTCTTTACATATTTGAAAATCACCTTTGGCTTCGGTGCCTTTGAAACTGAAGAGTCTTCATTTTTTGGGGTTGACACGGATTGACTTGCTACTTTAACTTGGACTGGCCTTATTGGCTTGGTAGCCTCAAGTTTCTGTGAGACCACACCATCCTTTTGCGACTTCCTTGTCTTTGATGGCTGTGAAGCAGTCACGGCCGGGGATATATAAAATTTGGCATCTGAGTAGTTAACCTCCTCTCCTTTGAAAGGATCCACGTCTGCCAAAACCTTCTTTACCACGCCATTTGCCCTAAATTTAAAACATTGGTGCAGTGTCGAAGGAACAACTCCATATGTATGAAGCCATGGACGTCCCAGCAGGACGTTAAAAGATGTGGGAGCGTCAATCACATGAAATAGCGCATCCGAGTATAGTTCTCCGATCTCCATTTGGAGCGTAATAGTGCCAACGGCTCTTTGTCCAGATTGATTGTAGGCTTGAATTGTCAACTGAGATGGAGACAATTGCTTTGGATTCCTCCCCATCATGCGGAGTGTTTTGAGTGGCAAAAGATTTACAGCCGAACCTCCGTCCAAGAGTATCCGATTGAGAGAAGTGTCTCCCACCAAGCCTTTGACATAGAGTGGTCTGTTGTGGTATTCAGACCCTAGTAAGAGATCATCCTCGCAAAACATTATGCAATCTTTGCAGCTGACACAAACCCTTGAAGTAGTCATGTCTACTTCGGAAATCTCATCTTTGTATGCATCCGGACACGTCAGAGCTTCAATGAGTGCCGCTCGGAGTTCCCTTGACATTTGTAATGCTTCAAAGACACTTAACATCGCTGGAATACGCTTCAAATGAGCCAAAACATTGTACTTGCATTTTTGTGATGACTCTTTTTCCTTATTTTTGGTTCGTTCAGGTATGGAGTTTGATGTTGAAGCCGTCGAGGTCTTATCTATGGCGTTCCCTGCAGTGGTTCTTAGTTTCAACTTCTTAGGATTTTCAATTGGTGTGCCTGCTTCTTTTTCTTTATCGGCACTTGGAATACTCAAACCAGAGCGTAGTATTATTTCATTGACCACAGGTTCCGAGTGATCCTCCACATCAGACTCGGAGTCGTCGTGGACCCCAATAGTGACCATGCAACACTCCATCGTCTCTTCCACCTTTTGTCCATCTTCAAGAAGTTCCTTGGGTAAAAATTCTCGAAGGGTGACTGGTACTCGAGGTGGTTGTTCATATTCTCCTTCTTGGGGGGACTTGCTTTTCTTAGGCACTCTCTTTTTCTGCTTCTTGCTTTTCAGAGATGGTCTTCCCCCAATTTTAACACCGGTTGGAGTAGAGGACTTTGTATAGAGAGGGCGACGCTGGACCTTCTTTGTTATTGTCGTCCATCCATCAGTCGATCCTTCCGGATCTTCCCATACGTCAAAACCTGGTGCATGAACTGTTTGGTACAAGCGTAACACATCCGGGTGTTCATTGTCCGTTTGGAAAGCAACCTCTTCAACCACGCTTATCAAGGCTGTTGTGTCAATCTCGATTTCTTGGTTGTTAATCATTTCCTGAATCTTGTCTTTGAGGACATAGCAGTCTTTTAGTGTGTGACCGAGTAAGCGATGATACCTGCAGTAATTGGGGTCATTGGACTTATTTACCTCAGCTGGGCGCTTTGGTTCAGGGAGCTTTATGCTTTTTGCAGCGAGCAACTCACTAAAGATTGAGTCCACATCGTCATCGTCAAACGAATACTTGACTTGTTTTCTTTCTTTCAACGTGAGCCTCCGTGGTCGATCATCTCTTGCCCTATTGTCATGGCCGTTGTTGGTCTTATTACCTTCATTCTTCCTTTCTGTCTTAACGAAGGTGGCCAACGACTCACTTTTATTGACTGTAGGTTTCTGCCTGGTGTCGTTTTTCTTTTCTCCGACTTGAAACTTCGAAGCTACTGTCTTTTGGCGAGCCATTTGTCTTTCTACATTGCTAGCCTTTGAGACCAATGCATCAAAAGTTTGTGGTTCTGCAGTGCCCACGAACGTTGCAATTTCGGGTAGAAGGTTATTGGCACACATTTGAACTGCAGATTGTTCGGTCAACTTTTCCGGGCACTGTAGATTCAAACTTCTCCACCTTGTGATGAAGTCATTAGCATTTTCCCCGACCCTTTGTCTTGAATCAGCTAGATCAATGATCGACACCTTCTTCTTAGAACTAACAAATTGAGCCAGGAACGCTCTTTGCATGTCATCCCATGTAATTATGGACCCTTCTTGAAGCTGAGTATACCATGTAAATGCAGAACCCTTGAGGGACTGGACGAACTGTCGTACTAGAAAGGCGTCCAGTTGAGATGTTTCCCCACAGGCCGAGTAAAAATGGGCTAGATGCTCATGGGGTGAGCCATTTAAACCATCGAACTTATCAAATGGCGGTCTCTGGTACCCCTTCGGGAATGGGATAATGTCATAGTGAGGAGGGTATGGTTTGCGGTACCCGATCACAGGCGGGTTCAAGGACATCTGAAACTCTTTGATTCCTTCCGCAATCATTGTCCTGATGTCGCTTGGAGAGATATTGTTTGAACTACTTGATGTATCGGGTTTTTCTTTCCTCAATTCATCCATGTATTGTTCGAACGTATCTTTTGGTTTGTCCTTTTTCTGCATCATTTGGGCCATTTGTGCAACTAGAGTTCTTACTTCGGCTTCTTTCTCCGCCAATTTTCTAGCTGCCTCTGCTTCTATTTCGGCCCGCTTCCTGGCTTCTTCTTCTTGCTTTCGAGCTGCCTCTGATTCCAGCTGAGCTAACCTCTTCAATAGGTCTTGCATTTGTTCTTCCGGTGTTTGCGATCCTGCCATCAGCACTTCTTCGCTATCCACTCTTTTTCCTTTCTTGCTTCTGGAATTTAATTGGGCAGTTTCGATTGTTGAAGCCTGGGATGACTCCTCCATGACTTTAGCTTCGTATTGAAACACTTTTTCTATTACAGATGGCTCAAAGGCCGGGTTGTCGCTCCATACAACTTTTTCAACTTCTAGTTCGGTACAGGCTATTGAGGTCTCTTTGGAAGTGCTTTTCCTTGCTATACCACGAGTGATTGGTCCTGGATATGAGTCACCTCCAAAAACCGGGTATTGCTTGTTTTTTGTTCCCTTTTTCCTTCCTCCGTGTCTTGATGGTGCGTCGAGAGCTTTGATCACATTCTCAGTTATTTGTTTTGGATCCATCATGACTTGTTGGGAAGAAGTGGTAGATATTGGGGACATGGATTCTTCAGCTTCATGGTCCTCATCAGTAGAGGTTACCATTACACTTGCAGTGGGTAGCCAAACCCGAATAGCACCAACCATGAAATAAGCCGGGGAACTAGGAACGGGAGCTTCAGGAGTCTTGGCGAACTCTGCCAAGATGGCCTCAATTGTGTTGGCCCGTGCATCCTTTTTCCTTTGTGCTCTGGCGGCTCTCTTCCTTTGGTTCCTCAAAGCATTCTTTGAGGGTGTCTTGACAATCTGAGTCTTGATAACTTTGACAACTTTCGTGCCATGACTTGCCCTAACCATGGACTTTTCTGTACCGTAAGTGAGCGACGTATTACCAAGAACAAAAGACACACGATGTCCGGTCTTCTCAGTGTTGCTGGCAACTGTTGGAAGCTTGTGAAAAAACACAGTCACTTGTGGTGCCATATCTGTTTCCTATAACACCCACAAAATACATTAGTAACTTCAAAAGGAGATGAAAGGGAAAATAGTTCCCACAGACGGCGCCAAAAACTATGTTGAGCAAAAATGGTAAATTAATATACTCAACATAATCTCGTTCTATCTCATTGAGGGAGGTAGAACTTTTATTATGTTAAGTTCGAACTATTCAAGATAAAAATATCTCTTAATTACATCCCCTTATTTCAAGAGGAAAACCCTTTGATTCCGAATGAAAATACCAACTAGAGGGGTGTTTGGGTTTGTTTGTTTTTGTGGCTGCACCCGAATGGGTTGCCTACGTACCCTCGGGAAAAGGATCAAGCCAATCGTAGTTCAAGATCCCCAACAAGTGAATGACTCGTTGGAGGGCTCTGATTTTTAAATGAGAGTAGTGTTTGGATTTTTCTCTGAAAGCATATGAGCTATGGAGCGAGGCTTCAGAAGATCCGAGAATTTATTTGGAGTTGTGGTTGCATCCAGATTTAAATCTAGATTGCCTACATACCCTGTGAAGGGATCAAACCGATGTAGTTCAAACTTGGGAGTGTTTTTGAGAATTTGACTGAAGTCATTTGGACTGGCCGTATTTGACTGGTGGTGTCAGAGATTCTGTTTAGAATGGTGGTTGTATCTAGTGGGTCGCTAGATTGCCTACGTACCCCTTTTGAGGGGATCAAACCGACCGTAGTTCATTGGAGGATTTGAATTTGCGGTTTTGTACCGACTTTGAGATTTGACGGATGTACACATATTTTCGAATCCATCAATTGAATTTCTTGTTGACACTCAATTTGGTAGAGTGACTGCTGATTTGATTTGGGCACCCGTCGTGCCAAATTTTACAGTGGGCCTTGAGACTTGAAGTGGGCTTTTTACACTGCTGTATTTGGACTTGCATTGTCTTTTGTGGGCTTGTTTCCCTTTCATTTGTGAGAGGCCCATAGATTTTCCTTGGAGGCATTTTATTTGATTTGGGCACCCATCGTATTTTGTTGTTGGGCCTTGGAATTTAAACCGGGCTTTTGTGCTGTTGTCTTTAGCAAAATGGGCCTGTTTCCATTTTTTCGCAAGAGGCCCGCAGATCTTTGATTTGGGCCTTGGGATTTGGATTGGGCTTTATACTGAGAAGTTAGTGGAGTTGGGCTTGTTTTCTTTTTGAAGGCCCATAATGAAGATAACCGGAGCCCAATGTCTTTTTTTTTTATTGAAGCTTTGTTATTAGGCCTCTTTTTTTTGACAAAGCCCATTTGAAAGTCCAACCCGGTAGCCCAGTTCGGAAGCCCGGCCCAATTTTCGGAGGCCCATTTTGGTATTGGAAGTCCGGCCCACCTCCTTCCCCCTTTTCTCTTCTTTCGGCTGTCTCTTCTTCTTTCCTTTCTTTCTTTCTTTCTTTCTTTCCTTCTGTCTCTCCTTCTTCTCGAAACTCAGGCGAGCAGATCGGAGATGGGGCAAGCTTCGAGCCTCACTCCTCTTTCCCCTTCACTTCCTGCCTCTTCTCGCGAGATCTAGTGGCAAGAGCATCTTGAGTGATTGAGAGGGAAGGTGCAGTTGAGGGACATCTCGCAGCCTCCCTATATCACTCCGATTTGTCATCCCGATTTGAACCGATGAGGAGGCGGGGCTTCGGTCGAATCGAGGAGGATGTTTGGAGCTTCGATGGTAACGAGATGGCGTCAGCGTGGCTTCGGGGAATCCGATTTGGGACTTCACACAGACCGGGTAAGAGCAAGACTTCTTCTGCTTCTTCTCCAATTCTCTTTTCTTTTCTTTCTGCTGAAATTAAACTTGGGTCTGAGAGAGTGACGAATTGTTGATTGCTCCGATTTTCTTTTTTTTTGTTTATCACTGTGTAGGATAAATTTGGAGATGGGTTGAGTTAGGGATGAACTGTGAGCCTGGTTTGAGGTTTTGAATGCGCCAAGCAGGTGAAAACTCACTCACAAGCTGAGAACTTATGCTTTCGGTCAATGTATCGATTTTTTTCTTGAGATTGGTTGAGATTTCCAATTTGTTTAAGAGGCCAACACCCTGTGTTCATTCTGCATTCGCGTCTTTTGTCTTGCACACTCGGTTGTGCAGTCAATAACCTTGATTTGGACACCCGAGCTAGTGGAAGAGATGGCCTGGGCTTGTGAATCGCTGCCCACAACTAGAGCCCAACATTTCTTTCAATTCCGGACTCCATCACTCTCAGGAAACCGAGAGACATAATCTGTCTAAAACTACGATAAAGATCGGGCGTACGAGTTTGAGTCGGAGATGAAGTCTCGGAGTCCTGCTCTATATATGGACACGCTTTTCTCCTCTTCCTTCATGCAGTTGCAATTAGGTAATTTCTTCCATCTTAATGAGTTTCTTCTTCTTTTCACAGAAACTTCTTTTTTTTCTGATAGCTGAATCCTATCGTTGCTTTATCGTCAGTGCTTCTTGTCAAAGCTTGGAGTGATTTAGAGTTGGTGTTTTGGCAGCCCACTTTGGTTCCACGACTGGGCCTATTGGTAAGCACCGATAGCCACCATTATGTGTTAAACTGAAGACTTTGTCCTTTTATGCAGTAGGATTATGCAAGATGAACGTGTCAATTTTGGTTGATCATTTTGTGTGGTCACTCCACCTCTTGGACTCTTGTTTTGTCTGTGCATGCTTTTGACTCCATAATCTGATAATACTATTTTGATTGAGTGAGTTTACAATCCAGGAGGTTCCATTTGTTTTCCACTGTGATATGCCTCGTGTGATCCATGTCTTCAGATTTCATTTTATACTCCTGGACATATGCTTTGTGTGATGCATATCTTAATTACTCCTTTCATGCTTGTATGTGATCTTCCTAACTTCAAATCCTCCTGTGCTCATTGTCTTCATGGATCCATGCAGGGAAACATCACTTTGCACTTGCAACATCCGTAGACAGGAGTCATTTTTGCTTGTGGTGCCATCTGGTGAGTTTTGCCAGACCTCTAGACTTCATATTTTTGAGTTCCTTCCCATACGCTTTTTTTTTTGTTGCTTTAAATTCTGACTCCCTCCTTCTGCCTCCAATTTCAGCCACCTCCTCTTGCTTTCAAACAGCAAATACTCCAGAGCTTTTGAAAATCTTCCAAACATCAGGGTAAGTTTCTGCCCTCCATTGTTGGTATTGTTGACTTGAAATTGGTCTTGTTTAAAAATGTTGTCCTCTGTGCCTTTTTGTGTTTGTTCTGCAAGTGGTGCAAGACTGTGTGCTTCACCACTCGCAGCTGCTTGCTTGATTTCCTTTTGCTGGTGATTTGCACTGGACGCCAGATCACCATCAGAGAGAGACTTTTGCAACTTTGAGGGTGTCACAGAACTCCTCCGGGTTTGTGGTGTCTAGGATTTTGATGATAACAGAAGAAAAGGACAGATCTGCAAAACAAGAAGGAGAAAAGAAGGAGAGGGGAAAGAAAGAGAGTTCCACCTTTTCTGAACTTGTTGCTGGTGTTGAAGAAGAAAACAGCAGATTCTTCACGTCTCACACTATTCTTTTCTTCTGCTTTTTTCTTTGTTTCCTGCTCTTTTTTTTATTCTGTACTCTCACACTATGGCTGCTTTTATAGAGGCTTAGGGGATTGAATTGTAACAAACATTTGAAACTTTCAAACCCTCTTATCTCTTGTATTCAGCTGTTGTTGATGATTATATTGTAACCAATTTGACCATCTTTTGAATTTTGAAAAGATGGATGGCTAATGTTGATCTCTCTGTTTCTGCTGCGTCTGTCTTCTTTTTTTTTTTTTTTTTAAAACAAAGTTGTAAATGCAAGCTGTAGAACCGTTAAAGTCTGGCCGCATTCCACACTAAATCAATTTGTAGTGTTCTCCTAGTCGATGCAGGAACCTCAGGTGAGATACATTCGAAATGTTCAGTCCTATAAAGACTTGAGCTGAGAAGATCAGTAGGTTCTTTCAAATTTTCAAGGAGTGCAGTGTGCAGAAACAAGAAACTGGTCGGTTCTCAGATCTGGTTGCACACAAGTTGAAGTAAAAAACGAAAAGGGGCATTCCGAGAATTGAACTCGGGACCTCTCGCACCCTAAGCGAGAATCATACCACTAGACCAAATGCCCTTGAGTGACTACTTTTTCAAATTAAAAAATATTGTTATAGAAAAACGTAAGCCTATAAAACCTTTCGTCTCAGGCGCGAAGTTTCATTTGCTAAAAAATTCAGAAAGAGATTTCAATTTTCAAACGCTCAGATTTGAAGAGAGAAATGAAGAAAGGCTCAGTCGGTGGCAGACGAAGCACTCGCCGCAGTACAGCTGCTGCCCTACTCGAAACGCCACTCGCAGTGGCGTCTCCTCCTTCTCCCAACCACTCCCCACCTCCTAAATCGACGCTGCTCAACAACAGTAACACGCGCACCAAGAAGATGGCGGCGGCCAAGGCTTCTTCCGTCCTCGGATCTCCGTCTCCGGCAGCCTCCAACCCTCTCGCCGACGCCAACGGCCTGGCTTCGATTCCCGCTCTGAAAAACCTCGCCTCGTCGCGCCTCCAGGATCTGAAGCAACACATCGATCGCTCGCACACTGAGATCCTCAAGGATTGCGATTCCGCTCATTCTCGACTCCACAAGCGATTCAAGGTCACTCTATTTATCTAAATCGAATAGCAATTTTGAGAGTGATTGTTTGGTTTGCTTACTGTAGATCCGAAGAATCTGAATATAAATTTGAGTGTTCGCCTAAGTATATTGAATTTATGCGCTTATAGAACTCTTAATTACTAGATTTTAGATCTGATTGTGAATTTTGTGATACAGCAGAGTTCGTTAGGGTCAATATAGCCGAGAAAATGCATGAAAATATGTAGAAATTGTGGGAAATTTCGATTGCAGTTAAAGCTAGTGAGGATCGAGTAGCAGTAGCCTGTTTGACTTGAGTAAAACTCGAATTCTCAGCTCAACCATGATTTGGATAATAACACTTGTTATTCATACCGTAGGTTATCCATTTCCATATTAAATGGTGCTCTTTTTGGATGTAATCATTACTAAATTCAATGTTTGGTAAAGCAGATGTACTGTGATGAATTCTTAGGACTTGTTAGTATAGGGAAGAGGAGCATTGGGGTTTAGAGTAGGGCATTTGGTCTGTTGTTTATTATTTTGGTTTCTGTGTTTTCAGATTCAGACTCAAGAATGTCAGCAATTGTTGGATGAAGCAGACAAGGAATACAAGAAGATGACCCAAAGGACTACTGAAAGTCGGGAAGCAATGATGGTAATATTCTTTGATCTAAATATGTTATCCTTTTAGTTGTGTATCCTGTTGCTGTTTCTTATGTGTATCCAACTGTTTCTTTTGCAGGCTTCTTATGCAGAGTTCATGGCAGATGCTCAGGCCTCGGCTTGTCGTGGTATGTCTTCAGCTTAATACCTTTCTTACCTGCGTACATTTGGGATTTTTCATAACCCGTGTTTTGGTTCTCATACTATGCTTGAGAAAGTTGATTGTTGATGTAAGTGCCCTGTTGTGTTGTCACTTGAAATCTTGAGATACAATCCATAACCAGTTAGGGTTTTGACAAGTTATAGCAGAGTCCTGTATGTGTGGAAATGACTTATATTCCCCTTGATTCTGTGGATATGCTCATATTTCTACTTCATTTTATACAATGCTTTTCTTTCGATACACACAGGATAAAGTTCCTGTCTGTTCAAATTGCATAGCCAGTATTTTATACTAATTAGGATAATGGGTACTGTTGATACAATGAAAGAAAAGACAGACACATTAACTGGTAAATACTGTCAGCTTCTAACAGAATAGCTTCTAAGAGTTTGATTTGCCAGCAAGTATTTTGTCTAAATCACTGACTACTAGATGTGGGGTTTTATTTTTCAGCTTGCAAAACATCCATTGCTGAGTTGTCACAGTCCTTTGAGAAAACAATTGATGCTCTTAACATCCGTTATGGGATTTCGTCCAAGTAGCTATTATTGTCCTAATCTCATGCGTTCACCAGACAGTTTAGGTGAGTACTCTACTATGTAACATCATTCAGCATTAGACTAGTAGTTGATTTTTTTTATTGTTGTTAAGGCTCTCTTGTTGATCTGTATCATATTCATACTTCATTATATTAACATTACAGACTTCTATATATGGAACAAAAGAGAAAACGTAGTTTGCAAATTTGGAGATATTATGATTTATTAAGATATGGATTGGTGACTTGGATAGCATTTCAGAATCATTTATAAAAATGAAACGAAAGGAAATTTTCAGACAGGTAGGCACATAAACACTTAAGCGGGTATTTCACTCTTCTATGAAAATGCTGTATATGACAATTGATCGATCATAAGGAGTTGGGATGGGATACATAATCTACTCCTCACTCCTTTCTGTTCATATAATGAGAGATGATCCGTTTTTCTTTAGACCTTAAGTATCTATTACAATCTTGCAGATTAAAATGCATTCTGTGTGATACTATTTGTACTTGCATTCACATGTCATTTTCTGATATTTCAATAGATTGTTGTGAATATTGATAGATCCAAAGGAATCCAGATGCATACTCTACTCACTCCTGTCAAAAAATGACAAATCATCTTTTTGTGTTCAAACCTTGAGAATTCATTTTGTTCTTAAAGAGTGAATTTATTCTGTACCCATGGTCACGGATACTTTAACTCTCCCATTTGAGGTCACTATCATTTTTGAAATTTAGACGCTCATCTCTAAGGAAGTTTGTCTAAGAAGTGACAAAAACTTCAGTTCTGATAGTCTTGATTCCTGTGATTTGATGCTTTAGTTTCGACAAAACATTTACTTTTACATACATCTCATATTGACTTCTGCATGATTCCTTGTGTTTTTGTTTTCAGGGATACATAGGGTGGGGGGGAGAGTGGGAGACAGAAGTTAGACTGGATTCAGAGTGTGATCTACAGTTACCTGATAGTATGATATGAGTTTGTTGATTTGACAGTCTTAAAACTTGTTGAATCTGTGTGATTGTTGTTTATCTCACTCCGCTTGTTGCAAACACTATCTTGGATTAGTATTCTGATATAGATAAGAAAATCATATATATTTAGATCCTCACTTTATTTTTCGAACTAATAGTTTTGCCTACGCTACTTCCATGCATATGTACTTTGCACGTTGCTGACAACGGCCTATGTGGTTTACATAGCCTATGTTGTAATGTCCCAAACCATTTAGGACTGTATTGTTAGAGTCCTACCAGGAATAGAATTTTGGAGGTCCCTAAACTTACAGAGTTAGTAATTGTATTTCCAAAAGGAAGTAGAAGTTCTCGTCCTTTGTGGAATAGATACGAAAGGATCCTTTCTATATATCAACCACCTTCTCTCAACTTTCTCACACCAGTATTCGATTGAATCCTAATCATGCAAATCTTTGTGAAGACCCTAACCGGCAAGACCATCACCCTCGAGGTGGAGAGCTCCGACACCATTGACAACGTGAAAGCCAAGATCCAGGACAAGGAGGGCATTCCCCCAGATCAACAGAGGCTTATCTTCGCCGGAAAACAGCTCGAGGACGGCCGGACCCTCGCCGACTACAATATCCAGAAGGAGTCGACTCTCCACCTCGTGCTCAGGCTTCGTGGTGGCATGCAGATCTTTGTGAAGACTTTGACTGGCAAAACCATCACCCTGGAGGTGGAGAGCTCTGATACCATTGACAATGTGAAAGCCAAGATTCAAGATAAGGAGGGTATTCCGCCGGATCAGCAGAGGTTGATCTTCGCCGGAAAGCAGTTGGAGGATGGTCGTACTTTGGCCGATTATAACATCCAGAAGGAGTCGACCCTCCACCTGGTTCTTCGTCTCCGTGGTGGTGCTGGCTTTTGAGGAGTTCTGGTTTGTTCATTCAGGCAGTTCTGTTAGGTCGTTTTTTTTCTGATTAACAAAGTTTTTGTTTTCCATGTAGTAGTTTTAGTTGATTAATCTGCATCGAATAATAGTTCCAATTCACCCATGTCATTGTTTTAGTTATGTGGCTTCATAACCTTCTCATGAACATTGTTATTATGATGATTATGATTATTATGATCCATGATCTCTTGTGAGCTTTGATATTAATGGGGACAAGTTCCCCAAGCTAGTTTACTGGTTTCCTTCAACCTAACCTAATTTCCTAATTAGACAAGGGGAGTAGATATAGTCTATTTCTCGACTGCGGTTCCATTCCAAGGGCGATAGTTTGGTCGTGGTTGTGCTAGCGAGTTTGCAATGTTTGTGTTAAAGCTGGGGAAGTGGCCCAGGATTTGGGTGGTTTAGAGGCATAGAAGATTAGGGGACAGTGGGTTCCGGCCAAATTTTGGATTTTGGCATAAGAGCAAAAGTGTAGCGTCCGACAAGGAAGAAGATTACTTGATTAAGAAGAAAATATTTGTGACACCCTATATTTTATTTTAAAAATCAGTTATATCCATGAGTTTTCAATTTAATTAAATTGGTATACCTTTATACTTTATATTCTCGACTGTATTGCCATTGCCATTAGTTAACCGTCAAAAATGACCGTTAAATTACTTAAAATGACTAAAATGCCCCTATTATTTTATTTTATTTTCTCTTTCTCTTGTAGAATAAGTATAGAGAATGAATGAAATCAATCTTATTATGAATAGAGAGGAACTCTTTATATAGAGACTCACTCTAAGTACAATGGACCAATCCTTTATGGATTGGGTTAAATCCATAATGTAAACCTATTACCACTTGGGCACATGCATAAGGCCCATGGGCTAAGCCCATATACACGGCATAAGACTAATTGCACACACGCACATGTTATATTCCTACAACACTCCCCTTATGCCGCGCGCCGATATGCCGAGCTCCACCCCCGCCCAATCCGGCCACCAGCACCGGCGAGCCTTCCAGAAGTCTGCAACAGCCCCCCAACAACACCTCACGGTCGTCCACCGCCCCAGCTAGCCAGCCCCATTGCCAAACAGCCCAAGAACAGTACCCAGGGGGGTGTTCTTCAAGATTTATCCTTGCTTCGGCCTTGTATGCTTTAATCATTGCTTAGGGAATTCGGACCCTAGGGAGGATGTTTGTGGAAGGATTTAAGCTATTTTGGAGTGGATTTTCAAATTGAGGATTTTGATTCGAATTTTAGGAATTTTTACTTTTCATCATGTTTTTGGACTGTTTAGGCTGAGAATTGGACTTGATGCTAGTTGAGAAAGTTGTTGGGCTCAATGAGAGGAAGCTACTGTGATTTTTAGGGAATTTTTAGAGGTGGTTATTCCCGGCAGTGTGTTTGTGGTACTGATTAGGGTTGGTAGCTTTAATGTTGAGTTTTGTTATTTTTTCGGATTGTTAGGTTGTGGTAGTTTGAAAAAAAAGTTTATTAAATTATTTAAGGAGTTTCCGGGAGTTTGTTTTTAAGAAATAGGGTTAATATCGAAAGAATTCGTATTGGATGTTGAGTTTAGTTTTTTTCCCTTAAGAGTAAAAAGGGAGAGCAAAGAAGAATTTATTAATTAAATACATGGAATCTATCGAAAAATTAACTATCATTTCCTCTCAAGATAAGAGGAGTATCGCACAGTAGGAGGCGAGGAGTGACCCTATGAAAATCGCTCATATTGTGAGTGGATACTTTATTTGCTTATTTTATTATTTTCCCAAATTTATGCATACAGAGTTTTATCATGATCCTTGCCATTGCTTTCTTAATTCTTTGCATTTGGCAATTTAGTTTTTGGGGCATTTGCATATTTTGTTTTACGAGAGTGCATGAATGAAATTGATAGCTAGCCCCGCGTACCTGTCCGCTTTAACAGTGTGGCACAGCCCCATTATCGTGTGCCCTTGCACTCACGCATGTGAAGTAACCCGTTGTTTTAATGTTTGTCGTTTTCGGGAGTATGAGTGCGTACGCACCCATGTCTGTCCGCTACGATGGTGTGGCCCGGCCCCATGTAGTGTGTCGTGATCACGCTTCTCGCGAGCGGAGAAGCCCTAAATGGACCGATCAATTCATGAGGAGAGTATGGGCATGTGTGTATAACTTTCGGAGTCTGCATGTTTTCAAATTATTTTTCATTATGACCCATTTTTTAGTCATGGGTTACTGGGATTTGTTTTATTTCAGATTTTAAGTGGGAGAACATTTTCAGAAGTTTGAAAGATTAATTTATTTTTATCCACTCACTCTAACGTTTTATTTAAATGTTTCTCCCTTAGGCCCTTCATTTTTAATGCCCAGTCTGCAGAGTTCGTGTTGGCGTCAAAATAAAGCGAGGCATAGTCACTTCCATCACCACCAGTTTTCACCATTAGGTGGCTAGTATGTCTACCTTCTGTTGTTAATTCTCTTATCCTTTCTAGAAGAATGCTCTGATAACTATATGTTTTACTTTTTCGTGTGAGAATTTAACTATAATGTTTTATCAGATTTATGTGACGGATTAATATGGTAAATTCTGAAAAGTAGGAATGTATGCTTTTATATATTTGGTGGTTGGGTTTGTGCGTTGGTAGGTTAAGGGTTGTTCATCTTTAGGGGAAGTTCGGTAAATCTTCTCTAGAGATGGTCCCCGCATGATCCTCTCTGGATTTCAGGGTAAAAATCAGGGTAGGTCCTGATAGTTGGTATCAGAGCATTAGGTTACCTGATTCTTTCTAAGTGTCTACACATATACTTGATGATACTTAGTATCAATAGAGTGCTGGTCCGACCGCAACGGATTTATTAGCATTTCATACTTTGGGTGCTTTGTATCTAGTGAGTATATGTAGTAGAACTGCCACATTTTCCCAATATTTTCTGAACAATTTCTTCCTCAGGTACTATGCCTCCTCGACGCCGAGCTCGTGAAGCTAACTCATCCAATGCAGAAAGGGTGAATGAAGTTAGGGGTTTGACTGGATCCCTAGAACGTCTTTTAAGACATGTGATTGATAGACCTGCACATCCTCCTGAGGTTAAGAAAAAGGCAGTTGACTCAGCTGGAGCTATTTATTTCAGGGATGCTAAGGGGCCCTTGGATGCCCATAATTGGATGGAACACATGAAGAGAGCTTTGCGTGATACTGATGTTCTAAAGAATAGGAAAGTAAGGATGGCAGTAACTTTTCTGGATATGGCCTCCTATCAGTGGTGGAGCCTTGCTAGCCGTGACCTTAGAGATGTGACCTGAGAGCAGTTCAAGACATTGTTCATAGAGCAGTATTGTGGTCCAGCTCATCAAAACCGGTTGCATCAGGAGTTTCTACATCTGAAGAAAAGAGATGATGTGAGTGTTATGGAGTTTGAGCAGAGGTTCACTTCTTTGAGATATCATATTCCACACTTGGTCCCAGATGATAAGAGCATGATTTCTATGTTTATTGATGGACTTGGAGGGATATACACTGATAAGATGACTGGGTCTGTATATTAGACTTATTTAGATGCAATTGGTGCAGCCATGGCAATAGAGACCAAGAGGTCTTATGGAGTGAGGTTTAGAGAGTTTGGTGGTCCTAGCCAGGGTCCATACAAGAAGGCTGCTTCCTCATCCGATTCCCGATCCTCAGTGGGTAGCAGTTTTAGTAGTGGTTCGAGTTCTGGCCGGAAGATTATCACGAAAGAACATATATCCTTTGCCTTGTATTGATGATTTGTTTGATCAGTTGAGGGGTGAAGCGGTCTTCTCCAAGATTGATTTGAGATCCGATTATCATCAGTTGAGAATTTGAGAAGGTGACATAGCTAAGACATTTTTTCGGACACGCTATGGGCATTATGAATTCGTGGTGATGTCATTTGGACTTACTAATGCACCTGCAACATTTATGGATCTAATGAACAGAGTATTTCGCTCTTACCTTGACCGTTGTGTGATAGTGTTTATTGATGATATCTTGGTTTACTCGAGGAATGATATTTTTCAATTCCTTCTCAAATCCAGTAGTTAGAGTTCAAACCCTAACACACACCTAGGACCAGCAAGAACCTTGGCATAGTTGTTGCGGGTTTGTTCTGATGAAGAACACTGACTCTTTCTTGAGGAAGAAGACACTTCAAGCAAGGCATCCAACGCCCTTTCGACCTCATATCCACACCAACCAAGGACTTTCAGAACCACTCCCATGCTTATCTCCGGCTGATCTCCGAACGTGGAGAGAAGAAACTGCTCGGCAGCCTCTTTGGTTGCAGCAGCAGCAGCAACATATCCATTCCCTGAATGCTCATTCATGGTTGTCGACATCGTTCACGTAACTTTGTATATATAGGGCTCGATCGTACTCTTTTCTAAAATCTTTAGAAACTGGTGTTTACTTCCGCTCACTCTTGGAATCACTCAGAGAATAGTTTCTATTTTTCAACACAAACCCTAGATTGACAATATTATATTGCGTGTCTCCTATTCCTGTTGGGGTAAATGTACTCATGTAGTTGCTTGGAAAGAAAGCAATAAGAAAGTTAGGAAAGGTTGTCAACTCATGCACGAGGACTGACAAGCGTCACAATTCTATGCATAAGATCAGGTTAATTACCACGAGTATAAGCATATCTGGCTGCAAACTCTCTAAGTTGTCCCAATCATTTTGGAAAATTCTATATATATATATATATATATATATATAACATACATCAATGATTAAGACAATTTATGTACTATATATGTCATACATATAAGAGACAAACTCATCACTTTGGTTTATCATTTTATATTTATTCTACCATAAATAAGTTACAATCTTTTCTCTTTGTTTTTCATCTTCGTCAAGCTAAGCTTTCAACTCCTAGAATATAGTTCTAGACAGGACACAACATATGCTTCTCTAACAAGATGGTGAACTTACATAGATCAAAACGAGCTAGCAAGAATGGATACAACACATGTGGACACAAGAACCTAACTTATGCATGTATCCGGCCCGACCGAAAGTCAAGAACGAAACTGTCAAAATAATATGACAGTCTTCTATTATGAAGCATGTCGATCGGCTTATGAGAAAGAAACAAATAGAACAGATACAGAAGTTTCAAAACTTGAAGGGGTATACATCTTGAATCCTTTACATGTCGAATTGTCGATCGCTCATGTGAATCCTTTTACATCTTAAAATAGTTGTAGAAACATAATTCAAGTTCTTGCGTTTTTACCCCCCGTGTGTGGGAGCAAAAATTAAAGGGGTCGAGCTCGAGGCAAGATTGAACAAGATTGCTCCTCTAAACCCCATTGTTACTCATCAATTATCATGAGTATTCGAAATTTTCTATTATCCCCATCCCAGCTCAAAAGAGAGGGGAAGCTAGTTTTCGAAGAAATTAGATTTGCACACAAAGCTTTCGAGCGGTGAACCGCATCGGTGAGATGTTGAGTGAGACCACACACATATTTACATCTTCACATGTAGGAACCATTTTTCTTCAATACATTACAGCCACTACACCATGTGGGGAGTAAAAGTACCAAGTTCCGGAAGACACAAACAAGCTTAAAATAGGAAAAAAAACAGAAAAACACAATTCACTTACCTCTTTAGAGTCATTGATCGATGAAAATCCTATAGTAGTACAAAGACAGAGAATTACACAATTCTATGACTAGCAGTTAGCTGCTTAAAGACTGGAGTAAAAGTAACAAAAAGGTCAGGAAGACACAAACATGCTTATAATAGGAAAACACAGAAAAACTCAATTCATTTACCTTTCCTTAGCGATCGATGAAAATCCTATATTGGAGTACAAAGACTCAGAGAATTACACAGTTCTATGAAGCAGTTAGCTGCTTAATTGAAGGTCATTTTACTATAGTAGTCTCCCTCAGAAACTTCATTCCTCATCCTGTATATCATCAGCAGCAGCCAGGAGATGGTTCAGTGAAACTCTTGCTCTTTTTGGTTCCCCCGAGGCCTCCCCAGAATCACCCTTCCTCTTCAGACTTTCATCCTTGGCATGTTCATCATTCCCAGAATCTGGAGCTTCACCTCCAGATTTCACATCTTCTTGCTGGATTGTCTTTGGATCAGATTCTTCATCTTTCTGTTTACCATTCAGATCTCCTTTCTCAGATGACCTTTCACACTCTTCCAAACAAGAGCGGACTTCATCATTGCTAGCAAGCTCAAGAGGGGTCTTCCCTGCTTTTGTCTTGGCGGTGAGATCCGCACCTTTCCTAGCCAAATACTTGATAAGTTCCACATTGGACCCTTGAACAGCAAAGTGCAGTGGAGTCAGACCTTTGCGAGTGGATGACTTGACCGAAGCTCCAGAAGAAAGTAGCGCCCGGACAACCTCTACATGTCCCTTTTGTGCAGCAAAGTGTATTGCCTTCATGTCATCCATAGCAGCAGCACCGACATCAGCCTTGTTCTTACACAGAAAATTCACCACTTCTGTTTGCCCAGCCCATGCAGCTAAATGTAGTCTTTAATAATATCAACAGTCAAAGAAACAAATTTTAACTTCGACAAGTGAATTCAGTAAACCATGCAAGAGTTTTCTAGTAGCTATCCAACAAAAAACCGGAGCTAGTCAATTGCCAAATTGCCTGGATACTCAAGCAAGCCCACATTCTAAAAACACAGAGTGACAACTAATCCATGACAAAAGCAGTAACCAATGACATCTAACATGTACCACATTTAATCACACTAGAGTTAACTTGAAACAGCATTCGCAATCGCATATCAAAGTGACAATAACCAAACTGAAGTACCCTGTTTTTGATTAATTTGGTATGTGAAGTCCATATGGAGCTTTTCGAAAAAAAAACTAATACAATTCACAACAGCTAAAATCCCATGGAAACCCCTAATTACATAAACAGACTAACCCAAGTGTCATCATCACATTCAAAACGGAAAGCATCCATACAGACATTAAACTCCGTAATACTTGAAAATACGAATTGAAATTCATCTAAACAGTATCGAATTCAAAAACATAAGAAGAAAACAAAAAAGGATACGGAGTTCTGGAGTGCTTATCTCTTCCATTGACCTTCAAAGGGTTGGAGCTGACAATCACCTGAACTTGACTCAGGTCGCCCGACCTCGCCGCCGCGTGAAGCTCTTCCTCTTCTTCTCCGCCGCCTCTCCTAGCCGTACCCTTCCGACGATTTCCCATCTTTTTTTCAATCAGGTCTCCAAATCAAAATGTAATTTTGAAGCCAACACAGTGATGCCAATACTACTCCGATTTAGAACAATACTAAATGACAATATTACCCCTGAACTTTCACTTTTCCTTTTGAGTCCTCGCAGCCTTCTTCTTCTTCTTCATTGGGTTTGTGAGGTTTAGGGTTTTAGCTGAGTTCCATAAAGGGTCTATTTTTTTTAATCTACCATGGAAGTACAGCATCTCATGTCTGGGTTGTGCTCAACTCCATTGATTCAAACCCCCAAGACCCAATTGGTTGCGAGATTGCCCAACCCTTGTGCTTCTTTTCCTCAATCCCAGAAATGGGTTTCCTTAAAGGTCTGCCCTTGTAATTCACAGAGGAAGGTGGTGGAGTGCAGGAGCAAGACAGAGAGGAATGGGATTAGGCGGAAAAAGCTTGCGGTTTTTGTGTCTGGTGGAGGCTCCAATTTTCGCTCCATTCATGACGCGTGCATTCGGGGTTTGATTCATGGTGACATTGTTGTTTTGGTTACTAACAAACAAGGTAATGATATTATTGCTTGTTAAACTTTTCTGATTTCTGGAGGTTGTTTTTGTGTAGTGTATAATGTACATGGTTTTTATTAAGCCTTACTAATATGAATGTGAGCTTAGAAATTCTTAGTGCTGTGTTCATTGGGGAACTGAATGTAGATATTTTTCTATGAGAAGTGCTTATACAGTTAAGAGATATGTATAAGGCTCCAGTACTCGTATGTATTTCTAATACTAGTTCATATACTCATTAACACAAACTATGAACTCATTAGAAACTAGGTATTTACTTAGGAATCAGTAAAATTAAAGCAAGAAACAAAAAATAATCCAATAAACTAAAAAGAAAAGTAACAATTTCTAGTACACAACAGTGATATCCCCGGTTCTATGCAGTTTAGGATTGTCATAGATTTACTATCTTCATGCTCATAGCCTTTCACTATGAATTTTGCATAGGCAATTTGGTGATTTTTGGATTGAGAGTTATAAGATTGTCGAAGGTTGTCTGTACTTGAGGTGCTGGAAACCCCTAGATATTTGATGATATGAGATTTATAGATGGGAAAGCTTAACCATGTTACCGTGGCCCTAAGTAGTTAATGATGTGATGTCAACTCCAGGGATTGAAGCTGCATCAACATGGTCTGTTGCCCTTTGATTGGAAGTTTGCAAGATAATTACCGGGTCTGTAGCTGCGTAGTTATCCCTATAAAGTGAAAACCTGTGTGTTTCTGATCGGGAAGTCATATATTTGTGCTTTCAGATGGTGGCTCTTAGAGTAGAAACCCTGAAAACACAACCACTAGAAGTCATATATGTAATAGATGACAGAAGATCCTATCAGAATAAGAAAGCAGATTTTGGTAGAAGCCTCTGATTTCAGTATTCGACTATTATGATTATCAGTCAATTGGATATATCTATTTAATTTCCATCGTAGAATGTCACAGAAAATGCCTGGGATCGGCAAGATAAATTCACTCTGTGCAGTTCTGTTCAGTCTGATGTGGTTTACTCATTTTGCTCTCTATAAAGTTGAGAGATTCTTTTAAGCCTTGTCAATATCATCCCAATTAGTTTAGAAGGAAATTGGTCCTTCATTGTCTCCAACATGGTCAAACGGATATAGGTTGCTTTGTTTTTCTTCTTATCTATTCACCAGTGGTCAGTTCTTAAACATTGACTTGAAGCTTTTTTCTTGTTTAAATTCTTTTCAATGACTGCTCAACTTCTTAGATGAAGCACAAGTTAGAAGAGTTTTTTAATGTGGCACTAATAAGCACTCTTGAGGTCTAATAGTTTAATGCCTATGGAATATTAACCATTAGACTACATGTTCATATACTAGTTGGAAAGTTTGGATAACAAACAAGTAAGCCTACATTTCTTTGTTGCCCAGTTTGAAAATCAAGCAAATGATATTTTCATATCTGTTCAAGAACTTTTCAACATGCACGGTGGCATTTGATTGACTCTTCAAACCAGGGCCTGGTTAGATTACATCTTTTTGTAAATTATTCACATTGACATGTGAATATCCACCAATATAGCTTCTCTAATAAATTCTAGTTTTTCATCATTGTTGGTAAATTTGGGCTTGAAAACATTTTAACATTGTTTCTTACCACATTTTGATTTTGGTAAATCTGCAATGTTGAGAGGAAATAGTCATCAGCTAGAACTTATATTATTTCACATAGAAGAGCTATAGCTTATATAGATTCCTGATGATCTTGTCTTTTTCTGATAGCTACACTAATGAATAATTTGTCCATGGGTCATGATGATTGATAATTTAATATGATTTCCTCCCAAACTGATTTGAATTATGAGCACGAAAAGTTTTTTTTAGTTAAACCTGATTAGCAGTTGCTCGTGTTTAAACAAACAAGGTTCTGATTCTGATTAGTTTTTATTTGAATTGTTTGAGAGTTGAAGATTTCTTCCACTTGTATTTTGCCCTCTTTTTATATTCTCCCTGCAATTGGTTAATCAGATACGGAGACTAAAATAGATGCAGTTTTTGGGGTTATGGTTGAAAATTTCTGTCAGAAGGCTTAAATTTTCTCCCATGATAGCTATTAACTAGGTCAATACCATTTCAGGCCAAACTGAAACACTCACTTCCATATTCAAAACTTTTGATTCAATCAAGTTCCAAAATTGGAATCACGGAAACAAGAAACCCAGTTTAAAATAAAGTTTGTACTTTTCTTTATTTCCTGAACTAAAGGCTATAGATCATGGCACAGAATTTTAACAGTTAAAAATCTTGATGTATTGCTCAAATTGACTTCTGAAAACTGCACCAAATACCCTCTTTGAAATGCTCTTTGTTTTAAACGAAACTACAAAACCCACATTGATATATTGATATGAATAACTAATCAGAACACAAGTTACTTGATTTATTAATTACATAACAGTTGAAGCTCTGCTGCTGTATGCGTTTGAGGTGTTTAGAATTTGCATTACTGTCACGACTTTGTTAAATACTGTTTGAGTAGTCCGGAGTCCGGAGCTATGAAATGTATTGCATACACGGTTTATGTGATTGTACTATGTTCATTAATGTGTATTGTACCTTACTAAGATTACAACTTGCCAGGTTGTGGAGGTGCGGACTATGCAAGAGATAAGGGCCTTCCAGTTGTGCTATTTCCGAAAACAAAAAAGGAGCCTGATGGAATATCTCCAGTTGACCTTGTTGCTGTCCTTAGGTCAGGCTCTTCTAAGTTGTCTTTGTCAATTTCTGTCTCTCAGTGGTATTTTTAGAGTTTAACATCACTGTATTCTTTGTGTACTTATCAGAAGCTTTTACAATTTTTGCTAAGACAGGAGAAATCTGTTTACTCAATCTTGCACTGTGAGTGGGAAACTAGTTGAATTTAATTCATTTCCAGTACTTAGAAAGATCTTGATGTGTTCTATCTTTTACAGTATATTATCAGCTTCTTCACATTTTGTGCAATTTTGAAATACATTCAGTTTTGAATGCTTTTGAAAATCGATTCTTCTTCAATGACTGCAGTTTTAGTGTATATGCTCTTTCAAATGTCCTGTCAAATTTCAAAAGCCTAAGATATGTCTGTCAATTGAGGTGTAATGCTATCGTTGCTAGATAATCTATGAGTAGGTCTTATATGGGATTGTGTTTTTGATTGTTGATCACATTTTGATGACTTATATAATCAGGAAACAGGAGGTTGATTTTGTTCTTCTGGCTGGTTACCTACAACTTATACCGGTAGAGTTGATACAAGCTTATCCTAGGTCCATCGTGAACATCCACCCATCACTTCTTCCTGCATTTGGAGGCAAAGGTAACTATGGAATGAGGGTTCACAAGGCAGTCATTGCTTCTGGAGCAAGGTATGCTACTGGTTACCAAAATTCAATTGTTCTGAATCAAGTTTCACTTTTATGAGTCTCCTAATTATGTTTTTCATTTTGGTCCAGATACTCAGGCCCTACAATACATTTTGTTGATGAGCATTACGACACTGGACGTATCCTTGCTCAAAGAGTTGTCCCAGTGCTTGCTAATGATACTGCTGAGCAGTTGGCTGCAAGGGTTCTAAAGGAGGTAATGCGAATTATGTTCCACTTACATTAGAAAGTTTATTCAGATATTCCACTGCCCAATGTTTTCAGACCAAAGAAAAAGATATTGAGATACAACAATAAGATGGTCTACTTAAAATAAATAAAATCCTTTCTGTAAGAGTATTTCCCTCTGTTTCATTTGGATAACAACCCTCTGGGATGATGGAATCATAAATTTGCTATTGTGGACAGGAGGCAAAAATTTTTTGACTTTGTTCTGTACTGATGTAGGAGCATCGCCTATATGTGGAGGTGATAACAGCATTATGTGAAGAACAAATAGTTTGGAGGGAAGATGGAGTTCCCATCATCCGCAGCAAAGAAAATCCTAACGAATACAGCTGACAGCAACAATCACATAAAAGAAAGGTAGCTAAAAAGAATGCAAAGATGACTCCATTTTTGATCACTTATCCAGGGTGTAGTTGGGCACTACCTGTTTATTGGACCCATATATAGCTCCAAACACAACAAGAAAGGGGGTTGAAAACAAGCTTCATAGTTAAGAGTGTGAAGAGATTTTCACTTCATGTATGAGTTAACTTGTCAATGGTTGAGTGTTTCTTCATGTACTGCAGTCCTCTCTCTCTAAACATCTGTGTAACCCAATTTCAATATCAATGCGATCTGTCAAAGAAAGAAACACTCCTTTCCTTCATTGTCTGTTGAATGCTTCATACCGTAATTATACAATTAGAAAGAGCCGTGATGCTTGACTTCGTATTCATCTCAATGGATGATGTTCATACCTTGTAGGGAAAAAAATCACTTTGAAGTTTCGTTTAAAGGTCTAAACCGTTCATTACAGGAACTGACACATTTGGACGGCCTAGGTTTCAAAACTCAAACCGGATCCGTATTTTCTTAATCAGAGGGAGTGAATTGACGATAACACCCCTTTCCCTTCTCTAAACGTCGCAGCAGCCTCCGTCCTGATACTTTGAGCTAGAGTCAATAGAGCAGTAGCAGGTATGATGAACCCTCAATCTCATTTTCTCTCAGTAAAGTAAAGATTCAAACTTTTCTTCATTCTGGGTATTTTTTGTTGTTGCTGAAATCTGGGATTCGTTTGCCGTTGTGGTTTGTTATTTACTTGCTCTTGATGGATGCATTCAGAGATAGATACAACAACAATTGAAAAGTGAGTGAGTGATGTTCTCTTCGTCTCTCTCTCGGTTGGTCCCTCGGGCGACCAGATGCCATGGCGACCTCACTGCTTTGAGGTCCTTGTCCTTCTCTAGACCCCCACCAGGCAAGTCGTTACTTGTTTTTTGTTAGCCCGTGTTTTTATAGTTACTCTGCCTTTTTCAGTGCTAGGATTCTGATAACGATTCGTTTGCAACTCTATGTTTGTGTATCTACCTTATTTCGATGAACTCGAACAACATTTGGGAGATGTAGAGAATTATGATATAATATTCTGATCATGGTCGTTTTCGACACGAGATGTTTATTTTGGAATAGAGAATCAGAGTATATAGGAACTGATATAATTTGTTGCCAAACGTTTAAGTGCAAATGGTTAGTTTGAGAAACTAGTTGTGCGGAGAAGATTTGAGGGAGGCCTATATTTTCATTCCTGGGTAATAATTGAAATAATGTGGGGTTTACAGGTTCAGGAGAGAGTTTTCAGCAGGGTGATAATGCTTTTGTGAATGGTGCAACTGGAAGGGACTTTGACTCTGGTTTTCGTGGAAGGGATTCCAAGCCCATGAGCTTTGTGAGGGATATTGTAGACAAGGATGGAAGGGAAAACAAACCCAATCCTCAGTTTCAGTTCCCTATCAGACATATGGAGCAGAATGCTGATGTAGTCCACATAAAGTTGATGCATAATAATACTTTTGTTACCGTCACTGATTCAAAGGGGAACAAGAAACTTGGGGCTTCAGCTGGATCTGTACCAGAAATGAAAGGAGGAGCAAAATTGTCTCGGTATGCTGCCGAAGCAACTGCAGAATATGTCGGACGCATGTCCAGAAATTTTGGGTTGAAATCAGTTGTGATGAGGGTGAAAGGATTTACTTATTTCAAGAAGAAGAAGACAGCTATCTTGAGCTGGAATGACGGCTTTACTAATTCCAGAGTGGGTCAAAATCCAGTTATTTATGTTGAAGATACCACCCGAAAGCCCCATAATGGCTGCCGACTCCGGAAGCAGCGTCGTGTTTAGATGCGGTATGCTTTCTGTTGACCAAGTTTTACTTGTATTGGGCTATAAGCATCTTATACTGTGATGAGTAAAATCACGAATAAACTTTTGCTATAAGACCTTTGACACCTTTTTTCACTTAAGCTCAAACCCAATCTGATTTTGTAGTCTATTTGAAGATCACTTTATTCTGTTTCACATATGGTTTTTGTTTTTATGTAGATTGGAAATTTCTGTGATAGTATTTTGATGATACAAAGTTTGCCTACTGTGTTTAGTACTTCTATTTGTGGCCGGTTTATCAGCTGTTAATGCATTTTTACTTGCTGCTCTTGTGTATTAGCTTGCCAAAACTTCATTAAGTTCACAAGCAAGTGTTGTTCATATCGTTGTTGCAAAATGGTCTTTGCATGGGGGTGGGAACTGGGAAGTAGTAGTGAGAAATTATCGAGTTCTCATACTTGTGGTTTGTGTTGTCTTTGAGAAAATTGCTAAACACCCTAGAACCTCTTCATTTACCTGCCTGAATTATATAGAAAATATGGTACTTGATCTGTGTGGTACATAGAAGTGGCAAGAGATGAAACGATTTAGAAATGTATGCTGTTATATCAAAGCATGTAACCTGGTTCTTAATTATATGAAGAAAAAGACAACAATATAAGAAACATACCAAAAATCTGCCTCTGGCCTAAAATTTCATAGACAGGGTCCTCATCTAATTTAAATCCTCATCAGTTTTATGTCCTTTAGAGTCCCGTCCTCATCAGTTTCCCTCATCTAATTTGAGTCCTCATCAGTTCCATGTGCATGAAACTGATGAAAATTAAAATACAGAACCATGCACGTACACATAGCTTTTGACTCGAGAAAGATCTTGCATGGCTAACTGGTCAGATTTATACCTAGATGTTCATGTGTCTAGTGCCAATCAGATTGATTTAGTAGAGCACTTCATAGCCTTCGGCCCGGTTCGCAAATTGGCGGCAGCCAGAGAAAACTTCACTGGTGAATTGACACTTCAAGTTCCATGGTTGCTTTTACATCCCATAGAGAACAATATTGCAGGCGACAGTGTCGGTGAGTTTTACAGCATGAGAGGTAAGACTCACAAGCTTAATTGAACGAGGTGCATTCTTCTTCCCTAGGATGGCTAGTTACTGTATCTGAAGATTTGGAAGTTAGTCTATTGCATCCTCTAAATCATCATTCCATAGTTACGTTGCCAAATATTTCGACTTATAGGCGTAGTCATCTGGAAAGGTTTGCCTTATCATCCATAGTCGGATGGTCCTTTTTTGACATCAGATTACATAGTCATGGCTATTTACAATTGCTGGGATAGCTTGGCATTTTGTAGACCGGGAGATGATGGATGGACCATAGTAGGCTAGTAGCTGGAGAAAAACGGGATTACTATTACACCGATGTAACTTATTACAAGGGACACTTCCACATTGTGGACAATAGAGGGGATGCGTTCTTGTTTGTGACATTGAAGACGCTGGAGAAGCAAAGACAATGTGGTTATAGATCAGCCGGTTCCTTTGAGACTTGATTGTTGTCATTTTGAGTACTATCTGGTTGAATCGAGAGGGGTCTTATTGGCAGTTCAACGAATACGACCAGTTGAGTGTAGGGTTTTTGAGGTTCCGTTTGGTAATGGAAACTGGTCGGACTCCGAGGTAACAAACTTAGGGAGCAGAACATTGTTCAAAGATCGAAGTTGTATATGTTCTATTGAAGCCTCCACCTACTACTCTAGGAGCTGCGAGAAGAATTGCATATACTATATCCGCGGTTCTTGCCATGGAACAGATAACAGGGGCTTTATATTTAGAAAAAAGTTCAGTTTAGTACCTTTAATTTTAGCGTTAAAATTAGTTCAGTCCATCATTTCAAAAATTCATCTTTTTAGTCTCTTAACTTTTAAATGACTACTTGAATCCAAATTTTGATATTGGCTCTAAAAATGATGTCAGATGCTGACTTAGACCTGACAATGTCACCCCACATAATAGTGCTTAAACACTCAGAAAGAACATAATAGACTTTAAACTCCAAAAGAGTGTTTAAACACTCAAAAAAGCGCATAATATACTTCAATTTCATACAAATTAAGAGCCAACACTACTATGTGGGTCATCTTGTAGGGTTCAAGTCAGCAGCTGACATCATATTTAGAGCCAATAACAAAATTTGAACTCAAGTGTAGCCATTTGAAAGTTAAAAGACTAAAAAATGAATTTGAACTCAAGTGTAGCCATTTGAGAGACTGGACTGATTTTAACATCAAAGTAAGCGTACTAAACTGAATTTTTTCCTTATATTTACTTATAATCAAACCAAACATGGGCGAATACTCAAGTTGGCAAATTCCAGATTTATGGATTCAACCAAGTTTATAAATGTGAAAGCTAGTAGCTAGGATATCATCTCCTTTTTCTATTTCTGATGATAAGAGACATTGGTACACGAGGGCTGCTAGTTCCTACTAAGTTTTAAGTGTACTGCTCTCTTGTTGCATAAGAGTATATTTTAGTGCTAGGGTTGCTATTATGTCATTTTGATGGTCAGTCATGACTTCATATAAGCTTTATTTTCAAATCTACAGCTTGCAAACTGTTTGATCCTTCGCGATTAGTTCAGTTATTTATACTAATACAAATCCTTATATTTATATCATGAACAATACAGGGCAGTAGGTAACTGTTACTTGTTATCATCATACATTCTTAGACGATAATCCCTACAAAGAGAGTGATAAAAAAGAAGTCTCTCTAAAAATCCCTAGCTGCAACGCTCTGCTAGGGTTCCAAGATCACGCCTTTGCACGATCAACCAAACCTAAAATCTCCTTTCCTTCCACCTAAACAACCATGTCAATCGAAGATGTCACCAAATCGTTTGTCAAATCCCTAGCCATTGTCCAAAACGAAACACTGGATCAAGTGTGATTCAACTCCATGAATTGCAACTGGTACGTTCATTCACCCTAACAGCAAGCTTTTGGAATATGAAGGTACAGTTCGGGTTTTCATTGCACATGATATTAGAGAACCTTTCTGTATGCAAAAAATAATCAAGTTCATTGCTAAGACTGAGGCGGTAATGGTATTTACTTATGAGAAACTTGTTGGCAAATGTGAACATTATAAACTTATTTATCATGAGAATGATTTATGCCCTCTATTATTGGGGAAATCGAAATCGAAGGCAAAGAATAAGCAGGTGCTGAGGGCATCACCTCCTCCGGGTTTTGAACATAGAAAGTTTGGAATTGATCTGACAAATTTCAAGTTCCAGGGATAGACTAGTTTGAAGCAGCCTCCTGTCCTGGTCAAAACTGCGACCAAAGGAGGAAACCTGCCCTGCAAAAGAGAATTGGAGATGTTGTTGCTGATGATGGTGATGGTGATGATGTTGTTGATGGGTTGGAAAACAAGTCTCCTCAAGGGACTACACTGCATCCAGAGGTGCAAACTATTAGTGTTGCTATGGATAATTCTCTAGTTATGGCACCAGTGACTGTGGAGGGTGAGGACCCTGATATGACCATATATTGTGGAGGTAGTTGAAGTTAGAAAGGCTGTCAAGCGTACAGTTTCGGAAACCAGCACAGGGTCCCTTTCAAAACTGAAAAATCCTATGACTGAGATAATGACATTGGCTGAGGAATTTGGAGGGGGATAGAAACTAATAAAGCGCCTTGCCTTCCCTGGTCGAATGACAGCTCGCTCTCTCAACTTATTTGAAGCTTCAGGAAATATCCTTGTCACAAAGGAGCAGATGAAGCCAAAGAATGCAGCTATGGTGCAGGTGAAACTAAAGACTGAAATGCATTCAGAGAAGAAGAAAAGAGGACGTGCTCTCAGATCCATGAACAAAAAACAGCCTGTGCAGGTTCTTGATGCTCCTGATGCTGGCTATGCCCTTCTCACTCATAGCCCTTCGGTGGCTGGCAAGGAGAAAATATGAGGAGGTTCTTTAGTTGGTTTTTACTCTTTTTAGTGTTCTAGAACTTTTCTAGTTTGGTTTTATTTATTTTGCTAATAATTGAGCTGTTGTATAATGGAATTGTGCTAACATACCACCTCCTCCAACTTACCCTATAATGGTAAGAAAAGGTATGCATCCGTACAATTCCGACCAATTTCTCAGAATTTATAATCAATCCAAATCAGTTATGCTTTTTTCAAAAAAAAGAAGTCAGTGTTAATATCATTTTGCTATGTGCAAAATGCAACACCTGTATAGTTGTGGTACTGGGTTGAATATTGTATTCCTCCCGTATTGTCCTATCAACACTTGTTCAACCAACTCAAACTATGATAGTTCATCTACTTGAAATGCAACGCCTTTGCACAAATTAGGAGTCCTTGGTTTAAGCTCGTCTAGTTTTGCGGCCAATCAACTCCTCCTATGAGGCTATGAGCTAGCCACACCATGGATAGGCAGCTGAGCTTTTCCATCTATTTCAATCTTTTTCTTGTTGTCTGCCACCGCGAGTTGATCCGTGAAATGCATGCCCATTTTGGCAGTGTTCCTTCGGTAGGGGATATGCAGACAAGTAATGACTAGATGTGTCTGCTGTGCTCGTTTCGTAACAACTGCAATTTCTTCCCCACTGCTAACGAGGGTTTCGTACTACTACCACTCCATTTGAAGAATAGCACGCATTGCACCATTGTTAAACAAGAGTTGATATTCATGGTTGTTTTATTACATAAGGTTCATGTTTAAATCTTGCCATTTTCTCCAAGGATCCTCTCGATCTCTTCTAAAAGGCGTTCCTTTTCATCTGTTAATTCTTCGTTTTGCTGCTGAAGCTCCTCTATCTGCTTTGTCTGCTCGGAATCCTTCCTGAAACAATGTAACTCTTACTTGAGCAACGAATATTCAGATATAACATGAAGATGCAATTTTGCTTGCAATCAAAGGCCAACTTCCAAAAGATTGATATGTGCTTTCCTAAATCAAAAGAGGGTAAATATAAAGGTTCCACTATTAAGTTGTTTGGCAATTGAAGGACAAGGCATAAACATTACTCTCATAATCATTTCATACAAAATTTGAAGCGTTTTTATAAGTGTTCTCCTCTACTATAGTTACTTTTTATTTTTATTTTTTGATTGACTCTACTTTAGTTACTTGTACACATTATTATTCATGTCAAACTGTTGCTTCACTATAGGTATTTTTGTCCAATATACAGTGCATTCTATTATTTCCTTAGACACCTGATCATCCTAGCTATGAGCATATTCAATAGTAAGACACTGATTCAGTAAAAGACCCCTCCTCAGAGTTGCAGATATTAATTGGACCCAAATTGGAACTAGAGCCCTCCTGAGAGTTGCTTGAAACTTAGAAACATCAAAAACTGAATACTAAATAGGGATCCCTCTACTAAGTAAATGAAAGTGAACTTTCATTACCTATTCATGAAGGACAAGGTAAGTTTGAGGGACCGGACTTCCTTTTCAAGATTTTCACACCTCTTCAAGACAGATTGTATGTCTGATGGAATTACTGGAATTGAGTTTCTTTCCTTTGCCTCTGCCATTCTACATCAGCAAGAAACTTAAAATAAATAAACCTTGTCTATCTGTAAACTACTTGCTTCTGTCCATGTTAACTGACCCCAGTACAAATATACTATGAGAATCCAAATCAAACAAAGACTTTTTTCTTCTTGGATTCGAAACTAAAACTTAATTTTTTATGAAAACAGAAAAGGACACGTGAAAAAAGGAGGACATTTTCTCCTGGGGAAGACAATATCTCCCCAAGTTGTAGATATTAGTGTACATACTTGCGTGATCTCTCCACCCTCCTCTTTTTTGTGGCATCCTCCTTGTCTCCTGCATAACCTTTTTACGGTTAGAGACAATACCACTGGCAGAGTCCAGATTATACAGCAATGCATCTTCATAGAATTTCTTCATGCAGGGATGGTATGAAGATAAAAAGACTGTAGTGGTAGGAACAGGTTTCTAAAACACAGACAAGAAATGCTGGTACTTGAACTCGGAAAGTTAAAATGTTGTTAAGTCCACATTGCTAACCAAGAATTACCAAGAACAATTTGGTTATTTTTGATGAGGTAGCATCTAATAGAAAAGCCAATTTTCATGGTGATGGATGTATTTTAAACATGATTGATTACCTGAAACAGCTGATGTCACAGATCCATATCGCTCTAAACGTTTCCCCCTCTGTGAAAGGTGACCATGAAATTGGAACTTCAGTAAACTTTTTAAATATTGGCTCCACATTTTACATGATTACATGCAATATTCATAATCAAATAGTGGATTTTACCTTCTGATCATCTTTCAAATTGCCAATTATACGTTCTCTGATATCTGCAGTTCCATGAGAAGGGACTTTTATTGCATGAAAGAAACGGCATAATGAATTTAAGAAACTGAAAGAATTCTTCCCATGCTGCATATTTTTTCACATTAGATTAATGAGAAGCTGTCTGCATAGTAGAAACAATAAGACTAAAATCCCATAATATTTAAAATTACCTCAATGGTTAGAACATTTATGCTCAATTAATGCAATAGTTGACACAATCAAGGTTTTTGGGACCTGCCTATATGTCTACAGAATATAAATATTGTTTTGGTGGAATTTTTCAGAATGGGATATGCATCAGAAAACTCTATGAAAGGCATAGTTATAACCATTATCACTTTTTCAGATCACCTGTAAAGATTGAAGTATAAAGGTTGCTCCTTTAGTTCAAGAAACAGCTTTCATAAGTAGGGATCAGTGCTTCAAAAGTACAGTGACAGAATAATTAAGACCGGAGTGCATGCATGTCAAGTCCATGTTTATAATCTCACCTTTCGATCTAGAGCCATTTTCTGAGCTCCTATTTCCTGCTCGTTTCAGTGAACTTTCACATATGCTCATAGTTTGACTTGAGTTACTGGGACCATCACATGCATCAATTCCAGATGAAGCTACTGGTGCTGCAGCAGATGATTCACTTTGTGAAGGTTCTTGAGAAGTCCTACTCAATGGGTTTGGGTTTGTGAGGCTTACGAAGCCTTCCATCTCAACATCCAGGGATCCTTCAACTTTTTGCATACCCTCATGATCCTTAACTTCGATAGTGGATACTTCCTGAAAAATTCTCACCATATCTTGACGCTGATTACCTTGCCCTTGATCAAAACCAGTGTTGACTAAAACTTCTTGGCTAGGGAAAAGCCTAATGGAGCTATCATCCTCTGCACCTTTTTCAATCTGGTTGCTAAGCTTTTTGCGCTCTAATGTACCCTTTAGCATGCTCACAACAGATGATACTTTATCCATGTCAACCATTTGAACGGCATCGAAAGCGGGTGAGGATGAATTGGATGGAGAAATGAAGGTTCCCAACTGGTTAGGAACCTCACTTATTGAAGGAACATTGAAGCCATTTGAAAATGCAAATTCTTCTTTTACTACATTGTTATAATTCCCTAAAGCATTTTGCTGGCTATCCAGACCTGTCACTGGTAGGGAATTTTGCAAGGCGACATAACTCTTCCTACATACCATTTATACAAACAGTGAACCTAATCAGATGATGCCACATTCCCCAGTACATAGAAGAAAATGTGTAACACTAACTAGTGTTCTTGGATTTCTGTGTATATGTTCACAGACAATTTGCATACACAATTTATCAAAAGTAATGAATAGGTATCTCCATGTCCAAAAAAAACTTTGGCATCTGAAAATAGAGGGATCGATGAACTCTACAACATCAACTGAGGGATGTAGGGCATAAATACTGTTAGTCTATACAGATCTGAATATAAGAGAATTTAACAGAAGTAGAGTGGTTAAACTGATATACCATACCGCAATTCAGAGGAACGACTTCTTGTCATAGGTTGGGAACTGTGAAACCAGGCCTGAAGTTATAGCAAGTTATTAGATACAGTATGAAGCTTTTCTCACTGAATCCTGAGAGGATCAAAATTAGCATACCTTAGCCAAATATAAGTCACTAGCTTGCATTCCTCTTTCTACACCAAGCCTGATAAAGATATGACCAAACTGAATCAACATAACAAATTATGAGAAAGTATTAATGTTATCATGTGGAAAAAATCTGATGTGGAATTATTAACATTCTGAAGGGCCATAAAATTCTACACAAGGAAAATACTTTATTTATATGGAAATCTATTGTAAGGAGAAGTAGCCACCTGTTTGAATGTTGATTGAGGTCTGCTGAGTTCTCATCAGGCATGGGGTTATATTGCGGAAATAGAACTTCATTGCTTCTTTTCTTTTGAAGGAGACCAACATCTTGGTGACCAGACAAACTAGCAATTTCGGTGGATATCCTGTGATGTATAAAGTAGTATGAACTTTCAATATGAAAACCACAAGAATATCCAAATGAGGAAGTTTCTCATGAGAAGATTTTGAAATGAGAAAGCAGTAAAAAGTTTGAGACAGAGAGACTAAAGTTAAAACTTGAAAGGTGTAGCAAATACTTATCTATATATAATTTAGCAGAATCAATGCTACTAATAATGAAGATCAAGTTACCTCCTTGATCGAGTTCGATGTGCAATGCTTGATGAATTAAAGTTATTGTTCTGCAAAACAGATACAGGTCAATCAACAAGAAGAAAATTCTGAAACGGGCTGAATGTGGCTAGGTGACCGATAAGAGCAAAATATGCATGAATGAGTTATTTCTTCTAGATAATACCTTAAAGTTTGTACTATATTTGATTATCAGAATACTGAGAAATGGAAAAATTTTGCTGCTTTGCGATGCATGCTTAAAGCCTTATATTGAGATGAAAAGACTTCTGTAGTAAGAAACTAATCAGTGGGCTGGGATTTTTCAAATGTTCACTCAGGTTGTAATTTCAGGCTGCAAAACAGATGAATGTTTCATCGAGTCATATAGAAGAGATTTGGAGTAAATTTAACATAAGTAGGCAAGGTTTCTTGAAGGGTGCTTGAATGTGGATGACCTGTTCACCTAAAGCTAGATGCTATCAGACCTTCAATGGATATATGATCAAATGTCAGCTAGGATTAAAAGAGAAAAATACAAACAAGTCAGTTGCTTGCCTCTCCAGTTGTGAGCCAGCTTTTGAAGAGCTCCTCGCTATCAACACGAAAATTTTGTGACAAATTCTTGAAGCCAAGCATCTCCATGGTTGGTAGAGGGGTTCCATTTGAGCTCTCCATATAAGATCTCAGGATCAACTCCTCACTAGTATTCCTATAGAAGTCTGACAGCCCCCTTCCTTCCATCTTTCTTTCACTTGTTTCAAACCCCTTCACGAATTCAAACTCCAATAGATGCTTTCTTGTTTCACAAAGGAATCATTCACTTAACTTCAATCATTGACCATCCAACATTTGGCAGAAACAAACAAAACTCAAGCACCTCAAAAGGGCCAACCGTACATACCTGCAAGCTATTGTCAATCAAACCGTAATAGCAAGAATCAAACTGTTCCTGGCAGGTGATACTGGAAGAGGGATACTACTTAACAAACGTTAAAGTGAGCTTTAACACTTTCGACACAAATTGAGTGGTCGGCAAGCAACTCGGTCTGGAGCCAAGATCATAAGACCAAAATGGCAAGTAATGAAACCTCAAAGCCAAACCAGTATATGACAAAGTAAAGGTCCTGTAAGTGCCAAGATCATATGTCAGAGGGATACAAGTAAGCAGGGCTGTGGTCAACGAAACTGAAACTAATACAATAGGGCCTCTATTTCTGGGTTTTTTGGTTTAATTTCTTGATGACAACAAGGAAAGAGACTTTGTGGGTTTGATTTGTATTTTTTAAACCTGTAGCCGTTGGGAAGCCGTTATCATAGTCTTAGAGTGCAATTAATATGGGCAACCTCGCTATAGTTTTTTATTCTAAAAAAAAGAAGAAATTATAAAGTTGTGTTGATAACGCGGAAACGACACCGTTGCGTGTTTTCAACGCAACGCACCGTTTTAAGTCCCTTATAAATAAACACGGCTGCTTCCTATTTCTATTATTATCTGAACGCTCTTCTCTCATCAACGCTCCTCGCTCATCTTCCTATCTCCGATTTCGTTTCCCCGATTCCGTAATCCAACGCCTCTGGGTTTCATTGATCTTGTTCGATTTGGGGTCTCTGGGTTTGTTTGATCTTGTTCGATTTGGGATCTCTGGGTTTCCTATCTTTGATTCAATTTCTCTGGTTTCCTTGATCTTTGATTCAATTTCTCTGGTTTCCTTGATCTCTCTCAGAGATCGCTTTGTTAGATTCGAATTGGGTGCCAAGGATCGGATTTGATTGATCATTGTGTCAAATTAAGATCGTGTTGTGTTTCAATTTCAAGGATTGGATCTGCTGCCAGAGTTAGGGTTCGCTTTGTTCCCTGTTCAATAGTTTGATTGAATACTGTAGTATTTGGTTTGTTTTTGATTATTGCAGATTACTAAAGATCGTGTCTTTCAATTTTTTTATTCTCTGTGCTTTAATTATAATACGAGTGAGGGTTTGGGTGATCATTTGTCCATGGCAAAATTGTCTGATTCTCGCAAGGCCAATCTGGGTGCTGGGAAATCCCTAATCTTAAGCCTTCTAATAAGCTTTTCTTATTTGAGGAAGAGGTGTCTCAGGCACGAGAGTTGCTTAGTGGTTTAACTCTTTGTTCTTGATTGCTGCTTAAACTTTCATTCCATCAAAACTCAAGTCCTGAACACTAGCTATAGTTTTCGATGAACATAAATCTTGACAATAATATCAACATCACTGCTGCTACAGTAAGTGACATTACTGTAACTGCTGTTCTATTACGGGTAAGTTGCCTATACAATCTGTTTGAGCTCAAAATATTCTACTCAATATCAATTACATTTACCAACTCAATTGTTTACGGATGAGTAATACATATACTGAGATTCATCCTTAAGGCTTGGCCTGCCTGAGATT